>OZ010601.1:38419922-38537422 GCA_963932145.1 Acanthosepion lycidas | reverse complement strand
GATAAAATTCTTTTCTGATTTGTTATCTTCTACTACCGCAGTTAAATTTCCTATCGGACCAACTTCGGCTATTGTTTTCTGTTGCCAGCATTCTCAGAAGAACGCGCATTTCCGCTTTTAATATTTCTATTGGCGCCGTTACTCATCGTGATCCAATATATTCAGTCTTATGAAAATTGAAACGTGATTCGTTAATCAGTTTTGAAATAATCTTTTTCATTCTTACTTTCTCATGCATTGTTTAAGTTCCTCTAACACACCTTACATTCATTCGTTTCCTCCTTTCGCTACCGATTAAGTTCTTTCTTTCTTTCTTTCTTTCTTTCTGCCACCGTCTTCTCTTCAGATTCTTCTTCTTCTTCCACTACAACCTCGTGCATTATATCTTTCTCTCTGTCTTTATTAAAAGTTAACGATCCTTTGCATAGCGCAACATTTCTTGTTTTATAAAAAAAGATATTTTCTAAGAATTAAATGTCTTCGACTGAGTGTCGTTCGCGTATATGTATACAAACAGTAACAACAAATGTAACAAATGGTCATCATATTAGGTTGGTGCAAAAATAATGACGTAATAACGTCGTTTTTTTACGTTAAAAATACGTTAAAAAACGACATTATTACGTCATTATTTTTGCACCAACCTAATAATTTATGTCAATTCTGGGTTTTGTTAAAACCAAGTCGATCCTTGACTCTGACCTGACCTGATTGTTGAGGTCTTATTTCTATAAATGGAAATAAAAAATATACAAAGAATAAAAATACCATAAAAAAACTACATTCACAAAAATCACTTTATTTATTTTTTCCTCCAAGCAAAGTTTGCAATTTTTTGATTGGTTGTTGAAGGCTGATGATCTTTTCCTTATTTTCCAAGATATTTTTGGTGTGATGTGCGTTTTGTTTTTAATTTCCGAGATATACTTAGGAAGCATTGTTCGCATATTTACTATTTGTGAAAGATGTTCTGTGTGTATAATTTCTCCAGGGTCCTTCAGTTACTCCTATGTATACTTTTTCTTCATTATCTGTTGATTTTATCGTGGCTTGGTATATTACGTTATTTTGTAAACAATAACCGTTTAAGGGACATTCTTTCTTTAATCTGCAGTTGCACGTGGGTTTAATTTGTTCGTGTGGTTTGTTGCTTATTTTCCTGTTCTGCCTATTTTATTATTTGTGCTTGTTCTCCGAGCAACTGTAGCTTATTTTTACTGTGTTTTTGTTGTATGTGTGCATGCCAAGTGTGCGTGTGTGTGTCTAGATGTGTATAGCATAATTATACACATACACATATATATAAGTATATATGTGTGTATATATGTATAGTATACATGCATATATAAATTGTGTGCGTGTATACATATAATAAACATCTATACACACACACACCGACACACATATATGTGTGCGTGTGTTTGACTGCGCTTGCGTGCGCCGTGTGTCTGTGTGTAGATGTGTATTTCATAATTACACATACACACATATATATGTATATATGTGTGTATAGATGTATATTGTAGATGCATACACATATGTGTGCGTGTACATATCTAATAAACATCTATACGCACATACATACAGATACACACACTGGCACACACACATACATATGTATAAATGTGAGCGTGCGTGTGTCACAAAATAACGGAGTAATTCAATAATATATCGAAATAACCGGTATAAGCAAGATCAAGGTAAATAATTTCGCCATATATATATATATATATATATATATATATATATATATATAGTGTAACCCTGATATAAGAGAGTTGACGCGACCGGAGAAGAAGCCTTTTATTCTTATATCTGGGTTTCCCTTATATCCCGGTTTGGTCAACTTATATACATTAACACAGGCTCTAATTTGGGACCAGAGAAAATCTCTCTTATATCCGGGTCTCTTATATCCGAGTTACACTGTATATATATATATATATATATATATATATATATATATATATATATATATAGGGGCGGTGGCAAACCCATTTCACTGAATTGGTTGTGGATAGTTGTGACATGATTCTGCGAGTGGATAACATGGCCTGCTTTACTCGTGTGACAAAACCACAGTGGCAGGTAAGGCTATCAGTGAGATGTGCACATTCTGCCAACTTGCTTGATTAATTGCGCGCAATGGATCCCGATGATCAAGTTGCCTTCACACAAAACATTTTGTTGATGGGAAACAGGACACGCGCATGGTCCTTGACTCTGACGTTTTGTTTTCCCAGAAAGAAAAAATAATGCTGCATCGCTTCAACCTTTGAAACGCTAGGATGGCCTTCCAATATTCCTGCTTACTAGAAGTTCTTCAAAGAGTTGTATTTTAAGTCTGCTATCGCTCATACAAGAAAGAAGACCTGCTAATCAGAGTTGTAATTTTATGAGGATGATGTCATTACCTGCCCTGTTCACGGTTTCTAGTTTGATTACTCATTTTTTTGTTTCAGATGATATGTAGACAACGCATGTGGAAAGCATCGGGTCGATTCATGCGTCGTCAGTACAAAGTTATATATATATATATATATATATATATATATATATATATATAATTTGGAGATGTTTAGCCCTTAGCTGAGCGGTGTTGCTTCAGTCATGCCTTAATACGTAGATTATTGAGAACATCAAGATAACATGTTCGTTCTTCAGGGCTTGTTGTCGTCTCGATATATATATATATATATATATATATATATATATATATATATATATATATATTTGTGTGTGTGTTTGTTTGTTTTCTTGTCTCTAAAACATGAAATAAGACCACAGAATAAGAATGGCACATGTGGTTTATTTACTAGGCTACTTCTGTCCACTGTTTAGGAACAACAAAATCATGGAAACTTTTAACTGCTTTAATACTTATGCGGATTCAATTAGTTTAAGTGCTTTATTATTAGGTTGGTGCAAAAACAATGACATTATTTTTGCACCAACCTAATATCAAAACGAATAAAGAATTATTTTTCAAAGAATTTAGATGAAAGTACTGGCGAGATATTCTCTTAAAAAATGATCTCACTTTAATGATTTGTTAATTTGAATGAACAACGGCTATTCTTTTTCAGAAATGCAACGAATGATTAACTCCTTATTCCCAAACTTTTAACCTTTATTTTTTTTTGCTTTTTTTTTATATAAATTACTGATTACATTGATTTTCTCTCTTAATAATGGATAATCAACTCGAAAGTTTGAGAATTTGAAGAGGAAGATTTTCAAACTAATTGCAAAATAATCCAAATTTAAAACTCATTGATACAAATAACACACACACACACACACACATATATATATATATATATATATATATATATATATATATATACAGTAGGAAATATTTTACATCGTCTTTTTATGGCTAATTTGTATAACATCATTTTTTTTAGATATCGTGTCATAATCAGTAATGCGTCGTGCCAGTAATACTGGAATCCAATGAAAGGAATATCTGTTAAAATTATGATAGAAGATTATACATTATTTATCTATATTTGCTATTTATAAATAACGAGCCGGGAAGTGCGATAAAATACATAAATTAGACGAAATATGAGACGAGTCCTTCCGACATTCTTCGTTTTATATTGGCAACATGATTATATGTGGCTTTGACTAACTTAGCAAGTAGTTTGTGTACAGGATTGTTTTTGAATTCATAGTTATCTTTATCTTATACTATTTAGTAACTAAAGCTAAAGATCCTAGTTACCTTGCTATTTCATTCATGGTTGATGTGAGAATATGTTAAAGGTTTTTGAGTGAAAGTGAATTCAATGACCTCAGATTTCGTTTAAATTGAGCATGCCCAGTGCTGGTAACGCGCACTCTAGACAAACCACCAAGAAATAATAACTAAACAAGAGATAATCATCAAATATAAAATTAAAATTATTGTAAATATTTATATCTAATCAGATCAAATAATTATGTAGAAAACACATTCAAATGCTTACGCTTTACAGATTATAAATACCTAAATGCTCTGTACTGACATGGCTAATTTATATATATGTATAAGTCCTGGTTAAGTATTTTTTAATTAAGTTGTTGTAGTCATCAACAGCCAATTTGTAGAAGTTGCCAGTTTTGTCAGACTTATGCTCTACTTTTGTATCGAGCATTATTTTAAAAAAAAATAATAACAAAAATACTAAAGAACTTTGGAATATTTACCTAACCAGTTCTTTCCTATTTTCTATATATTTTCACATATATTGGCTCCCGAATTAAGGTTGAGCACTCTGAACCTTTATTTTTAAAACAACTTCTTTAAGAATATGGAATAAGTAAATTTCGGGATTTCTCTGAAAAACATTCCACAAACAAACAAACGGAATTATTTTGTTAAACTTTTACAAAAAACAGAGGAATTAATTAGAAGAATGAGATGGAAAGCATACTTCTACTTTCGTGGGAATAACTCAACCGATAAAGAACGCGAAGTTCACGGCTTTAAAAGTAAAAAAAGGCACCATTCAACAAACAGCTATATGAATTGGAAAAAAGACCTACTCAACATTATCAACAACATCTCCTTTCAAAAAAAGAAAAGCCACTTCCAAAAACATCTTGACCAAATAGTTAAAAGCATAAATGATTGTGATAAAATACTAGTTAAGTCTGACAAAAATGGCAACTTCTACAAATTGGCAGCAGATGACTACAACAACTTAATTAAAAAAAAACTTAACCAGGACTTATAAAAAAGCTTACAAAACAACATAAATATGGTTAAATAACTGATAATTTAAAAATTAGCGATAGAGTAGGCAAAATTGCTGAAAAGGAATGTTACATAACTCTTAAGGACCATAAACATGATTTTTTTGAAAACCCTACTACTAGAATAATTAATCCTACCCGATCCGACATAGGAAAGATCGGCAAAAGAATACTGGAAAGAATTACTTGCCAAATAAAAAAACAGCTTGCACTAAAATTATTGATCAATACTAAAGATGTCATCAATTGGTTTAACAATATTGATAATAAACCGAATTGCACCCTAATACAGTTCGATATCGTGGATTACTACCCGTCAATTTCGAAGGATCTATTTACGACTACCCTGGACTTTGCTGCTGTGTATTCTAACCGGACAAAGGAAGAAACAGATATAATCCTCAGCGCAAAAAAATCTGCCGTCATTCATAATGGGGACCAATGGATAAAAAACAATAATGACCTGTTTGACATCACTATGGGATCATTAGACTCTTCAGAGTCTTCTGACCTTGTTGGTCTTTTAATACTGTACAACTTAACCGCGCAACGCGAAATTGATATTAAAGACTCGGACTGTATAGAGATGACGGAGTCATGGTGGTGAGGAGTTCTACTAGTTTTAAAATAGAGAAAATCAGAAAAATTACATTTAGTGAATTTAAAAATCTAAACTAAAAGATAACGGTCTGTACTAAATTGAAAAGGGTAAACTTCCTCTACGTAACTCTAGATTTAGCAAGCAACACATACCAACCTTATAGAAAACCAAATACTAACCCCTTATATATACACCCGAAGTCAAACCACCCTCCATCCATAAATAAAACCTCATCAATAGAAAATAGAATTAGCATTAACTCCGCTAACAAAGAAATATTCCAACACAATAGCTTCTATAACGCTCCCCTAAAAAATAGTGGTTACAAAAATACAAACATTAACTATAGAAACAATTGCACTGGACAGAAGAAAAAAAACGGGAAAAGAAAAATCATTTGGTATAACACTCCGTTCAACCAAATGGTTAGTATTAAACGAGGACAGAAATTCTAATCTTTAATTGATAAACACTTCTCCACCAATAGTAGGCTTAGTCATATATTTAATAAGAACACCCGAAAATTGAGTTACAGCTGCACTGAGAATATAGAAAGTATAATAAAAAACACAATAATAACATCCTGAACAAACCCGCATGCCTGAATAGTATTAATAAAAACCCTACACTTAAATCAGACAATAACAGTGAAAAATTGTGTGATTGTAGAAACCCAGAAGACTGCCCATTAGAAAATAAATGCTGCATCAAATCTGTGGTATGCCAATGTACTATCTCATCCACTGAGAGTCCTAATACTAATATGATATACATTGCGTCCACGAAGAATGAATTTAAAGCCAGATGGAGGCAGCATAAGTGCTCTTTCAACAATATAAATAAAAGAAATCAGACTTCTCTATCTAAATATTTTTGGCATCTGAAGGAAATAAATAGGACACCTAAAGTAAAATGGAAAATTATAAACACGGCTAGAACTTGTAAAACTTGGGACGACCCATGTCCTTTGAGCCTCCATGAGAAACTTCACTTTATTAAGTTTCTAAATAATAAAAATCTATTAAACAATAGACATGAGTTAACAGTTTTTTGCCGACATCATCAGATTTATGCATTGAATAATTAGCTTAAAAACAAACATAAAATAAAATAACTTTTATAATCCATAGCCCAAATAAATAGTTTAAATAGCCTACAAAACAAAGGATGACCCTTTATGAAGTCGTCAAAAAACAAATGTTACGGCAGTTTTTATATACACAAAACCCTTTCATAAAGAAATAAAATAAAAAAATAAAAAATCTCCATAGACACGTAAACCAGACTAAGCGAAAACATCTTCCGTTTTAAATTAAGACACACCCACCTTACCCTGACTTGACATCTATGAAAGTAACTCTATGCTGATACAAATTATTAACAGCCAACACCCCTACCTACTTAAATAATTCGCCCTGGCTGTTACCATGGAAATTTTGATTTCAAATATGAATATGCTATTAAAACACGTAAATTTCAGAAATAAGTTCTTCCAAAAAAAATTTCGCTTGAAGATGGAACACAGCTTACTTTAATTCAAATAATTATATTCAAGTCTTTGACTCTTGTTTTGAAACATGAGACCTCTTATGTAGCGTGTTGGAATCATATTTTTAAATAAATAACTATATATATATATATATATATATATATATATATAAAGTTTTATTCTGATTCATTTTTAACTCTATGGTGAAATAAATAATGTTACAATGCTTGAGATATAAACGTTCATACAAGTAAATCACATTCATACAGAACTTGTGGAGAGTTTACTTTTTGAGACTTTATGCCACTGACTGATTTTGAATGTCGGTGGATCGTAATAAACAACATGTTGATAATGAATCTCCAGTCTTTATAGACACGCATAGGTTTAAAGATGCGAATGTGTGGAGAATGGTCAATCTCAAGTTAGCCTGATGTTGAATGAGCCGAATCTCCTTTTCGTTGACACGTCTGAACTCAACAGCTGGGAGGGGAAAAGAGACCGACTATGTCCTTTCCGGAAGTGGCTCATAAAAGGCATACTTGAGTTGAAACCCTTTTTGAATTCCTTTTGCATTATGGGAAATTAAAATTCTTTATTTTTTATTATTAGTTTATTTATTAGTTTATTTGAATTCTCCCGCACACCTTTACTATAATCTTTTACTTAAACCAAGTGAAATGATCTTTGTAAATACAGAAAAATAGAAAATGTTATAAGACAAGGAAGAATCATCTCACCGGACCTATTTCACGAGGTAATAAATTTCCATTGATATTTAAGAGATTGATTATTTAAATTTGGTCATAGGACCGAAGACAAGTGCAGAATCATTGAAGTCGACAAGAAAAGGATGAAGGAAAATCAACGAAAAAACATGCGGAACGGCGCAAAAGAGCTGGATATTTTAAACAGCATGTTAAGGAGGATTATGACCATGTTAGATACGACAACAGATGATCTCAAGTGCGACCAATCTAGAACTGGGTGACAGAGAGAAGAAACATTCGGAAGAGATGCACCGTACCACAGAGAACGTCTTTGATTGGTTGGACGTGGTGAATTTAACTATGGTGGCTGTGGTCAACTACCGAAATGATAGGGTTTACGCAATATCGCCAGAAAACCATTTAGATTACATTTACAAGCGACGGAATACAACTGATGTCAAGGTTTGGGCTGTTGTTGTTTCTGGTGTTTTGAAATCGCACATGTTCTTTATTGATGAAGGAGTGAAAATGAAAAACTCATGCAAGACACATTACCCAGAACCTTGTTATGAAATAAATAAGACAACCATGGTAACAGAAATGAACTAGGCAAGACACCTTAAATAAAGAACGTAAAATGAGCCTGGAGAAGTCCGTTTTGGAGTCCGTCGAGGAGGAATTCTAATCATGTCACAGCCAGTAGACTATGCAAGACATAAAATATTATGTCTTGCTTAGGAGTGAATTATAACAGTAGCGACGATGGATCGAAACTCACACGGAGTAGGAAAAAAGTACTTTTTGATTCGGCGCAGATGATAACAGTGACGACGAGAGTATAGAACCAGGTTTGTTCAGTTTTTTTTCTTTGGTTTGTGTAAAATGAGATAAAAGAGAGAATGAAGGAAAAACAGATATTCTTTAAATATGGAAGAATTTTTAGCCCATGTGGTAAAAACACAACACTAACAGCAACAACAGCAGTTGTTGGAACGCCGGAAGCAACAGCATCTTATTGCAATAATATTGAAGGAAACGGTAAATTCCCCAAGTTCTTCCATTCCCATAGCTGAATCAACATACAATTCTGATGAAGAAATTACCTTTTCTGCTTATGTTAAAAGATAATGGAAAAGATAAGAAAGCAGCGACTGGGAAGATGAGAAAATACAAAACTTTTGTTAAAAATGTTACCACCGGTAGAACATGAAAAAAAATTGTAATTTTGTACTACCGAAAAACCAGAACAAATCTACTTTGAAGAAATAATAAATATTCTGACTAAATTTTTTATCGAGAAAAATTCGTTATTTATATATCACCTATGCTGGAATCGTTAACATAGAGTGTGAAAGATTCAAATTAAACGAACTTACTCCAAATATGCTTAAAGGGTCAGTTTTTGTTCAAGCTTTACGGCAAAAAAAAGAAAAAATAAGGCACAGAAATATGTGCTAGAATTCTAATGAAACTTGATCAGAATCAAGAACTAACAACAAGAAATATCGGACGAATGTCAGAGAATCCTAAATCTGAGACGCGATACCGATGAAATTGAAGAAAAAGAATGCGCATATATTCAAGGCAAAGAAAAATGTGGAAAGAGAAAAAATAATCCATGTTTCAGATTTGGGAGGTTACATCACGGAGATTGTCTCTTTAAAAATTGAAAATGCTACAAGTGTGAAAAAGTAGGATATATAAAAGTTACTCTGTAAAACTAAATAAAGGAAAAGTTCTCACAGAAAAAAAATCGTTGTGACGGAAAAATAATTACAGAAAAGCAAATAAATTTTTGTATGTGAAAATTAATAATGTGAATGGAAAATTTCTACTAGATTCTGGTAATAATATTACAATAATGAATGAAACCACATGGAAAGCAAACTGAAAAAGAAAAACTATATTAAAAAGAACTTCGACTTGTCGGGTAAGACATTGTATTTTATTTTAAACATGACTTGTAAGGTTTCATTTCATAACAAGTGGGAAAAAGCTAAGGCGTATGTGTTAAAAATACTACAAACTTATTCGGAGGGAATTATTTGAGTTGTCGGATTTACTTTTAATATTTATTGCAAAAATATAAGTAGAGAAGCTAACAGTTTAAAAAAGAAACGATGAGAAAATTTAAAGGAAGAATTGGAAGAGAAAGTGTACCAAGTTCAAAGCTGAATTTCAAGTGAAAAAAACCGTACTAACCGAACAGTAGTGTACCGTTCGCAGCGCTGGATCAAATCAAAGAAAAGAATTGAACAGATTTGAAAAAAAAAATAGGTATAATTGAAAAGATATACCATTCAAAATAGGCAGTACCGGTGGTGTAAGTAGATACGAAAAATAATAAAATTAGTGTTTGTTTTGATTTTTCGACTCGGTTAAACAAATGTTTAGAATCACATAACTACCCATTACCAAGTACAGAGGAAATTCTTAGCAATTTAATCGGGAATTTTTTCGAAATTAGATTATTCTGAAGTGTATTTGCAAATACAAGTTTCAGAAGATTGTTCAGATCTAATAATTATAAATATGCACAAAGAATTGTATAAGTTCAACCGACTTCCTTTTGGGATAAAAATGACTGCAGCCATATTTCAACAGGCTATGAAGACTATGCTCACAGATCAGGATTTCTTGGTTGCTTATCTGGATGATAGATTAATTAAAAGTGTATCTAACAAGCAACATATGGTAATATAGCTTCAAACTCAGTATGGCAAAGAGCGAACTGTTTTGAGAGTTTCCCAAACGAGTTGCAATTACACATATAAGGAATTAACATCCTAGCATTTTTATTTTTTCTAAAGCTCATATATTCTCAGAGGAGAAAAAGGAATATATTTCTTCCGAGATAAATATATTTTGTGATGTCAACGAACAATCGTCGCCACTTTTTTAATGCCAACGAATACTCGTTGTCACTTTCATAATGCTCGTTGTAGTAGAGACTTTGTAATTGCAGATACAATTAGAGTAACGCCGTTGAACAATACTGGAGTCAGACGCCTTCGAATAACACTTGCAGTAATAGTACTTGCTCCATAATGCTCGCTCGAAAAGTAACCACCGAATAATAGTAATCCGTGTAGTGATCAGTATAGAGAAATAGTATAGTGATCAGTATAGCGAAATAGTATAGGGAAGAGTATAGAGAAATAGTATAGGGAATAGTATAGAGATAGAGGATAGAAAGAGTGATCCGTATAGTAATAGAGGATATAAAAGAAATAGTGATCAATTAGACGGAAAAAGAAGAAATTTTATTAGAAGAAAATCAGCTATATTTTTTCAGGTTTGTGATTTTTATTGAGAAATACAAATGTTATCAACACTTATTTCAGATTTATGCATTTGTATAATTGATATATATATATATATATATATATATATATATATATATATATATACATATATATATATATACACACACACACACACACATATATAAATATATATATATATATATATATATATATATATATATATATATAATTCAGATTTATGTTTTTTTATTGACAAATATTAATATCCGTAGCTCAGATTTTTCCTTTATATTGTGAAATAAGAAAATCACATTTTCTTCAGATTTGTGCTTTTGTATTGGGAAGTAAGTAAATCACATATATTTAATTCAGATTTATACTTTTTATTGAGAAAAATTAAAATGAGCTAAATGTATCTCAGATTTTTCTTTTTTATTGAAAAATAACATAATCACTTATATTATCTTCAGTTATATGCTTTTTTTATTGTGAAATATTAAAATCAACTCAATATATTTCAGATTTTTCCTATTTATTGAGAAATAAGAAAATCATATATATTTACTTCAGATTCATACTTTTTTTATTGAGAAATAGTTAAATGAGATAAATATATCTCAGATTTTCCGTTTTATTGAGAAATTACAAAAGCGATTATATTTGTTCGAGATTTCTGTTTTTTATTGAGAAATAAAAAAAAAAATCATTTATTTCAGATTTAATTTTTTTATTGCGGAAAAAGTCAATTGGCCCTATTTACTTCTGATTTATACTTTTTGACTGAAAAAATTATTTAGTGAAGATTATTGGTTTTTTTATTGAGAAATAATTTTATGATTTATTCTTTTTTTATTGAGATATAGGGAAATCAACTACATGAATTTCATTTTATACGGTTTCATTGAAAAATAATATTTTCTTCCAGTTATTCTTTTTCATTTGTTTAAAATCGGAAAATCAGCTATATTAACTTTAGATATATGCTTTTCATTGTGAAACTGGAAAATCTTAATTATTTACTTTAATCTTTTTCTTTTCTATTGAAAAATAAGGAACTTAGAAATAATTACTTCATTTTTATAATGTTTTGAGAAATATGAAATCAGCTATACGTTCTTCACATTTATAACTTTTATTTCAGAAATCGTTTAATCAGCAGTATTTACATCAACTTTATGAACTTTCATTGAGAAATAATAAGCGCCTTTATTTTCTTTTGATGTATTCTTTTTATTAAGAAATTGTAAAACCAGCTCAATTCAATTCAAAGTAAGATCTTTATAAACATTCATTTTAATAGTTTAAACTTATATTTGTAAGAGTTTAAAACATGTATTTTGATGTCTACTTGCACTACACAAAAGTAACTCTTAAAATTAATGACTATAACCTTGGTAGGTCTACATTCTCATGGTATAGTTGGCTAACCTTAATGGCACTAGGGTAAGCACTTCATCCAGTACTTCATCTTCCAGCTGTGGTCAACTATTAGTCATCTTCTTTTGAACTCGCATTTATAACTTTGTTGTAGCTCTACACAAAAAATAATGAAGACCATTTCTTGTCTATAAGATATGTCCAAGATAACCACTAGTGCTGCAATATGATACTGATGTCGCAATATACATGCGCTATATGAAAAGAATCCCGTTTATCAGCAGGAAATTCAAAGATCGCACTATACATGATGTCGTAATATACATGAGCTATATGAAAAGAATCCCGTTTTTCAGCAGGAAATTCAAAGATCGCGCTATACATGATGTCGCAATATACTTGAGCTATATGAAAAGAATCACGTTTTTCAGCAGGAAATTCAAAGATCGCACTATACATGATGTCGCAATATACATGAGCTATATGAAAAGAATCACGTTTTTCAGCAGGAAATTCAAAGATCGCGCTATACATGATGTCGCAATATACATGAGCTATATGAAAAGAATCCCGTTTTTCAGCAGGAAATTCAAAGATCGCACTATACATGATGTCGTAATATACATGAGCTATATGAAAAGAATCATGTTTTTCAGCAGGAAATTCAAAGATCGCGCTATACATGATGTCGCAATATACATGAGCTATATGAAAAGAATCCCGTTTTTCAGCAGGAAATTCAAAGATCGCGCTATACATGATGTCGCAATATACATGAGCTATATGAAAAGAATCACGTTTTTCAGCAGGAAATTCAAAGATCGCACTATACATGATGTCGCAATATACATGAGCTATATGAAAAGAATCCCGTTTTTCAGCAGGAAATTCAAAGATCGCACTATACATGATGTCGTAATATACATGAGCTATATGAAAAGAATTCTGTTTTTCAGCAGGAAATTCAAAGATCGCGCTATACATGATGTCGGCTTATACATGAGCTATATGAAAAGAATCATGTTTTTCAGCAGGAAATTCAAAGATCGCGCTATACATGATGTCGCAATATACATGAGCTATATGAAAAGAATCCCGTTTTTCAGCAGGAAATTCAAAGATCGCGCTATACATGATGTCGCAATATACATGAGCTATATGAAAAGAATCACGTTTTTCAGCAGGAAATTCAAAGATCGCACTATACATGATGTCGGCTTATACAAGAAAACGGCATATTGTTTTTCTTGAGATTTTACAACAGAACATTTAAACACTATTTCTCACATTTATTTACAAGAATAATTTTATATTTTCAATCTTCTAAAAACTAATATAATTGTATGGAAATGAATGCAGTGTAATATTAATAATTTATCCATTCATAAAGAATTTTTTTTTCCGAAATTTATAAATATTTACTAATTAAAATATGTGAACGAACAATTTTATTTCATTTATTCGCCATTTTATAAAGTTTGAATCAATTGGCAATTAGCCGATGTTTTGCCAACCATTTCAATAAATAATGTAATTAATGAATTGTTGGAGATATTGTATGGCAAAGTGGAAAAAAGATTTTATCCTAAAATAAATAATGTAAATAATTAAACTAATAAATAAATAGTGTTTACTATTTTTCTTGTTAATTTTTAAGAATAAAGACAAAGTATAAATTTACTTTGATATGTTTAGGGTTTATTAAAATTCTAATAATCGCTTTTAAAAAAATTAAACATTGCTGAAGCGTGAAAGTAGTTAAAATATTAAAATTTCGGCACGACGGTTAAAGATTTCCGAAGCTTTAAATATCCAGATATGCTAAACATTTTTTTTAGCTTGGATCGTGAAATTTTCCATTTAATGATCATATGACGATAACCACGTAGTTGAAGAAAATCCTGAGCAACCTGCACAGTACAATACGAGGCACACTTCCATTATAAAACAAGTTCAGAAACTCAGTAAAATGTCTACACTTGTTCAATGGTTCTCTCATTATCGATGAACTTCTCACCTTAATCAAAGACTAGCGCTGTTCTTCCTTAAAGAATTGTTACCAAATGTTCAGCCATTGGAATCTTCATCAGTGATAACAAAGTGCGTTCCTTATTATTATCTCCAAAAAAGGGAAAATGTTTAACACCCAATAAAAAAGGTGAATCAATTCTTAAACTATGACTACATACCGAAATAATTTATACTTTTTGGTGGGGGATGAAAGATGATATCCATCATTAAACCAAATCGAAACAGTTAATGCAGTGAAGTATCGTTGTCAGTCGGGAGAACTGATATAAAAATAATGCTGAAAAAGTTGTCATTTTTGGTTAATCGAATTGACATATTGCTTTTATAAAATAATGCAAGGACACATTGACCTAGTCGCTCGGGTAAAGAATAAGACATTAAATATGGATGTTTTGCCTCATACTCCTTACTATCCCATCCCTGTTCCATCTACTTATCATCTTTTACTATCATTACAACGTTCTTTAGAGTGAAAACTATATATTAAATGACCAGAGGGTATAAATGAGATTGACTTTTTCTTTGCATAGAAAGTTAATTTTACGCTAGACGGATTAAAAATATCGCTAAATAGATAAAATTATGTTATCAATTGTGTTGATTATGTATATCGATTGGAATCAGAGAGGCATTTATTTCATTTTACTTTTATTTATTTTTACCTCTTCAAATGTGACACATTTGGTTCAAATCTTATACATATACAGGACGGGATGGGTAAATTGTTACTACATTTTAATTTCGCGCATGCGCGTTTTTTGCTCTTAATTTTGTCGGCGCAGAGTATAATAGGGACAGTTGGCACCATCTGTGAGAAAAAGTTCAACGTAACGCAATTCACTCCGCCAGAAATTTAGAACCATCATGCTGTATTGCTTGGCATTGGGTCCAGAAGCTCCAACACTATCATTTCAGAGTGTTTGGATATCAATCTTAGGACTGTGCAGATGATCCTGAAAGAATTGGATGAGTTTAATGCTTATTACGAAGTTCGGCAGCTTGGAAAACTCACTCTGACCGTTCTGATAAGGAAAGAACTCCAGGATTTGTTTGCGAGATCCAGACCATGATAGAAAACGATCGCTCCAAGTTAATCAGGTCCATAGGCATGGATGTAATTCTGACCTGCTAGAAGACTCTGTGTCTGGCAACAAAACTTTGCACTATGTCACACAAGCAAGAGAACATAGTCATGGCTGTCAAACAATTTCTACAATCACATATCCCCGTAAATCTGGCCAGCTAACTCCCTAGACTATAAGCCCCGTGATTATTATGTTTGGGTCGCAGTTGAGCGATATAACAAAAATAAATTCTCCAGGGATGATCTAAAGGCGAGGATTATGGCAGCATTCTCCAATTTAAAGAAGACCGTTCAGAAAATTTGCAGGAGTTTTCGAAGTCGTCTGGAGGCCGTGGTTGAAGCCAAAGGCGATTTTATTAAATAAATTTACTGTTTTTCAGTATTTCCAGGCATTTTGTGTAATTTTGACAAGAACATGTGTTCAAACGTGATGCCAGTGTTATTTTCATTTTTCCGTAATTTAGACGACAGTTTATCGATCGCACGCTGTATGTGTGTATATATATATAAGTGTGTGTGTGAGAGAGAGAGAGAGAGAGAGAGAGAGAGAGAGAGAGAGAGAGAGAGACAGTCAGTGACATAGAAGTGAGAGAGAGAGAGTCAATATACCTAGCAACATCTAAATATATTGTAATATATTGCATGTGTAACGTCTGCATGTTCCCTAACCTCAGTAATGCGCGGTTTGATAAGTCAAAGCCAATGCCTTTACGTGGAGGCAAACATTGTGTTTTTGTTGATACAGTATCAATCGTATAGAAATAGATTCACAAGGAACAAGTAGTATCAAGTAAACCTCGATAACAGTTCATTACAAAATCCTTTTCGCTGTTAATGTGAATTTAATCAACAAATGATTTATTCGCAGAATTCCGCTAATTGCAGAAAAGCTCATGAGATTCCAAATAAGAATGTTATGAAGATATTCTGTCTATGTTGGTGTCCTTTGAAAGATTTTCTTCGCTTATACGAATATATTGTGCATGGATCGAAAAAGCATTACACGCAGAAATATTATCGGCTCGATTCGCTCCACGATATCTGAAGAAAGGATAAAAATGTCATTAAATTTTTACTCCCTTCATAGAACTAGAACTAAAAAAATATTGTCTAAATATTAAATAAATAGCAAAATTTTAGTTAGTACTAATATATAGATCAGTAAAAATATAATATGAATAAAATCTAAATCAAATTGTCTAGGACGACGAGTTTCGTCCTCTGATAAACTTTATCAAAGTAAATTTTTATCTATCTATCTATCTACGAAATCTCCACAAATATTCTTAAATTCTTATAAGTGATAACAGAAGCCATGCACCCAACGTGTTCTTTTCTATTTTCTGCATACCTGCACAAGGATACATACATATATATATATATATATATATATATATATATATATATATATATATATATATATATATATATATATATATATATATGTATGTGTGCGTGCGTGTGTGTGTTTGGAATAGGATACAGAATCCCGACAAAGTTTTGAAGAAATTTGGCAAAATGGAAAACTGTTTCATTAAAACTAGATTTAATTACATTTTGCCCCTTTTTAGATTTCTTCAGTTCCCAAAACTAAAGAACAGAATATGTTTATTTGTGTGTATGCTTGAATAATAAATTATTAGTACTTCCTTAATCATACAAACAAATACACACACATGCATATTTCTTTCTATTGGTTTGGGATCTAATGAAGCCTAGAAAGGCGAAACGTGTAACCAAATCTAATGCCAATTAAACCATTTCCATTTGCCAATTTCTTAAAAACTTTGTCAGGATTTTTTATCCTATCTTAGATGCATATTGTCGACAAAGAAAAAAACATGGACGGATCTAAAAACATATAAATCTTTTACTTTCAAACCATTCTGAGAAATTGGATAAGGATTTGGCTTAAATTAATTTCAGAAAAGGCTATATGCTATATGCGTTCGCGCGATCCTTAAAATAAGATAAGGATTTACTTTAGGCTCAAAACAGGAAAGCTGGGAGAATATATAAATAACACTCGACATGAACTAAGAATTATGTATATATATATATATATATATATATATATATATATATATATATATATATATATATATATATATATATATATATATATATATATATATATATAAAAGCGCGTGAGGCCAATTCCAAGGATAGCCAGAAAGAAAAAGATACACCCATGGGACGACAATTATGATTTGAAAATTAATGCAAGAAACAAAAAACAGGAAAGGAAAAATAGAAAAAATTAACAAAGAATCAAGATAACTCCCCGAGAAACCAATATCTCCAGAAAATTAGGTACGAAATTAATGAAGCCAGGAAGATTAGACAATGTGGTAAAATGTGTAGAAAAATGAAAAATCACAGTCACATCATACAATCAAAAGCAGATAAAAATAAATAGTTTCATCAAATGGAGACTTTTGCGTTTATGCCATGGACGGTGACAAACCCGTTCAGAAATATCTACATTATCTTAGATCAGTGGTTAAAAATCCCTTTGATAGAGCGAATCCTGTGGATCTTGATGAAAACTATCCTTCTCCGAACCTTGTGTACGTGTACTAGAGAAACATGAGAAAAATAACGGCAGAAACGAAAACACTTAAGAAATTTCTAAAACAACAACTAAAATGAGTAGCACATGTAATTCGAAAAGAAAATAATGACATACTGGAAAGAGCGATAACAGCCAGTGGATTTGAGAAGCCTTTTCCAGAAAATTGTTTTAATAAAGATTTTATTAATTTCAACCAATAATTAATACTGGATGCTTTGTCAATAAATATCGAATATTTAATTATAAGGAAACGGCAAATATTATGGTTATCATTGCAATAATAAAAAAAATGGTTCATACAATAAAAACGGGAAAATATAAAATTACACTGAAAGCAGAACAATCTAAGATCCTATTAAAAATAAAGAATTTAGTAACTCTTAGCAATGAATTTTTTGAAATCTTTGTCTTTTCGTTAAATATATCCCTCTTCCTGAAGTATATTGTTCGGTCGAGTACTTTTCAGTAGCGAATCGAATATACATTATGATAGATTGTATTATATACGTCAATATATTTACAAAATTATTTTTTTTTTAAAATTCGTATGAAAAGAACGAAGTTAATATATATTTCAAAATTTAATTCATTTATGTGCCATACGTGATACACACATAGGCGATGATGTATCGAAAGATACATGAGTGATGAGGCAGATTTTTCCCGCACTAGGTTGCCGTTTATTGCTTCGGTAGACCAGTTGCCATACAAGGCTACAGAACCCGGTCTGTCCTGCTATTTATCCATAGCTGGGGAAGAAGAAGAGGATTCATACCATTCCCAAGGGTATTATATTCGACGGGAATTCGAACTCAGCTCTCCGATACCTCCATCCGAGCCGCTATGCCATGCCGAATATAGGGTATATAGCGAGTTTTAATGAACAGCATTTGAAGCAAAAAATAGGGGGGGGGGCACTATACACAGATAAATTTTTCTGAAGGTGTTAAAATCAATGTATTTCAGTGACCTCAATCTTCCTGTTAGGCCTACATTAAGGTACATTTGGCTAAACTTAATGGTAGAGTTAATCTCTTTTTTTCCTCTACTTCCTCTTCCAACTGTGTCCGCCTGATAGTCTTTCCTTTGTTTATATGTTAACTAAATCTTCGTATCAGATATTTTAGGGGAAGTATTTTTTCTTAATATTTTAGTGTCGCTTTGTGCAAAAGAAGAATGCGGGCAAATTTTTGCTATAAAATATGTTCAGTGCTGCAATATTTGACTATGGTAGGCCTAGTATTGCTCAGAATACATGAGGTTTATGAAATGTCCGACTTTTCACAAATATTAGGTTGGTGCAAAAATAATGACGTAATAATGTCGTTTTTTGACGTTAAAAATACGTCAAAAAACGACATTATTACGTCATTATTTTTGCACCAACCTAATATTTCTGCTACCATATCTCTTATTGCCTCATTCCTGATCTTTTCTTGCCTGGTCTTGTTCACTGTTTTTCTCATCTTACAAATGATCAGTTTCCTCTCAAGGGTCTATGTCTGGTACTGGTATGTCAGTGTTGGTAGGAAAATGGCGGTGATGAGATTTGCCTTGGTGTACATAAAAAACCGCGGCATAAATGTATTAATATCAAGACAGAGTGTTCTCTATTGCAGTAATTTGGTGTCTTTGAATATTTTATTTGGCAAAAAAAAACATTAGTCATAATTTTAGAATGTGAAGAAGCCTTGTTGTGCATATACACATGCACACACACACGCGCACACACACACACGCGCACACACACATATGCGTGTGTGTGTTCTCGACATTCTACGTCCTTTTAGTGAAAAGAAACTCAAAAATGCATACACTTCGCCCGGGCGAATAAAAGTTCCCATTTAAGCACTCCAGCTGCCGGCCACCTGACAATTGCGTAAAAGCATGAAACTGATAGTAGTGGTCGGTCAATGTGCACCTAAAATTCATAATTTAGTAAAGACCTGCTATTCTATATGGTATAGAACACTTTTGCTTTTGTAAGAATGCTGGAAATTAATTAATTAAGCCATTTAATTAATTAATTCTTCCTTGTCTACCGTACTTAATGTATGGTGTTTAAAAGAATTGTTGCTGCCGAAATATACATTAACACACACACACACACACACACATTTATATATATATATATATATATATATATATATATATATATATATATATATACCCAAGTATAGGATAGGTGTATACCAACAATTACTATTCTTAAAAGAGTCCTCAATACTGAGTAGAGCAGATATAATTATTTATTTAAAAATTATAACATAAATATGTTATAAATTCACTACAAAAATAAGCATTTTGTTTAAACACCTCCAGTATCTTATCAAGTGATGATGTTGAATGTAGAATATATATATATATATATGTTGTATATTTGGGGAAGCAGACTTTCATTTTTCGTTAAATATGACAAACAAGGAGAAGTTGATTAATTTTTTTTCTTGACTTTTTCTAGTATTCTTAAATTTTCCCGTTCGGTGGCTGTAATTGGATGTAAAAACTTTCTGTAGTGTTTATTTTCCCCGGTCTCTTCATTTCTCTCCTTTTTTTTCTCTCTCTCTCTCTCTTTCTATCTCTCTATCCCTCCCTCTATCTGTCACTCTGTCTCTCCCAGACTAGAGTCACCTCCTCTCCCGAATGCTGAGGAAGTAACTCTCATCTATGTAAGATGTTGCAATCACCATGTATGTATGTCTGATGAAATCTTCCTTTCGAATCAAGAAGGCCTGCAATGCTTACGTTAAAGTGCATGGGTATCTATGGTTCCAGTGATAAGGAGTTTATTTACTGTGGAATGGACAATATCAAACAAAATGACTGAGAAAATATTGATACAATTCAACATTTCTCAACCTTTTTGCCCTTGTGTAACTCTTCAAATACTTGTCTCATGATTATACCTCATTATTAATAACTAGTTCTTTTATATTTTTATCGTAAACATAATATATGGACACTGGACACGATCGAGACACTCAATGATTCACAAATCCGCTGTGTATAGGTGCTGTCCACTAACTAATGAAGATGGTTTGTCATTGACGCCATATAAACATCGCTAAATTCCCTATGATTATTATAATTTTAAATTTAAGAGGGTAGAACCTTTGTCATAATAACAAAGGATTTTCGAACAATATACTGTATGTTACGAATATAAAATTAATCAAAAATTACTTAAAATGCATTAACCTATTTATCACTGTTTCTGGCTGAACTTCTACCGACATTTTGCTGGGGTTTAAAGTTCCATGGACAACGTTTAAGAAACACTACTCTACATCGTACATCCTAGGGGTGGGGAAACAGTGCCCAATAGTTAGAGAGACTTGGAACAAAACCGTGTTGATTATGAGAAATGTTCATAAGGTTTCTGATATAGAATTCACTGAGAATGTTGCCACAGGTTTTGATCTAACCTATAACAGTCCTCAAATATGACCAAACACACTACACACAGGAAAAAGAAATGTTATACTGTATTCCTGCTTGTGGACAATGTAAAAAAAGTATGTGCCTCAGTTGTTGAGCTCAAACGTGATATGAAAGTTCACAAAAATATTAATGTTAACAACAAGAATCTGAAATGTCGATAGTCTTGACCTGTTATGTCGGCTTCAGTATCTTTCCCACCGCTGTAACAAAGTTTTCCTGTGCTTTTCTATAAATACTTTCATGGTAATTGTTCAAATAAACTTTATTTTATGGTACTTAGATTTTATGAATTTAAGCGGCGTGCTAGCTTTGTAAAGAAGTTACATTTTACTTTACATTTTACAGTGGAAATGACTAAATATAACCGAAAGTTCTATATTAATAGCTCTTTTTCCCGCACTTCTCGCTTTTGGAACTCTCTTCTACCTTCTTGCTTTCCAGTCAATTTTGATCTTCAAAACGTTCAATGCAATATCAATCGTTATATCCTGTTTTGTTAATTCCTGTTCGTTTATTGTTATCGCTTGTTAATGTTTTTCTTTTTCTTATATTCTTTCCCACTCAGTAAATCCCCTGCATCTTCGTGGCTTTATTGCCTTGCTTGGGTGAAAAGACTAAAAGAAAAAAAAATACTTGAAAAATTACACAGCATTACCACATCTGCACAACATAATGAAAGACTTTAGCAGGACGAAATGCTCATCCCATATTTGAGGATCAGTAGCATTACTCAAAATGATGTCATGGTGTGCATATATGCATATATGTATATATGAATGGTTTCAAAAATTAATTGTACTTTTTTCGTTACTTTAGATACATAGTAAATAAAAGTTTGCCCTTAATTAATAATCTAGATGGGGTTATACATGAGTTTATCCGTACCATAAAGAAAAAAAAGAGTTATTTATATTTCAATTGCATTGTTCTTTTTATTTTATTTTCTGGATAAGTAAGCTAGGATTATATTTACCGACAATTTTGTAGTCGAATGTAAAAATAAATTCTAAGTTTGCATTATTTATATTACTCGGACTGTCATCCTCATTTTCATTGCCATATTCAAAACGTTTCGGCCGTAGTACGCTCAAGCCTACTTCAGGTGAATGGAATTTCGAACGGTTCGTTTCGAAATTCCAATCACCTGAAGAAGGCGGGAACGTAAAACGGCCGAAACTTTGTGAATGTGGCAACGAAGTTAAGGATAGCCGTCCGAGTAATGTAAATAATGCAAGTAATCATAAAACCTCATCTCAAATATATAGACAAATTCAATGCTTTAATTCATTAAGAGTAAAAATACACATTTGATGCCAATTCTGCAATTACACTGATTATATTTTCGGCATATTCTAGTAATTTTATCTATAGGATTAACACTTTTGTTGCATGTAAAAATATTTCCTCCTTTTAAATCATTACAAGTGAGAATATCCCAAGATCACTCACACGACCATTGCATGCGCATTGTTTATATTTTCTATATGAATATTCTATGATTTTATCAATACATCTAATTATGCTGTCGAATGCAAGAAAGTTTTTGCTTTTTAAATTATTACAAGTGAAAAATGTAGAAAAATAAAAACAAAATAATAAAATACGAATAAAAGGAATACCTTATATAACTATTTTCACTGTATATGAATTAATTTGTTATAGTAAGACGAGTATGTTAGCTTATTGTTGTTAACGACTCGTGTTGCCATAATAGCGGACTATCTCATTACTAAATTTGGGAGGTCATGTTGGGTGACCGAGAAATATATCAGTGCGTGCCTGTGAGTAGTTCTCCTGCTTTTGTCAATATGTGTATATATACAGATTCGTGCGCCACAGACACCCGGATGTGAGCGTGCGTGCATGTATGTGAGTGGTTTGATCACTGTATTTGGTGATCATGTGTGCATGTTGTGTGCTTTTGCCTGTGGGGTCATGATCTATTTAGTTCTGTTTTAAAATTGTTTATGAAGTTTTTCTTCTTGTATTTGTAGGTAAGAATAATTTTCGGTTTGATATATTGGCATAATTTTAAATTTTCCCTGGTTATATTTGAAGATGTCTTGTGATACAAAAAGTTTTCTGTTGTCTGGTAATTTTATGTTGCTTTTGTGTAGGGAAACCCTGTTGTTCATTTGTTGCGTGATACCTATATATGATTTCTTTCATTTTGCGCATTTGAGTACATAAATCACATTTTTGGAATTGCAGATTAAGTTTTTATTTATTATGAATGTCGTTTTGGGATTTTCAAAAGTGTAGGAGATTCCTTCTATAATGAAGTCATTTAACCCCACATCTTTTTGTTGCATTTTGTGACTCCCTGTATTGTGTATTGGTTAAATTTGGATGAGGATATATATACGGTGGAGTAATGGATAGTGACTTGGATTGAGGAATCGCAGTGCCGAGTTCGAATTCCAGTCGAATCCATTACATTCACTTACGTCCTAATACCCTTAGGAAACGCGTGAATCCTCTTCTTCTCCCTCCAGCTATGGGTAAATAGCAGTACAGACTCGGTTCTATAGCCTTGGATGGCAACTGGTCCAGAAGAAGGACAACTCTGAATTCAAAACCTGCGGAGGGCCGTTTGGAGACCTTGTGGCAGTTAGTGCACCAGGTCTCTGTATTCGGCCCTTGTGTGGATGGTCCTGCACGAAACCTTCACCTCTATAATCAAATCTCATTCGCCGTTGTCGGGCTGTCGGTTTCCTGGGAACTGATCTGCTTGACCCTCATACGTCGAACTGGACGGTAGAGTCGACTATATATATATATATACATACGGTGGGTTTGAAAGGTTTACGATAATAAGATTAGTATAATTTCTATCAAAGATTAGCATTTATGTAACAATGAAAAAAGATCAGTCAATTGAAATTCCTAGACGAATATCGGAAGGAAGTGCAGCACATAACCGATTCATTCCCTAAATTATATGTTAATATTTGCAGATATATCTTTTAAAAAGCAACTTCCAAACTTTTAACTGCTGCCAACCTCCTATATACGTTCATCGATATTTTAGACATTTGCGATTGACAAATTACTTACAGGTCAGCAAGGTTTATTGGATTCTATTTTAGATTCAAATTTTAATTCTTTCATAAATTCGCGATGAGTGTCAGGTCAGAAGTTTACTGGGTCACTCGGTAACTGCAATATTTTATAAAATTCTTGGTTAGCTTAAATGTACTCTTAGCATCATTGTGTTGCTGAACAATCCAATTACCCGTAACATGAAGGCTTTGAAAATCAATAGATGCACTCCTCCAAAACTTCTGATATTTTCAAATTCTTTATGTCATACCTTATCTAATAAATATGCACAAACCTTGAACCCTATATAACTCTTTTATAAGGTCTGTTGATCGTTCTGATTGAATGCCGATTATAAAAATGCAATTTCTTGTTCCAGTGACTTGAACAAGGCCTTACTGTTTTTCACTATTTCCGGTCTAATTCTGTTACGATCTCTGTTTATAAGATTCATAACACTAAATATAGTTATATTTTTTATCAATACAATAATTAATATCATATCAGCAAATAATATTTAGGGCGGGAAAATGTCTCGTTACGTTTAATGACTCAAAAATGAAACTAGTTACATTCCATAACAGCCGATTATCATCAATCACGATAAACGGATATTCTCTCAGGGAGGGCCTCGTGCTTTGAGCGCCTCTTGAGATTTAAACTCAACCCAAACCTCAAATTGAACTCGTATATAGAATTATTCGCTAAAAATAATGTTTGGTTACCTGTATCGCTCCAGTAAGTACAAGAATCTTCTTACTATCCTCTACATTTACACGACTCTCAAAATGGAGTACTGCTGCCATATATGGGTAGGATGTTTTCAGTTTTCACTTTCCAGTCTCGATAGAGTCTAAAAGCTCTCCGCGTCCTTATGGTTGATGAAATATTTTCCACGCTACAATTACTCCCTTACAGGCGAAACGCCGCAAGTTTCTCACTTTTATGTCACTTTTTCCCTGGAAAGTACTCGAAAAAACTACATTCCTTAATTCCACAGTTCTAACATTCACGGTTGAGACCCACAATATTACGCACATTGAATCGGGACAACCTCATTCCCTACGTATATCATTTTTGAGATGGACGTTCCACTCTAGAAGATTCTTCCCACGAACCTTTGCTTTACAGAACCCACTCCTAAAAGTATTCCTACCGGATCAGCACAACCTGTTCGGACAGTTATCTTCCCAATATACACGCTTAAACCCCTTTCTACTTTGTAACCATCTACCTCAAGTGAATTCCGGACCTTGTACAGGGGGAAAATCATTATAAAATTATATGCCTCATCACTCAGGACTCTATACAACGTAACTATCTCAAATGTTAATAAGTAATTAACAATATGGGATTCTTACTGTGTTTACACAATAATCACACCCTCTTCTAGTTTAACTTGTCTCATTTGTACATATTTGTTGTGCATATATGGAACCTCCCATCACGAAACAACCAAAATAACTCTTATGTTAAATAATTGCTACTAGGTTATACTAACCAAAGGTTCAAAATAATGGCTTCAGTCAGTAGAAGAAAATGAAACAAATCTTATTAACCACAATATATTTAATTATTGGGCACGCCTTTTCAGATAAATGTAAAAATTAAATTTCTTCTAAAAATGCTCGGACGAAACTAATAAATATTCTGATATAAGACTGATAAAATTAATATAGTCTTAAGCTGTGCTATATTTATGGGATAATTTGCTCAATATTAAAGATGGAGCGTGTATAAATGAAGAGAAGTCAACACTTAGAAGCGACAGTCTATTTCATGCTAGACGCAAACGTTAGGCCTCTAAATGTTTACTTCTATGTTCACTTTTATAATTATATATATATATATATATATATATATATATATGTATTTGCATATATATATATCCATCTATATATATATATATATATATATATATATATATATATATATATATATATATATATATATATATATATGTATGTATATACTGTGAATATTAAATCATGCCTCCCTCCTCCAATAAAATGATATTTAGGAATGTATTCAAATAATCAGCGTTTAGACAAATTTTATTTCAGTTGAAGTATATATATATATATATATATATATATATATATATATATATATATATATATATATATATATATATATATATATGCGCCTACATTGTGACAAACATTTGTTATTATTTTTAAATTCAAATAATTCGTAATGGTCAGTCCGTTCACCGAACGTGAAGATTGTGCTTGTATGAAACTCCGAGTCGAGCTAACGGTGAGTTATGATATATGTATATTGATTTGATGAGACATCAGTTAGTATTCATTTTTAGATATTGAACCTTGGCATCTTTCGGCTAGCACTTCATCAGGGACTAACTGTGGCAAAATTATTTTATCTAAATTGGTGTGAGAATTTTTGAAACATGGAGAAATATTTGTAGCACGTCTAAAATATAAATTAAAATATATGTAAATTTAATAAAGTCACTTATTAAATTTAATAAAGTCTCTTACAACAAGAGTGTAAAATGGGAAAATGTAGATAGCTACGATCCTCCAAATAACCGGAATGACCGAAGAAAGTTCATCTTCTGCTTACAAAAGAAAGGATGCTGTAATTTAATACAAACAGCTTACAACCCTTGCAAAAGCTGTTTGGACAGCGCCATATGCAAAACAGAAATTGAGTCAGGAGAAAATTGCGAATCATACAGCTGATTCTCTAATAGGTGTTGTCCAATCGCAGATTCATGTGCTGATTGCGAAACACGAGTGTGATTATATTGATTTAATCTGATAAATGTAGGTACGTGTTGACCTCGCCGTGTTCCCAACCTTAGATAAATTCGTCCAATATATTTAGATTTACACTTCACAATTTGTAAATTAAAGAATTTTACTTAGATAATACAACCGGTCCTTAACGAAGGAAGGAAAAACAGGGAGATTGCCGAAAACAATACGCAATTTGGCTGAAAAAAAGTGGAAGAAACTCTATGATTTAGAGTTGAACATTTTTGGAACAAGCCAAGGTAATTTTAATGATAGGATAAATTTCTAACATATTTCACATTTATTAAAGGCTCACTGGTGAATGAGAAATGTAGACAAACGCGAAATAATTTGTTATTTTTATTGTTTCCTTGTTTGCTTTTAGTTTGTTAACCAGGTTTTACATGCATTTGACTTTTTAAACAATGCTAGAATAATTAATGGTGTTACGAATTCAAGGAGAGACGACGCATCTTTTCAAAACTCGAAGAAATAAACGGATTCCAAGAATATCTGAATAAATGTAAATATCGCATTTTATATGGAAGTTTATCATAATTCTAGTTTCTTTTTGTAGCATTTAATTAATAATTCATATTCGTAAGTGTGCGTGTTTGTGTTTGTCTAGAAGACAATTTTTGCTGGTTGTCCGCATGATGATTTGGGGACATTTTAGGTAAACACCTTTTTTATATAAACAAATGTTAGAATCTTTTAGAATGGATTCGATACAGTTTGGTGATGTAATATTACTTTTTGACGTATTTTGGTATTGGGTAAATTATTTATCACGACTCCCTGAAAGTTCATTCGGTGTAAACAATCAGGATCTGTTTTAATTAGTGTGGCATTTGTAAAATCAGAACTATGGCCAGTTTTATTCTTCTCTATGCCGAGCGAGTTTAAAGAGTTGTCCAAACGTAGATATATTTTATGTTCGCGCGATATAGATACGAGATTTTTAGATTTTAGATTCCACGATGTCTCGCCGATGTAGTTTATTACAATCTGATGACCCGGTATATTTTTAAAAGAATTTTGATTTGCTTTTGTATGTGTGATTATGTGCAGAATTTCTGAAGTATGGATGTGCTAACCGATAAATCTAGCATTAAAATGTCACGTGTTTTAAGGGTAGTACCCACTTAAGGCGAAAAAACCCTCAAACTTTATCGTCTGCTCCAAAATACTTAAATATAGAAAAATTCGGTTGTCAATCGGAACGTAAATAAATCGATTAACACGTCAGAAAAAAAGTCCCGTGGTTAAGAAATGTTTGTATACAACATTTTACGTTCTAATTAAGTAATATTTGTTTCAAATCGGATTAATTTCACTTTAAATTTTCTAATTTTTGTCAAAGAACCTTTCAGAAAAATATGGGGTTTTTTTTTGCAAGATTTTTAAAACTGACAAGTAAATTTGCTTAAAATATGTCAAAAATGGTCGTTTTTGATCGATTTTAATGGAAAAAAAATCGATTCAGATCAATATAATTTCTGTTTGAAATACACCAGAGATTATTTTGCTTAATAGAAATAGTAAATTTTAAATCCTTTTGCTTTCAATTAAAACTAAAATGAAAACTTTAAGAAAGGTTTTTCATTTTTAAAAATTCAGTTTCAACCTTACGTATACCGACTTAGTGGAGCTGTCATGTTTAAATCTTAAAGTAACTGGCCAAAAAGTAATTTTTAGTGTTAATTAATGCATGCCATAAAATAAACTTAGATATATATTTATATGAAATGTGTGAAAAACAAGCATAGAAGACAAGTCTAACAAATACTGATTCAAAGAAAGTACTATTCCTCCTGTGTGTGTTGAATGTCCGAATATATAAATTTTAGAATTATTATAAAGAGAAAAAAGAGAAAAGAAAGAGAAGAAAAACGCTGTAAAATATCTTATACGAATATTTAGATACAGTTCTTTTGTTTTCATTCCTGCTCGACTATGGTAGCTACTTTACCCTGGACCTGCCTCCTAGGGAATCCAAGTTTCTCTCTTTTCGTTATAATTAATTTGGCATTTCACACTGTGCAATCATCAATTACGTATATTGCAATTCATCTTATCCAAATATTTTAAGAATATGTAACAGAATTATAAGATAAAAGAATACCAAGAATTATAAAGATTATAATAAAGAAATAAAAATATAAATAAACAGAGGAAAACAGATTAAAGAAGACAATTGAAACCGTATAGATTATGTGTATCAGGCTAAAAGGTAAAGGGATTACCACAGCGATGTAAACGAGTGGTGAACGTAGATGAACGCAAAATGGAGAAAGGAAAAAATGTTAATTTTTCATTTATATAAAGTATTTGTAGATTTTATGCGACGCAAATAGTAAATGTCTTTCTGATATTCGTGTAGCAACATAAAGAAATAATCTAGTCTACGGGAAGCAGGATAGGGGAGATTACCTCTGCTGTTATGGTTAGCTAAATGTACCATGAGAATATAAGCCTATCGGCAAAAAGCTAGCGTTACAATATAGGCATGAATTTTAACCCATCCAGAAATTTGTCTAGTTCAACCGGTCACCGAAAATACATGATTTTTTACCACTTCAGTAAAGAAAATACCTGTGTATCGTGCAAGACGTTAATTTTTGCTTAAAAATGACCACAAAATGGCGCACTATACTCGAGTATATATGTTAATCACTTTCATATAGTTCTATCATATGTAATTTAACGGGTTTGTTTAAACTATATTCTCTTTTAAGTATCCTGAATACTTCTTTAACACATTCACTGCTACTCATTTGCCTAGTGCTCCCCCCACCATCCGGTCAGCCATTTTAAAAGAAAATGCCAAATTTCAACCTACATATTTTATTACACAGAAAACTGGCACCAGTGTGTTTTACAGCATCCCATTTTCATGGATATACCTGGGAATGATTTGCCAGATCAGTAATGGGTATACACATGATATCTTTTGAAGCATTGTCCTTTGTGATTTGAAGATAGATGGCGCAACCGGACACTCATACCAGCGGTATGCAAAAAACGTAGGGGCAGGACTGGGCAAATGAGTAGCAGTGAAAGTGTTAAGACTGTGTAAAACACGGCTGGGTGAAGTGAATTATCTGTGTTTGAACAGGACATGATAGGAAGAACCACGTAGATGAGACATTGTATTTCTGGGTATTTAACCTCGACCTACAGAGTCATGTGCGTAGCAGGAACACACGGTGGAAGATATCATCGGCCACTTAGGCAGTGAGTTACACGGTTACATGTAGCCAATTCAACTGTCAATTGATGAGAAATTGCTGCCAGTCTAGTACTATGCTTAAATTCATAAAGCGAACATAGAGAAGAGTTCATGGGAACAATTACTATGGAAATATTTATAGGAAAGACACAGAAAAGCTATTTTACAGCAGTGGGAAAGTGACTGAAGCCGAGATGTCAGGTCATGACCAATACTATTGCTGATTCTTCTTTAGATTGTACCAAGAAAAACAGAGCATCGGGCCATGTGTGGCAGCAATATTCAAAACATGGACGAATGGTAGACTTATAAATGTGTAAGATAGATTCAGAAAAAAAGTTTCTAGAACCAACTTTCTTAGCAGAAAACCTAGCAATGGATTCAATATACTCTTTCCATTTCATGTTAGCTGAGAATGTTAGCCCGTGAAAGCGCAACGTGCAACTGTGCTGATGAGAGGCATGGAGGGTTCTTTCAGGTGATTGATAGTGGTTTCGTTTATGACAAGCAATTCCTTGCCCGAGTTAACAACAGACGGTAGGTTATTTTTTACCAAGTTGCCAATTCGATCTTATCCAACTGATCAGACTTAACAACGAGACAGGAGTAAATATTTCTGTCATCAGCATAGATATCAAGCCGAGAACTGATGTCATTGAGGAAAATTAGGAACAGAGTAGGTCCAAGGATAGAGCCCTGTGGGGAAACCCGCATTAATACAAAAAATATTTAAAACAACTTTCATTTCGCGATTTGATAAGAAAAAGTGAATCAGTTCAAAAAATTATTTTGATAATACCAGAGCCTTTCAACTTATGAAGAAGGACGGTATGCTAAATCCTGACAAAAGCATTCAAGGTATTCAAAGAAACGGCCCGTACTTCAACAGTCTTATCTAAAGATTTCAAGAATAATCGTTAGTACATCAGCTGTTGACCTAGATAAGCGAAAGCCATATTGTTTGTCTGAAAGAAGGCCCTACGATGTGAGATGTTTAAACTGGCTTAAATTCCATCCACATTCAGTGCAGAATATAGCAGTCACATATCCAGCTTGTCAGATCGGAGCAGCATAAGGGTGACTTTTTAACAGTGAAACAGCGGAAAACGGATTCACCTGCCCCCTCGATTGTTTCTAATTGGCAACATATAATTTAGTTCGATGAATCTCAATTTCAGTTCTTTTCGGCTGATGCAGAAACTATGAGGTCATGGATCCCACTTCTGACGTAGGTACCGTATAGGCTAGTGATTCAAGAATCGTATGGCTGGTGTTCACGTAGCCTAATCTGGCCTAGTAAAAAGTCATTGATTGGTGACAACTATGTTGACGTGCCTATTTGCCGGGAACGGATTCATAGACTTACAGATCCAAAGTAGTCAAGTATGCCGACATCTATGAATTATTGCAAAGGATAAATCATTTTGCTATCGAAACCAGAATTTATTTACGGGGGATTCTTGAGGTTTGGTGGATGTTACAGTTACCACCTCCTCCCGGGATGAGAGCAATAAGTTGAGGGTGTTTGCTCGTTCGCAGGATCATGGCCCTGAAATTAAGCAGCTACTCACAGATATATATTAGAAAATATCCCTCGGGATGTTTTGGAATCGAGTAGTTGCTTTTTACCGGGATATATAATTTCTATGTTATGCGAGTGAACATCACCCTTGACTTTTGGCACATCAGGGTATTTGTTATCCGTCTTACTTCTTCAGTTTTCATTCTTGACTAAAAATAATATTAATACTGTTTTCTCTTCTTCCTTGCTTGCAGTGATTTATTCAATATACCAGAATTTACAGGCATCAATCTGAGCAGACATATTTGTGGAGAATAATACACTGTCGCCCGGTTCTCATAGCTGCTCTTTAGCGTAGATTGTCAGCTCCCCGTCTCTCTCATCTTTTCGTTGTCAACTACATGCCTTACAGTTTCATATTGGGAATATTATACAAGCTGATAAAAACAGATCATGGTGCAGTCATCCATTCTATGAACGTAACGCTTATTAATAATTCAGTGATTCGAAAATTTAAAAAAATGAAATAATACATCTTCCACCAAGTAAGTTTAGGGAATAGTTCAATGTTTTACCTCAAACTACTCTTTACAACCAAATGTAATATCTACATAACGTTACATGCATAAAGCGAATAAAAAGTGATGCCTGATCATTTTCGTTCCATTCTAAATACTGCAATCGAAAATTTCAGCGAGTTGATATGGTTATAACTAAAATTTATCAAATATATATAATACACATTTCTGAAGACAATCAAACATCAGCGCCACCAAATAAAAGTCACCTTCTCGAACTTTTCAGTAAACTTTTAAAAATTCACTCTGAATGTTAAATCCGCTGAACTAAAAGCAATGAAATTCATAAGAATTGCATTGCTTTTATATTTGTAACATGACTAAGAATTCCATATTCATCTGAAATGTTTACTTCATTGGAAATGTTTTCTTCCTCTGATTATTATAATAACAATTATTTTCATTCGTATTAGTAGTGGTAGTTGCAATTGTAGTAGTTGAACAAATAGCAATAACGATAAAATTAGAAAATCAGATCTTATCGTAAAGATGGATATTTATAAGCTGTACAAATTCGCTCTACTGGCAGAAAACAATGAAACTTATTAAAAGAGCTGGTCAAAAGTCTATAGATTGTCAGAGAATTTAAAAAAAAATAGAATAGGCAACTGTATTCCTCATACCTGGTTCCCAAGTAACAGTGGGAAAGAAGCTTCCATGAGGAAAAAGTAAAATTGACGCGTTTCCATACAGAACATTTTCGGCAGTTTTTGACTAAACAGAATTTTTATTCTCTTGAGTATAATTTAAAAAAAAATCTTTTTAAAACATGCTTTTCAGAAAATTAGTCAAGTTCAGTAAATGTTATAGCTCTTTCTGCTATTGATGTGAGTTTCTCCAAAACCTTTTTTTTTTTTTTTTGTTAGGGTGGAAATTGATCAGCGTGACTATATCCTTATCGTCTCTTCTAGTTATATGTGCCAGACATTTTTGTTGCTGCTGCTTTTGAAAGTATTCAAGTGACATTTTTTTTTTATTTAGGATTTTGTAGCACCAATATATAAGGTCTGATGAAGGACTGTTTTCTTATGATTGATGTGATTAAATAGTTTGAAGCCACTTTATGCAAATGGTTTGAGAAAATGAACGAGAGTGGAAGATTGGAAACTTGAGTGAGTCATTACTTTTCCAATGCTATTTATCCTGTACAAGGCCAAAGAACTACTCGAAGTAGAATGCACAGTTTGTGGGATATGTGGAGAAGATAACGGTTAATTCTGGATTTGAACAGGTTAAGATTGAAGTGATCAAGGAAACATCCTCTTGGGAGTCAGTTCCACTAAGCAGCGAGTCGTGGAAATATGCTGCTCGATTCGAACTTACAACTCACCAATGGAATACGAAAGGATTGAGAGTCGTAAAGTTGAACTCGTGAAATTCTACCGATGTAGAAGTTCAGCGAATTAAAAATAACAATATAGCATTTAGATTTATTTGTAGGTAAACGCATTTGGCGCTAATTCTTTCTTTTTCTTCATTTATTGATTGCCTGGGAAAAATCATTTTGGAAATCGGCTCAAAGGGATGGTAGTTAAGTTTATGCTTAAAAACATATTATTCAGAATTGTACTATTCCAAACTGATTTCATACAGCCGAAATAAATGTGGAGATTGATGCCAGAAACTACTGATTAATTGTCTTCTAATAATATAGAAATCAATATTTGGCAAGAAGAAAATGCATTTATGGAATACAATCTCTGTTATATTGACTGAACATTCCAATAGTTTCAACCCCTTAATATCTTTTCCCCTCGTGTAACCGATATGGAATATCCCGTAAGAAGGGCTATCCAGGTTGCCCTGATTAAAATCAGATTTACCAGATTAATTATCCAGGGGTTGGTGTAAGACTGGGTTTGATTATTAATCAAATAACGTTATCATCTTAAATTTTAATGCGAACACGAGACTTAAGCTCCCGGATGTATTATTACTGCTTATTCAGCTTCAAGTTCTCTGGAATATTGCGGAATGGAACAAAGTGGAGAATTTAAAAGTTGAATAGAAAATTAAAGATAGTCAATAATAAACATGGCTACGCAGAGGACATTTGAAATAATAAATGCGTTTATTTATATTTGCAACTAAAAACAAATCCTTCAGGACGAATTAGTTTTTAAAACATCGACAAAAATTGAAAACAAAAATAGAAAACTCGAGCCACACAAATTGGAAATGTAAATGCCTTCATGAATGAATCTAAAAAGCAGAGTTCAAATGACAATAGAAACATAAACGACTGGGTAGGAATATGACACATTGGTAAACATACAAAAACATTGGGCTCGAGACTTTAGATAAATGGAATCAGCAGAAACCAGATTGTCACGTGAGAAGATTTTAAGATAATTAGCTACTCTTCAACTTTGATGTATAATCAAAATATTCAAGCGAAAAGACATGAGATCATGCCAACTGGAAATTACAATGACATGAGACCACTTAACATTTAAGAACTGATAAGACAGGAAAATGAATTTTTCCGCTGTGTCAATAATATTCAACATACTAAGGACTTTGTCCAAAATAGGAGAATTGGAATTTGATCAATTAGAAATTATATAAAAATTACTCGTGTATGTGAGAATACTGAGAAAAGTATTAGCAATTTGTGGAGAGTTTTTTCATTAACTCTTTAACAATTTCATCCATATATAGGGTGTAAACATTCAAATGTATGAAATAATGATAATAATAATAGTAATAATAAAGAAATTGTCCTGAACAAATCTTCAGGAAAGAGGTGACCCCCTGAATTAAAGCCTTTACACAATCAGACAACTTTTGGAGGCCTTCTTATCCTACGCATTAACAATTAGGCCCTGGACGCTAATCATGTATACACGCTCTCAAACTCAAACTAACAAAACTGCCGTTCACAGAACGCCTTTCCTGGAGAAAACGACTGGAGCTGGTCCCGAATTCAAAAAGTCAACAAAGTCGAAACGTCCTCAAGAACCTGCTGCAAATCAACCGATGGATGTTCGAAAATCTAATTAAAACCAAACCACAACAAAGTAAAAACTCAATAAAAATGGACACAGGAGGAATATGTTGATGTTATTCATCAATATCATTCATCAATATTATTCATCAATATTATTCATCAATATCATTCATCAATATCATTCATCAATATTATTCATCAATATTATTCATCAATATTATGCATCAATATCATTCATCAATATTATTTATCCATATTATTTAGAAATCTGACAACCAAATATAACAAACAGTCAAAAATAAATTTACATCATGCGATGATAATCTAAGCGTAGGTTATAATGTGGAACAAGGCCGAACGTCGTAATCAATCTAGCATGAGAAGCTTGATAAACATTTCACTAAGTTGGGATGCTCAAAATAATTTTCTAGGCGTAGGTTAGATGTGACACAAGGCCGAAATTTTAGAGAACCCGGTGAGATTCAAACTTAGTTGTTACTCATCTAACGAGATACGGTTGCTAAACATTAAATCACGTCAAAGTGCACAGAAACGTGCCATCTTGAACAAGCAAATGCTTACTAACAACGAAATTGGTAAAATTAAATGCTCGGTAGCGAATGAGATTGTACTTAACCAAATATTTTCACAAATCAATCGACTTCAGCTGCTCTTGAACCAAGTTTTTACAGCCCAAACTGAAATTTAGACAGAAGCGAAAACACGTGAATAAAGATATCATGCCTCTTAGTGACCATGATGACACTTTATTGAACAAAATTCTGAACAAGTACCTAATCATCACACGCATAACATTATATGATAGACCATCCGTATCCGAAGATAAAAGCAACAACAAACATAAAGCGATAATATTAAAGGTATATAAATCCGTTGAATAATTCATCCTAATCGCAAACTATGAAAATGAACTGATAAAAAATATATTCTGCTACATCCATTAAAGAATGCGAAGTGAAAATTCAGAAAGCAGAAACAAACAGGAATATTCATAAAAAATGTGGGTCGAAAAATTAAACGTCGAAATGAACCAAATAAATGCTGGAATCTCCTGTCTAATGAAGCCCAAATTGAAGAAAACATCAAAAGAAATTAAACGTAAGAGAATCACTACGAAATATAACCTTCCTAGAGATAACATTGACAATCAAACTTTTAATTCTTAAACTACATTAGCTATAAACGTCTGAAAAAGTATAAAAAGCAAAATGTTTTCTGTAGACATAACAAACTTTTAAAGAAGATATCAAGAAATGTTACTTGGCAAGAGTAGCATTAAAGTGGACAACCCACCAATACATGATTCAATAGAAAACTTTCGAAAAATATCTGGAATGAACGTAGTATATATAAAGCGGATGCATACTGGATAGGTAACCAAGAATCTATGACCAATAATGATGAAACAAAATTGTTCAGACATTAATACAGAGAAAGTTAGATCAGTTCTAGCAAAGTCCCAGAAGTGGAGATATTCTGGGATAGACAAAGTTCCAATTTTTGGCTTCACTCTCTACCAAGTATCTATAATGTTCTGATCGGTATCTACTCCACCATCATGAATAATCCTGAGACATCGCCCTTGTGGTTAAGTGAAGACTTAACTTACTTGCTTGCAAAAAATACTGGGATATAAATTCCCTAGATTCATTCACATGCATAACCACTACTGACAAAATCTTTATATCAATAATCACCATCAGAACTGATGTGTTCCTGTAAGAAAATTACCTTTTTCATGAAGAGCAAGAGCAATGCAAAAAAAAAGGGTTATATAGATGCAAGGATCAACTTGTGATTAACAAGAATGTATTGGAAAACTGTAAGAATTAATATCGAAACCTAAGCACTGCTTGGATTGATCATAAAATAGCTTTTAATAGTGTCCCCAATAGCTGGATGCCATCTGGGACACTAAAAAGTTAGATCTCGTATTTAACGATACAAATGATTATAATAAAATAAAAATATTAGTACCTACAGTGGAATATACGATACCAAGAGGATTCATTTTCACCACTTTCACGATTATCCTAGTTGTGGTAGGGTAGCGAAAATCATATGAGTAAAGTTCTTGGACACATCAGCATGTCAAAGCAACATAAGAATACCTTGTGTGGGACTGCGCATGTCATCACCAAAACCCTCCCCAACTAAAAAAAAAAAAATGTTCTAAATGTGTATAGGTAACTTTCGTGCAGTGCCTATTTTACTCATAAGCACCAGAGAGGTGCTTATGAGTAAAGGCAGTAAAATTGCTCTTTGTCAGAAGATACTAAATAACATCAACGATACTACTACTACTAATAATAATAATAACATACTGGTATAATAACAAACAAGGTAGTAAGACTTGACAGAGAAAATCAGGGAAATATACTAAGCAGTAGATGACTTTGTCCCTTTTGTGGTTGGGGCACTCAGAACTATATCCGGGAATCTTTATATCTCACAAGTCAGCTAAGAGATAACTAACAGGAGGCAGTGCTACTTGTAATAGCTCATGCTTTGAGGAAAATGTATCTCTGAGCTGCTCGTAACAACTGAGATATGATCATCTTTGACCGGTCGAAATATATGTCGGAGAGGATATAAAATCAAATAATTGTAATAAATACCATTTGTTACATTCTAACACTTTCGAAATACTTCCATTCAAACAAATGCCACTCCTAATTTCACACGCGTATTTAGATCATTTCCTTAAAGAATTTCTGTCTTGGAAATATTGTATTAATAAAAAAATCTCGAAAATGCAATTATAAAACTAATATTTCTCCTAAAATCTTATTACTTTAATGGCAATGAATTCATTTGCGCAATAGGTACAATTCACTGCAATTAAAATGACTTCTTAAAAAATATTTTCAAGTTGATGTTCTATGTAATTCACTAGCTAATTTTAAGCAAATATATTCACAACACAATATAGGAGCAAAATTATGCGTGAGAAAAAATTAATTAAGAAAATATAAAATTGGCGTCAGTCATTGGAAAAAAAAAGAGAGAAAAATTAAATATAATTTTCTTCCATTTGTTTCTTTTATTTTTTAATGGATTTTTTTTCTTGTGAGCAGCTGCAACCAAAATTACTGCCGGACATTTTAAACGAGCAAAAATTACTCACCTCCAGGAAATCTTTTAAATAATAACAGCTCGTAAAATTTGAATACAATTAAGAATTCAGTTCAGCACTTAACACTGAATACTGCGTGAATTGTTAAAATCAATAAAAGCAATTGTAAACTTTGGAAGAATGGTGAGAACTTTTTAGACGCCATCATTTCACAACCGAAGGTTTATATTTTCTGTCTTGTTCTTTTCTTTTTGTTTTTCTTCTAAAATTTATTTTTTTTGGTCGTTTACAAATACTTTATTTTATCTTTAATAATAGTCAGGCTTTTATATGAAGACAAAAAAAATTGAATATGTAAAAAATAATGTTCCATCCCACAATCGCCAAGGAAGATTGAAATTTAAATATTCAATATAGAAAAGTGTATATTATTATTATTATTATTATTATTATTATTAGGAAGAAGAGGCAGCATGTCGGCTATAACAATTATATAATAAATATATAATATATAATAATTATTACTTCTCATAATTTTCTGTCTGATTTGCAAAGGGCTGTGGTCGATATCGACTCAATTCTCTAATGAAATTTCAATACCTAAAAAAATCCATTTCCGAATTTCAATGCTGGCTATTTATACTTGTAAATTTAAAGCACTAAAATATTTGTAGCCATTTGTCAGTCTTTGCTCATATTCAAATTCTCGCTGTATCCGCTTAGAACATATTTCTCATTAATATGAAATAGCTACTTTCAAAGAGATCGGTTTTGAGTGGTTGTATATTTTTCTGTGGTCATGTATAACAGATCAGCCCGAGGATAGGGAGTGATCCCCGGATCAACCCTGTCACATCAATCTGGGAACGCTGATCCGCTATCCTGATAGCAAGAGTCTGGAGTTGGACATAGTCGGCATGGAGATTACTTTTTTTCATTTTGGCTTTCGCTAACATGCAAGCGTTGGCTTAAAGTCAATTGAAACAGGTTGCCATACTTCGCCACCCTGGTTGGAAATTTTTATTAAGAGGCAAGTGTAAAAAAAGGCTTCCCTCCTCAGAAGGGTAGATTTGGTTGAGACGGATACCAAGTTGGAAATTTTTTAATACCCTCCCGATAAAGGATTTTTTTTTTCTTTTTCGAAAACAGACCAGCTTCACTCCGTTAAATGATATTTATCTCTGCTATAGCTTTCGACGGAACGGAGGGGATTTTTTACATCTGCCCTCCAACGCTAATGTGTTCCATCCGTCCGATTTAAGTTCACAGCACCTGGTATTCGAAAGCTGTCTTTCATCTAAGAAGTAATCGGATCGATGCAGCTTAACATCAGCAACGAGACTAGGGCCGTTGTTTTCAATACATTATGCCCGCGAGCTAGCTCCAATTAGTAAACATATTTTCAGTTTTATAATTGTGAATACACTCAGAATATTTTGCCATTGCAATTTTAAAAATGTCCAGCTGAGTTACGAAATGGCATCTGAAAGAAACAAGTAATGACCATTACTAAAGCAATAAAAACAGATCAATATTAAATTGAACGTTTTGTCATCGTGTGACAAACCATCGAAATCAGGAAATAAATACTAGTTCCCGAAAATAGTTAGGTAGTTTCCAGATATTGACTCAGAATAAAATTAGAAAAAAAATATCTATACACCACAATCATCTGGGAAGTACATGATATTTAAATTATTAAAAAATGTGACGAAAACAGTTTTTAGAGACATGTTCAATCAAATATATTAGGTTGGTACAAAAATAATGACGTAACGATGTCGTTTTTTGACGTATTTCTAACGTCAAAAAACGACATTATTACGTCATTATTTTTGCACCAACCTAATATCATTTTCAAGAATATAGGTATTTCGTGTCTCTAAAAAAAAGTGTTATTTTGAAAGTCAGTCAGTTGTGCCATGTACGATAAATGACTGACGAGACATTTTTTTCTTGCAGTAGGTTGCCATTTCTTTCTGCGGTAGACCAATGCTATATAACCTACTCTGTCCTGCTAATTACCCATAGCTGGGGGAGGAGAAGAAAGGGATTTATACCTTTCCCAAAGATATTACCAAGTAAGTGAATGTAATGGATTTGACAGGAATTCGAACTCGGCTCTCCGATTCCTCAAACCGAGTCGCTATCCATTATTTCACTGGGCCTAAAAGAGGGAGCAAAATAATAAATTAATTGCTGAATATTATACGAATTCAGATGTCTTTTTTTCTGTTAGCATATTTCAAATCGACATGGAACAATGTAGAAATCAGTATTTTAAAAAAAGTAATGTGCCTTAACGGAATATAATCATTTTGGAATGCGCATACTGTAGGTTGACTCCCTTATTAGGGTTGCATTCTGTGCCGTCTCTGGGTCTCCACTCAGCCACATAAAAGGATATCAACGACAAGGACCATTGATTTTTCACATTCTTTTTGTTAGGAGAGAGTTCTGGTCAGTTGGATTCTAAGAGGCAGTAGGAGGAATGGCGTCATAGGAACGCATGTCGTACGTTGGCTCAGCGTCCCTCTGCAGGTGGTCTTAACCGGTCGCTAACCTGTGTGGGGAAGGCGCATCGACGCTTCAGAATTATTGCCGCCCTCTGTTGAACTCCCGCCGTTTTGAACCTATATCCTAAACCCAGACAGAGGCAATATATCATTGTCAGAACACCACGCCCACGAGCCACTCCAATCAATCGCTAATCATTCTTGGTCTGTCCTTCGCATTCTGTAAAATTATGTGATCTACACTCGTATTACCGATATAGAATATTTGGGATTTGAATGATAAGAAGTGTTATCCAGATCATCCCAATTAAAATCGCCTTTATCTTATTCACCATACCTGTAAGGTTAGTAATCATATAATTTTACGATCTTGACGACTGAAATTATATGATTATTTATTAATATAAATAATCATATAATTTCAATCGTCTTAGAAAAACCGTATTCATTTCCATGAACATGTCTGAAGCTAACCTCTAGGAGGGTGACTCATTGTGCCTTCTAGGGTTAATATTTTCCACTGTCAGAAAGTGGAAAGATTATATTGAATTAATTCCTAAGTTTGCTGCTAGGACATTTGGTTCCTTGTTTCGTGCTAGTCAATTTTTCTTGCCAGATTCTAGTTAAACATTCATGTTTCCTATTTGGCCATGCAGTCCAAACTTCTGCGACATGCAAGCAAGTGCTTCTGCTATCAATTTAAAGATCTTTGATAAAATACAAAGAAGAATCTGCAACATTATGAGTTCTGACCTGGCCTGGCATTTTGACTTCAATACTTCCTACCGCCTGTGACATGTTTTGTAAATATTTTCATGGTTATTGTTTTGCTGAACTTTCCTCGATGTTACCTAGATTTTATGAATTTAAGTGCAGTACTTGATTGGCGGTAAGGTTTCATCATTTTACAGTTTGGAACTCTCTTTCGTTTATTTGATTTCCAGTCAACTTTGTTCTTCACAAATTTAAATGACGTCAATCGTTATCTTTTGTCTTCTTAATTCCTGTTTTTTTTTTATTGCTCTCTGCCCTTAGTACCGGTTCTTTCCATATATTCTCTAATACTCAGTAAACCCTTTCTATCCAGTGGTTTTATTACCTTGCTTAGGGTGAAATGGTTAAAAGAAAAAAAAACGAAACATTTCGTCGTATATTAAATTAGAACGAGAGACTTAAGTTAGTATAAAGAAAAATATTTTGCAATAAGTTTAAAGCCTTTTAAAACAAAACGCTAGGTTTGTTTCTTCTCAACTATTCTCTTATATTTTGGTACAGATTTATATATTGAAAACGTGTCAGTCCGTTGAAAAAGGTCAAAAAGCCTAAGTAATTTATATTTTGTCAGATTTTAGAAATTGTCAGTTGAACCGTGAAAAATTATAGTATAATTAAATCATTTGTCGAATGTGTTGTACTTATAAAATATGAAAATATTTTGTCATTGTCATGTATACGAAGAATATTTTCTGAATCTGAATAAAATCTAATAAGATGATCTTTTGTCTTATAACCAGATAATTAAAACAGTTTTAAGAGATGTTTTAATCTACACGCATTTAAGGTACAATGCAAACTTTAAGTTTTCAGGAGAGATTTCTATTTATTTCAAAATTCTAACCTTCATCACAATAGGATTCTCTGTAATTAATGTTATTATCAGTTATGTGCCATGCGTGATACACGCTTAGGCGATCATATATCTTTCGATACATAACTGATGAGGCAGATTTTTTCCGTATTAGGTTGCCATTTCTGTCTGCGGGAGATCAGTTGCCATACTACGCTATACAACCCGGTCTTGCCCTGAATTTACCCATAGCTGGAGGGAGACGAAGAGAATTCATACCTTTCAAGGCTATTAGCAAGTAAGTGAATGTAAATTAATTCGAACTGAATTCCTCAATCCGAGCTACAATTACTCCCCCCGTGCCTCCTAAAATTAAACTGCTTCCAAGTTTCGGCGAGTTTCGAGCTTGCGACATTCTGCGTGTCAAACAAACGTGATAACCACTACGCCACGAAAACAGGAAATGCTTTTTTTAATGTATAATGCTATTATACATTAGTTTATTTTCGGTAAGAAATTCAATATTTTTTAATTATTTATTTTTCTCATAAGTAAATTGACTGCTCCATTATTTAAAAATTAGGTAATAAATATTGACGTATTAAATGAATCAGTTTTCAGTTTGAGAATGATGATTGTATGAAACTCTTTGTTGCACTAATCGCTGAGGAAGAAAATGTATATTTAGAATTAGGGTAAATTTTTGCTCCGTCATTTTACATCCTGTAAACCTTTATTAACACCACCAGCGTTCATTGTGCACTATTATACACACACACACACACTTATTTATATACACACATACGCACACTCACACACACATACATTCATACACACACACTCACACATACACTTATACACACACTCATACATACATTCATACACACACAAACACACACACTATATATATATATATATATATATATATATATATATATATTGTGACGTAGCCCCGATTTCATTAACCATAGGCGTAAGGCTAAAAAGCACCCCAAAGTAAAATCTTAAATTCTAGTCGAAAATTAGTTAGATATAAAAGAAAAATAAATAAATAAATATAGAAATTTAATCCAATGCTTTCAACTTGCGAGCGAATATGTTCCATGATCAGCCATATTCTCCTCTTCTCTTCATAAATTCTTTCCCTCTTTATCTACTCTTCCACACACGAGCCAAGAGCCCGTGAACTTTGAAGTGACCCGACGCGAGAATGACCTGGTTCCAAAATTTCGCAGCTATCAGCCGTTTGACCATGAGTGAATTCCAGGCACCATCAGGGTCACCTGCTGCGATTCATGTGATCAGAACATACTAAGCGGGGATTGAACTTTTGGCCATTACACAAACACTGCGTGATTTGCACCCCATCCTCATGCGTACCCGGTCAAGGACGAAGGGGAACCCACGTGACTGTCTTTGGGGACAGCAAAAATCTAAAAAAGGATTTTTAGTTTTCCCCTGACCAGCGGCAGTTGAACGTCGCTAGACAACTCGTCCCACTGAGATGAAGAAGACAGCAAGTCTGTCGACTAGGGATGAAAGGACTGCTATGAAACTGAATCAACCCAACGAAATGCCTGTACAAGATACTGTGGACCATCGAACACTTACTAAGGAAAAGGAATCCAGGAAAATTGCCGGCCGGCTAAAATATTGTTGTAGCATAAGAACTCTCGCTTCGGCGAATCAGAACTTTGTGTGAAAATATCAACTCGACTGAAAGATAAGTTGATTCTCTTGGTTTGATCTGTTTTTATATATGTATGTATTCGCTCGCACCCTCTGTTCTTTAATGAACCCTTCCCCTTTGATAAATGAATTTTCCTTTTTTTGTTTCTTTCTTTATTTATATATATTTATAAATAAATGTTTTATTTTGAAATCCATCGTCTTGTGTCTGTTCTTCGTTGACTCTCGTGTGTCGCTTCCATTTCTGAGTGAAGATCGAGAAAGGATCCCACGTTTTCTTTTTCTAAACCCGTGGTTCATCTACATGCTACAAGTTCGTAACAATATATATATATATATATATATATATATATATATATATATATATATATATATGGAGAGAGAGAGAGAGACAGACAGACAGACAGACAGACAGAGACAGATAGATAGATAGATAGATAAATAGATAGATAGATCAGCTTACTATCAAAAATGGCTATTCCATTAACTTGTAGTCTCTATAGTATACGCATTCAAATATAACTAAATGCTACATTACATGTTACACGTAAGTTTTAAAATTATTTGAAAAGAAAACTCGTACTCAACCATAAAAATCATTTTATTGGAGAATAAAAAAAGAAACATTCGTTCCATAAATAAACTAGTTAATAAACTAGTTTCAGTAAGAAATACGCCGAAAGAAAATCATGGCGATCCGAGTATAACTTTTTATATAAGCAACGTAAATTATTTTATTGTTTTATATACCATTACTTTATTTTAGTAATTATTATTATAGCTTTATCACTTTATATGAGTAATGTATTTTAAAACATTGCTTTCCTTGTTAATGCTTTCCTTAATACGTATGTTAGTTTTACTACGGCGATTGGCAACAGAAACGCTTATGTCCCATTTGTATGAGCATAGTTCAGTTTCACAGCATTTAATGCAACACTCATGCTTACACTTGCAGTTTAGACCGATATTAGTTGAAAATACATCTATAATACATAAAAAATAATAATAAACAAAACACCTTATAAAATAGAATTAAATACCAAAATGAATACGTCAACTATGAGTAACGCAACAAAGTTCTTAAATTTTTGTAGCAGCACAAAATTATATATATATATATATATATATATATATAAGAAGAATAAAATTAAAATTTACCTCCCTTATACTGTAGAAAACACGTGAATTTTAATTTTGATATCTAGAAGGCTGCATAACGCATTAAAACAAACACCTGAAATGCTTTTAATTTAAAGAAATACATATACACATTCAAAAACTAAAACTACCAAGAAATTAATCCGTGAACTTGAAAGAATCACAACCAGAATAAATCTATATGATATGTCCAAATTATTCAATCAAACCTGTTTTAATATATATGTATGTGTGTGCGTGCGTGTGTGTGTGTGTGTTTGTGTCTGTGTGTGTGTGAATGATTTGTAGATACCACAAACACAATACCCAAAGAAAAGAATATGGATTATGTGTAAAAACAGTTAAAATATATATGGAAAAACAGTACTTAGATTTTAATTTGGTAATCTTTTACGTTTTATCTGTTTTTTTGTTTTCTTTTTGTTTTATTAATGTAATATATTTAACGTATCTTTGAATAACAGATTTGAATTCCATTGCCGCATCATTGCGTTCTAGGAATATAAATAATAGTGTATACTAATACTCGCCAAATGAAATACCATTTGCTTTAATTTGTGTGTTAGAAACGGACAGAATTTACGGACATAGAACCAAATGAAATAGTTCTATTAAATTCTACTTTATTGCTAAATCAATAACTAGCGATGATATTGATTGTAAAATAAGAGGAACAATTAAATCTGTGGAAAGCTATGATCTTTCAGATCATGAAACGCACTGAAAAGAATGATATTGACATTTATTAGTCAGTGTGTTCAGTTTCAAGTTAGTTCCCAGTGCAAAGTTTTCATTGACACCTTCGGAGGAAAGTAATTTTTTACATGATAAGATCAGTTTTCATTTTTTTATATGATAATTTCAGTTTACAGCTTCATTTCTTCTTTTTAGTTTTTAGAAGGGAAGTTGATTTATTTTCGTTTTCGATTGTAATCATTTCACGAGTAGCTAGACAATAAAAGCCACTAAAACGCACGCAGTTACGGAGACAAAAACAAACGAAGACAATACTTCAGGATTCAAGAAGACAGCAGATAACAATTGACATTGGATTGAATTTTTTTTTAAACTGAAGTTGACAAGGAAGCAGGAAGACTGAACAGAGTTCAACAAATTCGAAGTGAAGTTGAAGAAACTATTAGAATAGGACTTTCGGTTACAACTAGCAAATTCTACAGTGAAACCATGAGATCGAGCTGTCTATCTAGTACTCCGCTTAAATTCGAAGTATCAAAAAAGCTCATCTTAATTACAATGAAAATAAAGAAAGGACAGCGAAGTTACGCGGTTAAATTTGATTGAAGCCGAAATAGCAGATCAGGACAGATAACATTGTAGATTCTTCTTTGGATTTTGTCAAGAAAATTTATCAAAAGCGTCAGATGAAATGTAGCAGTAATATTCGATGCACAGATGAATAGTAGACTAAAAAAATGGGCAAGTTTCTGGCGAGAAAAAATTTCTAACATGACATACTATTGTAGCGGGCTGTCACCATTAATGTAAGGGTGTGTACTATATACATTTAACTTTGGCTAGGTTTGGCGGGATTAAGGACAATGCGTGGACGCAATGCAATTTATATTTGCGTAAATAGCACATAGTATAAGATACAAAACAGAATGTAATGATTCAAAAACTTAACAATTGAATTTATTAAGTATTTGATGTACATGCATGTGAACGGAAAAGGTTAGACAGAGTTATGTCTCTTAGATTTGGAAATATTTGTACCTAAGCTCATAAAGAATAAATTAATTATTAAACGGTAGAAGAATGAGTTGTTGCATGTTTGAAATTATGTATTGTAGAAGTTGGTAAAAGTTCAGAATTATACTTGCATGAATTGTTGTAAAGTTCTTTTACGTCTGACTACATTAGTCAAGACGGGAGTTCTTTAAAAGTCAAATGTTGGCAGCGGGGTTGAGACGCACGAGTGACGAAGAGAACGAGCGAGTCGAGAGGAGAAGTGGAAGAGAGAGAGAGAAAAACACTCGTGTTTGTTTTTTATAATTTTGTTGTACCAGGTGACAGCCTCCGACAGAGTTGGCGCCAAAATAGATCTGCCGCGTGGGGGTGATTTGATTGGTCGAAACTGACCAGTCAGCAAGCAACATGTAGGTGATTAACCGTTGAATGCTTGTTATATATTTTGTAAGATGGTGGTGATGAAAGTCACAACAGGAATAGTGCATTTCCTAGCAGGGGTTAACTGGCTATTGTGTAAGATTCCACATTGTGACGGCTTTCCTAGCAGCAGACGTAGCAATTGATTCGATATAATCGTTCCCCTTCATGTCAATGAAAGCCGTGAGCCCCAGAAATCAATGAGAGTTGCTCTCTTGGAGGCTAGCATCAGCCATGTTGATGCCAATCAAAAAAGGTTATTTAATGTATTCTCATTTCATTATATCTGATGCACAAAATCTTAAGTCCCTGCCTTTCAGTCTTCTTTATTTGTACTTACATGTGCCGACCAGATGTATCTTTGAAACGATCTTGATGCTTTACATTTTATGAGGAGAAAGAAAAAAACTGGTTTTCGGACAAACCTGATAAAACAATCTTTTATTTCTTCATCTTTTTATAAAGTTATTAGCCACGCGAGTAATCATTATAGGATATACGAGACGGTCTTGTCAATACACAGCCGGTAACGTGTTAAATGTTACTTTTTGACAGCTGCATGAGGTCGTTATTTCAGATAATTATTAGTTTTTCTTTTTTCTTTCTTCACCTTGTGTGAAATGATCTCAGAACTGAATTCTCATTTCCAGCCGTTCTCTTTCTATATCTATGCAGGGGAATATAAAATTGACAAAATTACTTTCGTCTGCATTATATCAACGTCTGTTCCTTTTTTTGCATTTTGCATTTTTGCACAAAGAAATGATTCCTTTGTTGTCTTGAATAAAGATAAATCATGGAAATTTTTTTTTTTTAAATTCCAAACTGAACTTTCAGTTTATTCAACGATGTAGGCTTACGGCCATATCAGAATTAAACCCCAGTTCTCGTACGATTACCGAAGGTAAGCAAAATCGAGCCTGGTCAGTACCTAGTAACCATCTGGGAATATCAAGTACTTCAAGATTGGATGTGCCGGTGATGTAATGGATAATGAATCTGAATTGGAAATTGGAGAGCCAAGTTCAAATTCTTTTTCGAGTTCTTTATATTCACTTACGTACACATATCCACCAGGTATGTGTTAATTATTTAGAATTTGAATCAGTAACTCATTATTATCTCCAAAGAAATTTTGACACTCTAAAAATATTTTCTAGCTTTAAATAACATGTAACAGTTTAATTAGCCATTAAAAAAATCAATTAACCAATAAATATTCCAATAAGTACGTTGAATGTATAAATCGGGTGTTCGTAGGTATTATGCATTATTCAAATGACACTCCCGTCTTAGAATATTGCTGCCACATATGGTTCAGCGCACCTCCTATTTACCTTGAGCTCCTTGATAAAATCCAAAGAAGAATCATCAATATTATCGGCCCTGATCTGGCGGCTCGGCTTCAGTCACATTCCTACCTGCCGTAAGGTTGCCTCCCTGTGTCTTTTCTATAAATACTGTCATGGTAATTGTTAGGATGATCTCTTTCTTATGTTTTATATTATTATAGTCCCGTACTGATTTCGTCCAGTTAACTGACGTTGGTGCCACAATAAGGATTGTATTGGGGGTGGGGATGGCGTGTTATTACTAACATTATTTTTTTATTCTTGTAAATATATTTTTTTCATATTATAAATACTCATTGTGGTTAGTTTATAAATTGTTGTTTTTTATTCCCCTCCCCGGCAGACAACGAATTGTACATAGGGGCACTAGTTAGAATTTTCATAGAGACAATGTAGTAATATGTTGGATATAGTGAGAAAGGTAAGTAAGAATGTGTTGTTTTTGTGTAAGGAATATTGTATGTTTGGGTCAGTGTTTGCAGCTAGCTAGGTTTAAAGTTAAGACAGAAGACCGTCCTTTTCCCATATTCCCCATTTTGTGCCACACTTTCTGTACATAGCTGAAATAAATATCGCTCTTCCTTATGGTAGGTAGACTTTATGGCTTTGAGGTATCATCAGTTGACAGTTGAACTGACGAAATGTAGCCGTAAATTCTATGCTTTTCCCGCACTTTTCGCTGGTGGAACTTTCTTCCGGCTCCATGCTTTCCAGCCAATATTAATCAGGAAAAATTTAAATACAATCTCAGTCATTATCTACTGTGATCTCTTTTCTGTTTCAGTTCATTATTAATGTTTCTTCTCCTAATTCTTTCACTCCCAGTAACCTCTTGTGTCTTAGTGGCTTTACTGCCTTGCATAGGGTGATAACGATTTTAAAAAATCAGTTGCAACTCAGGTGAGTATTTTGACCTGTGAAAATTGTTGGCATTTTGCAGACATCTCGTACAGTATTAGAATTTCATAGAACAATGAAAACAGACAATGGACGATAAAAAAAAAATCTTGTTTTATAATTAACTTTAACGAAAGCTGGTACTCTTATGAGAAATACATTTCTGCAAGTATTATAATGAATTTCGGTAGGCTGATTGTGGATTGTGTGTTTTTCTTTTTCCTTTTTTTTTCAGGATGTTTCCCTGGTAGTTTTCGAGATAGACAGAGAGATATCTCGTCACTGACGTGGATAGTTATGTGAGAGACAAGAAATATAGGAATTAAATTGCATGCGATATCGCACATATAAAAACATCATTTTATTGTTTGAGCAAAGTTAAACCCGAAGGATATAAAAAAGAGTTATTCTAGTGCGTATATCAAGATCCCGAACGGTGTATGTAAAGACCTATTGTATATTTAGAGTGGCTTATATTGGAGAAACGTTTCTTTTCGATTTGTTAAAGTTACCAACAATTGTATGTTGAGTTTACATGACCCATGGTGCGTTGATGAATAAGCGTCTACCAAGTTGAGAAAAGAGGCATGTCTTTTCCATACAGCTTCCTGTGGGTAAAGACCATTTAAAAAAAAAAGATGTCTTTCTACCCGTCATCTGACTCAGCATTCCACACGACCTCCAGCCAATCAAAATGATGCTCAATTTAAATCTCTATTTCTCTCTCTCTCTCTCTCTCTCTCTCTCTCAGTAGGAGTCCATATTTGCAGCTACTTGCAGGTGGTTAACCTCTAACCTGACCTCAAATACCAAGGTTATGGTGGGATTTCCATGGACACCGCGTAAAAATTCGCAGATGTCACTCATTCCAGCAGACAATCAGTGCAATATCATAGGTGCAATGGAATATTAAAATCATTTACTTGAAATATTACAATATTTGTTTGTAATTTTAGCAAATACACTCGGTTTTAGGATTATTTTTGTTCAAGAATAATGATTGCTCATAAAGTATCTCGTGATTTAGCTTTCTAGTTTCAAAAGTAATATATATATATATATATATATATATATATATATATATATATATTGGCGATTTCCAATTTCTCGAAAATGGAGATTTTTGCAATGAAAATATGATTTATCTTCACAAAAGAATTTTTCTTTTAATCAATATATTTTTCGAAAGATAATATATTTATTTTATGCTTTGTCTTCGTATATGACGACGTGGTCTTGAGAGAATGAATGCAGAAACATATTTTTCAGCCAAATTAATAAAGTCTGAGATGCCAAAGAATTGACTAGCAGCATTTTGCTATTGGTTATTTGTAGGACCATCAAGTGTAAAAATGCTATCCTTATTCACTCTTCATCCATTAATGTCTGCATACGGGCAATGTTCAGAAAAATGTAGAGGGTAGAGTCAAATCATTTCATTAATAGAACGGAGGTGCGGCAAGGGGCCTTTTTTGTTAAGCTTGTAGAATAAATCGCTACAACATGTTGTAATGATGAACACATAAAATATATACAGAGAAACACATGCATAAAATAACATTATCTGTGCCTATATGTAATTATATATATATATATATATATATATATATATATATATATATATATATATGGTTGGATAGATGTGAGCTTGTGACCGTGGGTTTCACGCTTTAGCGATCGTCAGAATATATAAATAATTATACATATATATATTTATTTATTTATATTTATATACACAAACTTAACGTAAACAATTACGACGTTATTTTTTGTGGTTATCAGCATTTGAAATGACGCCTTGTTTTTTAACCAACGTATATTACTTTGATCGGCCTGCGCATTCAAAAAAAAATCCTCCTAAGAAAATGCCCTCCGACATGGTTTAAATCAGAAATCATTTTGTAGGAAAACCCACCGACTGACATAGCGTGCATTAAACCTCGCGGTCGCGGAGAGAGCTGTCTAAAGCGTGTTGCATCCGACAGTGGTTTTTCTTTACCTCCTGTGGATTATGCGTGTAACTTTCTCACTGTTACAAGAATATTACATTAAACGGAGATGGGAAAATTGTGTAATATTCCGATGACGCTTTTAAAAGATTATTTGAGATATATAACACCAAGATTTTTTTAAAGTTTTTAGTCTTAGATAAATTGATTACAATTCTCTATTTGTCTTGTACTTGTAAAATATTACAAACTTAAATTATACATATTTCTTGAAGCTTTAATTTAAGTTTAAATTAATAGATCAAATATAATATTTCGAATAAGCGAAATATATTGCTGTTTTCTTTTTTAAAACGAATTTAAATATATTGGAATTATTTTTAAATCGCTAAAAATGGTTAAAAAATCTCTAAGCACAATGTAATTCCCTTTTTAAAAAATATTTCAGAAATAAAATTTTCTTACTTCTTATTTAGAGGAGGATTAGCTGATTTAAAGTTTAATTAATCTGATTTAAAACAAATATTACTTTTCGTTTAAAATGTCGAAGAAAAACATTTTCTAATGTGAGATTGAGTGTTTTTATGAGATTTTCAATGTTTGGGATTTTTCGAAGTGGGGCAATTACTGCAACAATTTACTTCGAGAATATCATGTGAGCGATTATTTCAATCTTTTTTAACTACCCAGTAATCTTTAAAATTTAAAAAAATATTCCAAGTAATCTAATATTTTATTTCAGTTTTTGTGACTTTGGCGTTATAATCCTACAATGATAATTTTTTTTAATAGACACAAGGTCGGTTTAATGTGGCGAGCCTGAGTGCGTACACTCAGGAAAAAAATTGCCCGAGCCACACGCAATCATCGGTTGCGTTAGCTTCGGTGCGAGTCCTGATCCATCTCTCTGGTGCAATGAAAGGGTGCGGCGTCGGGCAGCTGTTCCCCAGGGCTGGGCACATCTTATCATATTTATCCTTAGTTGCGAATTTGTCCTTTGATGGAGTCGCCCCTGAGCACACTCTGCCCAAAGACAGAGTCGTAATTGACGGATGATGAAAAATCATGTTAAAAACTACTCGAGAACTATTTACACTCATTTTGGTTGATATAATTGTATCCGTTTACATATAAGTATAGTGATTTTCTAAGCGTAGCTTAGATGTGGCAAAGGCTGAAAGTATGTGTCACGCAATAAGGATGAGAGAGAGAGAGAGAAAGAAAGAGTGAGAGATGGGCATGATAAAAAATATACATATACACCTATATGCTTTCACATACATATATATTTATTTCTCAGCTAAAAAGTATATATTAGTGAGTATAGTATACATAATATCCACCGTCGATAGTTTTCTACAGACTTGTAATATTCAGGTGCTGGAGAAACTGTATTTTAATTAAATTAAACTTTATTTATTGAAAAAAACAAATTAGTACCTATGATTGCTATAAGAATGAAATTCCGAATTGTACTGTCGGCGTTGGGTTTTATGTATTTTAATTACTATATATTTAAAGGCCCTCGTATTTAGCATTCATCACTGTTTTTCTTACACCAAAGGATATATATATATATATATATATATATATATATATATATATATATATATATATATATATATATATATATGTGTGTGTGTGTGTGTGTGTGTGTGTACATTTATTTATATTTATCCATTTGATTATATATATATATATATATATATATATATATATATATATATATATATATAGTTTAATCTTTAGGAATTGATTCGGAATATATATTCTTGTGCAGATTCAATTCGAGATGAGCCTTTCAGTAGAAACAAATTTCTTCGGGCTGGAATCTGCCGAGGAAATGAGAAACCTCAATAACAACCCATAACCCGAGGAATTTGTTTCTGTTCTATCATTTCGATTAGCCTTGGTTAGTATACTTTTGCATTCAAAAGTAAGATATCACTCCAGCTCAAAACGCCAGATCTCATACCAGATGTATTTCCACTTTTAAGTCCTATACCAATGTGAACGGTTGGAAGAATACAACTAGAAGATTGAAAAAGTTGCCTTTGTCCCAGTTTCGAGTGCATATGGTTTAGAGTTGAATAGATACCTTCACTTACCAGGATATATCATTAGCCCCTGTGAAGGTACGATCTAACTCCCTCCCAGTTGGAACTGTTTCAGAATATTTGTTGATAAAACTATGCCCTTATTTTTTGTTTAGCGTGGATATATACGTACATTCAGGCAAGAGTAGATTGGGATTAACATTGCATTTAAATTTTTGATGATTAAAATCGACTCGAAAGTATGGAGCCGGAAGGGAGTTCCACAAGCAAGAAGTGTAGGAAAAGAACCTACAGTTATATCTAGTCTGCTTAAGTGTAAATTGATAGGATCTCCACTCCGGTCTAGTACTGCGCTTAAAATTGAAAGGTCTAGGTACCATAGCGAAGAACACATTCAAACAATTACCATGAAAGTATTTACTGAAAAGACACAGAAAGGTAACAGAGATTCTTCTTTTGATTATTTTTCAAGGGTTTAACGTAAATAGCAGACCATATGTAACTTAATTATTTAACTGTAACACTCAAAAAAGACAATTAATATGTTATCATGTACACGAAACAAAGTTTTAATCCATTAGGTCACATGAGTCAATCCCGATTGTATAATTTGGAAACTTACAATTAAAATTAATATACTAGCGGTTGTTGGTTATCATGACTGACTTGGATTCAGTGACACCTCTTAGTTCCCTCACTGCTGAAGACGTACTATCATTTCTTTCCTTCTTTCGTTCGTTCGTTCGTTCGTTCGTTCGTTCGTTCTTTCTTTCTTTCTTTCTTTCTTTCTTTCTTTCTTTCGTAATAGCTCCCATATCCCATTTATTTATATGTTAGTTAAAGAAAATTCATTCATGAATTATAATTAATGTGGTTTTGTCGTTTTCCTGATTTCATGTCAGTAAATATTGTTTTATTTTCATTTTTTAAGCTATTTGTATGTGTACTAAATATTTAATAATAGCAGTTATAAATCTGTTCTAAAAGGAAACTATTATTAACTATCTATTAGAATCGAATGCCATTAATGTGAATAAACGTGAAAAGCGTATAATATCTGTTCTTTAATTACCCAAAAATGCTGATAGTGAAAAAATTAGACCTGAATTCAAAGAGAAAAATGAAGTGGATATACTTTTAATAACATATAAATATATTAAAATCAGAAGGCAAAATCTAATTTTGAAAAATTGATAAAAAATATTACAAACAAAAAATGGCTCGTATAATAATTGTCTGGAAATATGAGAGATTGGTTGATTCTCAATACAGTGTAAACCTTATATGACAACAATTTTTCTCGCTAATTGTGTGTCACAAAATAATATAGCTAAAAATGCAAACATTGTTCGTATAAAGACATTTATCCCCTGAAGCATTAAATAGCGTAATTTTTTAATCATTTCAACCCAAGCAAGGTGGTAATGCCACGGGTACAGAAGGAGTTACAGGGAATCAAAATGAAAGAGAAGACTGGCGGGTTGGAGGAGGGAAGAAACGTTGAAAGTTTGAAGAAGATAGAAGATGGCGATTGATGTTGTCTTTAAATTTTTGATGATTGTAATTATTAGGGAAGCAAAGAAAACAGACGGGGCTTTCAAAGGTGGGAGGTGTGAGAAAAGAATCAGTAAGAGTAAAAATCCTGATGTGAGACATTCATAGAAAATATCGTTACTTTGAAGTTTGAATATGTCGATATCAAGCATGCAGGTGATGATACATTTTATTTGTTCCATCGGAAGGAAACTGAAAGAAAACCAACTTGCATATATATATATATATATATATATATATATATATATATATATATATATATATATATATATATATGTGTGTGTGTGTGAGTGCGTGTGTGTCATTCGCAGACAATACTGTTTGGCTGTATCAGTGCAACTAGACATCCGAATAATTCAAGCCCGGATCGAAACCCAACCGATTAGTCAGAGTTTCTACCACTGAGCTGTCTTCATTCGACAGAGAGAAACAACTAAATCTAGCGTATTGTTTTTACGAATGTAAACAATTGCCAATCAGCCGGAGTGCTCCAATTCATTTTACTGAAGGGCTTTGCATTAATGCAGGTGGCTGTTGTTTATAGAATGTGCTTATCACTCAACAGTGCTCAATTGAAATATTGTATTTAGGCAGCAATACCTCTTTCAAAAAAGTTACAAAAAAATGACTGACAATCTATTGCGGTTAGGTATTTTATTTAATTTTTCTTATGTTCTTAAAATTATGTAGAAACTCACCAAATATTTTGTATGTCTGACCGCTTTTGGTTATACTTTTAGCCCTTTTCAATGACGATTTTATTTTTTTAATTTTAGCTGAATGTATTGATTGTTTTATGCATGTCTTCAGGATTAAAGGAACGTTTTTATTTTCAAAGCATATCCAGGAGACAGTGGCTGTGTTCATAGTTGAGATTATCGAGTGTTGGCTTTTTCTTCTTTTTTTTTTTTTTTTTTCATTAATAATGTCTCTATTACTTTTAGCGTTTTTGATATGTGGTGAGGCGATTATATGTTGATGATACCAGTATGTTGCGAATAGAGTTTGGTAAGTCACCATGTGTATTTAAATGAGGCCTCACTGAGCTATGGTCTAAGAGATACTTTCATCGACAGGTACTTTTTCAAATAAATGTTCTACGTCAAATACATGATCAATCCAAATTCAAAAATAATTATATTGGATATGCTACAACATGCCTTACAAGAAGACTCAGGTTACATCTCTCAACTTATAAACTATCTGAAAGAGATAGTTTAAAAGTGCGCACATATTGTAGCTTTAACCGAGTAAATATTAAAATGATTACTATTCTATAAATATGATGTTTATTGATGCTTTTAGTAATTTTGCGTGAGTTTTCTGAGGAAGATTATATCTTGCCTTACTCGATTTATTGATCTTATTTGATTGATGTCAATTGCTATGTATTATATGGAATATCGGATATGTGTTAATCATTGTGACTTTGAGATGCAAGTGAATTGCTCCCTTGTTCATTCATTATCTGACCCAAATATTGAACACTTTACAAATAACTGAAAGCAATACTTTAAGCAACGTGTATATTAGCGTGGTTTCCAAGCCTCATAATCCGCTATGAAATCAAAACGTTAATCCGATAAATTTAGTCAGTTGCATCGTCACATCATGATCTTTATTTGAATGCCATGTATTGCCACCAGATTGTTCTGAAATATCAACACATTAAACTATATAAAACGTACATAAATGTATCCATTTATAACAAATGGATTCCAGCCAATGAATCTGTTAACTTTTTAAGACGATACTTCATCAGATTTTTTCGGCTGATGCTACAGAATCACAAACTGGGGTATTAAATAACCAAAGATCCAGGGTTGGTCTGGTTTGTTTTGCTTTACGGCATATCAACCTCAATTGGTTATTTAATGCTGACAAGATTTTTATTGCCGGTAATATTTTTTGGAAAAATGTATTGATGGTGATAGTTTTACATTCAAAAAATATATTTTGGGTAATATTAGGTTGGTGAAAAATAATGACGTAATAATGTCGTTTTTTGACGTATTTGTTAACGTCAAAAAACGACATTATTACGTCATTATTTTTGCACCAACCTAATATCTTTTCTTCAAAAATCTATTTCTGGTAATATTTTTTTTTTTAAAAAACATATTGTTGGAAATATTTTTTTCAATAATATTACTACTGGTAATATTCTTTTTCTTCCAAAATTTATTCCTGGTAATAATCTTTACAAAGTATTTATGGTATTAAAACCTATTTTTGCTCCAAGTCTGGAGGTTAACTATTTTCCAATAGCTGGGAGCCTAACAGGTGCTACCAACCTCTGTCATGGTGGACCTGGGAATAATAGTAATTAAGTGGTGGTTCCACGCTCCTCAAAACCCCCTAACCAGAGGCCTTGCTGGCGGACATATTAGGTTGGTGCAAAAATAATGACGTAATAATGTCGTTTTTTGACGTATTTTTTAACGTAAAAAAACGACATTATTGCATCCTTATTTTTGCACCAACCTAATAGTTTATCGTCTTACCCAGGACGTGGATGTAGTTTATCGTTATACCCAGGGCGGCCAAAGATCCAAAAGAATTTTACTAAACGGTATCATTTGAATGCTTCCAACAACAATTGCAACAAAATGGATATCACATGGGAGGGAGGAAATAATGAAATTATCAAGATGTCAACTTTAGACACTACGAAAAGCACAATGTGTTGTGGTAGGATCCACCTAATTTGCATAGTGGAGTACCGACCATATAAATATGGTTGGTACCGGGAAGAGAGTGAGAGGAATCAAGAGATCCAACCAGAGATTCTGCCCGACTGCGACTCAGTCAACACACATTCCAGGAACGGTCTTCCCAGGAATATACAAAAGACTATATGTAAATATTGTGTCCACTTTCTTGTTTCAATACATTTTGTTCTAAGTACATTTTGTGTTGCATTATTATTCCATGCATTAGTCAAGTTTCAACACAATGTTAGGAATGAAACATCTATTAACACAAGAAAAAGCGATAACTATTTATTTGAGAAAGTGTATTTTCCTGAAAAATGTTTTAAGAGAAAGTTTTTATACATTTCAATCGACAGTAACGCTAATTGGTCGCTCAACAAATGTCGAATGTTTCCTTTAAGGAAACGACTTTTTAAGTATCACCATTGCCATTAAATCTGGTTATCATTGTAGATTAGTCCCGGTTTTTGATAATGTTGTTTTTATTTTTAAGATGAGACATTGCAAATATCGTATATCAGCCAGAAATGACAGACACCTGATAATTTTCCGAGGTTAATTGGTTGAAATGTTTTCTCCGCAATAACACTTGTATTATACAAGATCTGAGCATCATTTGAAATCGAATAAATCAAAACCTTGTTAGTTATTGCATAGTACTGTTTTAAAAGAGTCGATATTCTAAAAATTAAATATTATTTGGCACAACTATTTTTTTCATCGATTTCCTTTGACATTCTATTTAAATCAGTCATCCTCATCATCATCATTTATCCGATGACCAAGAGTGATCGTAGTTTTGCAGTACAACTGGGCAACTGTCCAATTTATTTCCACATACATGGCCTGAGAGTTGTATAGGTATTCATTTACGGGCAGCATGTCTTGAGCAAGTAGAAACATCCAATGCTACTTTCACAGTTTTGAATTGTACTCATTTTCTCTATATTCCCAATGTAAGATGAAAGTATCACTCCGATATACTTTTTCCCAAGAACAGCTACTTTATGTAACTGACTCACGTATGAATGCTTCCCCGAACACTACAACCAGATCAATCTTTATCTATAATCATAATTTGCTTTGCCTTCATACCCCACTATCTCCCTTTATTTTTTATCTTACACTTCTTACATCATAACTAATTTAACTTTAACCCCCTACCTTGAATGGCAACTGAGCCTTATATTGAGTGAACCGTAGCATTACAACATTCCTAGAAGCCTTTCAGTAATCAGAATAAATGAAATTTTCGACTGTTCTTGCATCAAAGAAAAACCAATGCAAAAATTGTAATATTTTGCAATTTAAAAGAAATGATAAGAAAGAAGATCTCTTTTTTCTAATTTCTCGATAAGCTTTCTTCACAACTTTTTCTGAAATATTACCTCAGACAACTTTTGTTCCTCTTCTATTGTCCGCATTCTGCGAAATGTAGCTTTTCCCAAAACCTAAGGTCTTCCTTGAAAGAAGTTCTATTTCACACTCTGGAGTAATTTAAATATGAACGATAGCTATAAGCTGATTGCATCCCCTAGATATTAATTTGAAGATTGTTTTGAAAACTTTCTGAAACACTGGGTTAAGTCTCTACCAATAGAATTAAATAGGAAGATTTTTTCTTTAATAATTAAACAGCTGAATAATTACTGTAGAGACTGGGTATGCATTAATTGTTTATTTAATGTAAAAACAAAATCCAAATATTATAAAATTTATTTTCGTCTTTTAAACTCATGCCATTTAGTAAAAATACCAGGAATAAAAAATGTTTTGTAACATTTATTCGACCTATCTTCTGAAAACAAACGTTGATAATATAGGTTTTACGTAATTGTTGCAGGTGTTAAAAAGATGAAAATGATTGTCCAGTAATTCAATTGTTCGCAGGTGAAAAATTGTCCGTGGATTTACCATTACCAATCAGATGCAGACAGGATTTTTAGGCCCCAGTGTATAGTACCGAAGAAGAGCCAGATATAGTAGGAGCGTGGTTTATACATTTATTTTTATCTACGCAATAAGGTGTACCTAAGTGTTTATAATTGATGTTGCTACCTATAAGCCGATGTAATATATTTACTCAGCATGTGAAAATATTTTGCAACGAAATTTAATTTATTTTTTAATATGAAATGACACACCTGTCTATGAAATTTCGGTTAAACTTTGACGTTAAATTTATTATTGGAATCTGAATAAAAAAGCTGAATATACTTGCTCAATTTTAAAATGAGAAACTTGTGACAATATCGGTAGCAATGTTGCTGTTTCTGTAAGTGTATATTTAATACGATTGAAGCCATTGCTCCACATTTAACTGTCTAAATCTATTAAAGGTACTAAAATGTCTCCTTATTAAAATATATTCAATAAAGATTTATCATTAGCTTGTTTCTTTAACGGCATATCAACTCGTTATGCCGAAATTTAATTTTCTTGAGAACTTTGGTAATTTTGTTGTTTACTATTAAAATATATTACTGGAAATTACTTTTTTACTATTAAAATCTACTACTGGTAGTTTTTATTACTATAAAAATTTATTTTTATACTTTCATAGAGTTTTGATCACAATTTTAGGGTTTACTATATGTTGGGACACTAACTGGTGCTACCATGCCAGGTCAGAATAGACCTGGGAACAACTGCAATTAGGAGGTGTTTCCACACGGCTCAAAACCTCCCGACCAGAGGCCTTGCTGCCGGATATAGTTATCGTCATACCCAGGACACTTAGTGTATTATTATTTTTCTTCTTCTTCTCATTATTATTATTATTATTATTATTATTATCTAGTAGAATCCGTGAAAATTTCACGGTTTTCTATTTGAATTTCCCGATAAGTAAATAAGATTCTTGCGACTTCTGCAACTTTAATACCGGCGGAAGTTCTCTTATTGCATCGTTAAATATTTGAGCTCAGCTTGAAAAAATATGACATTGACAATCATAAGTATGAATACAGGTAATTAATTAAAGAAGTAAAGGGTACACATTTTAAAAAATCAAAACTGACAAAGTTTTACATTTCAGTGAAGCAGACGTTAAATGAATGTAAGCGTTATTGTCTCCTCTATTATTTTTTTAATTTACCTCTTTTTCCTCTTTTTCTCGTATTTTTCTACCTCTCTCTCCCTCTTTCTCTACTTCTTTCTCCTTTTCTCCTCTATCCCTCCGTGTTTATAACCCTCTCCCTTTCACCCTCTCTTTTTCTCCCCGTAGCTCTCTCTCCCCACGTCTAACTCTCTTTTACTAATTCTCTCTGTCATTTCTGCCCTATATCCCTTTCTAAACAGGGGCACCTCGGCGTGGTGTAATGGTTAGCAAGCTTGTCTTGCTATATTAATTACAACTGAAAAGTGAGTTCGATTCTCACTAGATGCCCCATACTTTCGGCCTTGTGCCACATCTAAGCTATGCTTAGAAAATAACTATATCCCTTTCTAAACAGCGTCTCTGATGTTTCTTTTTCTTCTGTCTTTTCTCGCAATCAAAACGGAATAGTCCATTATTTATCCGAGGCGATGGTAGGGAGTAACTCGCGTACTAAATAAGAAAGGAACATACAGAAATAAATCTGATAATCTTTGACTACTATACCTATCATCAAAATTAAAACTATTTTTCAGTTCCCAGATTCAATCAGCTGTTGAACAGTTCAGAATGAGGCGTCATTGATGCCAACACTGGCATCTGTCTTTCCTTGGGAAGCTCGTTTCCATACGATATACGAAAGCCAACGTTGCCTGAAGAATAATTCTAGCCATATTGCCTTCTTTACATAAACGGGTCTTGTTGCTTTTCCATAAACAACTTGAACCACCATATTATAAAATCTGCTTTTATTTAGAAACAGATTGTGACAACATTCTCATACAAATTTATACATTTCAAATTCAAAAAAAGAAAATATAACAAGTACAATCATAAATATTCTCTACTTGCTTTAAGTTTACAAGAAAGCCTCTCTGAATATTTATTGCACTCCGGCGTGATCTACTTGTCGAACGACAGGGAGTCGAAGGAAGAAGATTGCTGTGAGTTTTGAAGATGGCTGACTGATGTCGGGGTTGCATGATGTAAAGCCATTATCCAGATCCTTACCCTACTTCTTGGCTTCAGTATGGATAAAGGACGGTTTTTCATCATATAAGAACATGTCTCGGTTACAGCCCGATATGTTCTTTTTAACGATATTTTCTGCGGCTTCTTCAAAACTTCTTAGGCCTCATTTGAAATCTTATCTTCCTCCTGGAATTTTGTTATTTGAAAATATATTTATCATGGTCAATACTATAATTGTTAATTATTTCTTTTTTTATTATATAGATTATTTAGACAAACCTCTTGCATTACTTACAGGTGTGTCCTCAGCTTCCATCCCATTAGTATTCCAGTTGAGTTGCTCCATATACCTTGAGTCATAACCTACAAATGAGTAACTCTAGGTAAGCATTTTTGTCCATCTGTAGTTATACGTGTTCACTATTGGCTGTTCTCACCTTCGGAATATTTCCTTTTGGAAGCTATGCACGTCGTGAGACTATAATGTCTTTGCAGTACACAATTGTATAACTCATTTTCGAGAATAACTTCTAGTAATGTAATCACGTGATTTTAAATACCAGGGATTTCCTTAAATCTTTGTCATTTCATGGCCTTTCTTTCTCTGACTTTTAACAATACACACACGTCATTCTCTCTCTCTCTCTCTCTCTCTTTCTCTCTCCCTCGACTTTCTATAGACTTAACTTGAAACGTGACACAATGTACGAAAGTACTCGAAACATTAACACAATGTCAGCATGTTCCTTTACATGTTATTACTAGACATGAAAAGATTTATCCTAAACTTAGTGAAAGGTAGATAACTTATGTTATAAAACAAGTTTTAACGATGGAACATTTTCCTAAATAAACTTGTTTAATGGTGATATTGGCCGTTTTCCTCTATGGAGACATTTGACATTCATTGACCGAGCAGCCAGTACGGCTTTCAGTTGAAATTTATAAAATCTTTCTCTTTAAACAATTTTTATAAAAACATATTTCTCAAGTCCAGTAACCGTTATTGCTCTTTCCAGCATTGATGTGGGTTTTCTTCATAACCTTTTATTTGAAGTCGTGTAGAATTTAATATCTTCATTACGTCATTATTTCCCCTTCGTGTTGCAAGTGCTATCCATTTTAGTTGTTACTGCTGTTGGTAGTCCTTAAGTGATGTGGTGTCTGTTATTTGGTACATTTATTTGTTTGTTATTCTATAGAATCATTCACACTGATAAAGAAATATGATTATTACCAAGTTCCTTGGAATTTACTCGTCTACAGTCTTTTTTCACCATTGATATTAAGAAACGGTTATATTCAGTTAGCAGTTATATCTGAACTGGTTTGAAGCTATGCATAGATACATACATGTATATATACATTGTGCATTTGTGAAGCAATCCCTCTTTCATACAAGTTTCGTTAAAGAAGACTGAGAGGGCACCGCGAATAATTTTTTTATTTTATTTTTCTTGTGTTCATGCAAGTGTTTTCTTTTCTGGAAAATAAAGCGTGTAAAACTTTTCAAATGTTCTCCATATCGGAGAGCTTTCGGCTATTCTTTAGTCATTACCAATGACTATTTTTCTTTTTATCTGAATGTGTAGGTTTGTATCTGAAGTTATGGGAATGTTTTATTTTTCATATACGGTCATAACATTGTGGCCGTCTTCACAGTTAATGTTATTGAGTGTTTGCGTTTTATTTTTTGGGCTTCCATTATTATTTTTTTTTCATATAGGTGTGGCTATTATATTTCTATTTTCTATTAGTGTATTGGGGATAAAATTTGCTAGATTCCTTTGTGAGTTTAAATGATTTACAATTGAGCTATAATCAGATAGGTTTAACGCGAGTCGTCTAGGTAAACAGGTATTGGTCTGACGAATATAATTATTTATGACTTTGGTTTGATCAGGAACACAGTTCAATAACGTGCATGCGAACTCATAAAAAAGCGGACAGTTTCTACACATTTGTGTTCAGAAAAGAAAACACATGTACAAACACAAGAAAAATTAAATAAAACTCTTAACTTTAGTGCATTGTTTCTCGTCCTTAACGAAAACTGTACACACACACACACGCACGCGCATCTGATATTCCCAAGAGTCACTGGTTTAACTCGTCTGCACTTGTCTTGAGCAATTTTTACACGTGATATATTTTAGCGAAATTTACATAGCTTGCGGTAAGCTTATCACAAATTCCTTAAATAAATTATAAACGCCATCTTTTGATTGTCAATAAAAAATATAATTTAAGAAATACCACTATTTTATTATTTATTGCGAACTAAAGTAGCACATATGTTTTAATACACTCGTATTAAAAAAAAAAAAGTTTTTTTACAACCAGCATTATAACAATAAAACAATGAAAATAAATGAGTTTGTCATATTGATACTATTTGAGTTTACTTAGAAGTTATAACATCTTGAAAATAAAATTCCATGCTTCTTAAAAATTTCTAAGATTTAAGCATTCTCATTGCATAGAATACTGGTGTCATATATGGTCTGGAGCCGCCGCTGTTCGTCTCAAGCTTCTCGACAAAATCCAGAGATTGATAAGCAATATCGCTTATCTCTGTCTTTTCTACATATACTTTCACGGTAACTGCTCCGACTAGTTACTTTCACTGAATCCCAACGTGCATGAATGTAAACGTACACTTCGTTGGAATCTTTGTCCTACCATTTCACTGTTAAAACTGTTAAATGTAGCCGTCTCTTCTACTCCAATAGCTTCATGTCTCGCGCTTCCCGTCTGTGGAACTCCTTCACTCTTGCTTGCTTCGCTGATAGCTATAATCTTCAATTATTCAAATGCAATATCAGTCGACATCTTCAGATACCTTGATCTAATTCCCCGTCCTTTTTTTTATACTTTCCTCTATCACGCCTCTTTACTCTTGCACCCACTCTCTGTAACCCCTTGCGTGCTAGTGACACTCCCACCTTGCTTGGGATGAAATGCTTAAAAAAAAATTCCGAACTAAAATCAAACATGTTATCAAACTTGAAATGCAACGGCTTAAACTAAAACATTCCTTTTATTGCTTTGTCTTCGTGAAGAGTCAAATAAATATGAGTTTATGATCTTGAACTCATTTAGTTCATGAAAGTACTTAGAAATTATAAAATCTAGAAAATTTAAATTCCTGCTTTTAAAAGCATGAGCGTGCCTAGGCTGCGGCCTATACGAGCCTAAATGTTAATCCGACTTTGTGCTTCTGAGATATTTATGTATCTTATTTAGAGAACCTGATTACTATCATGATTAGAGATTCAAAGACTAACTTTAACTTGTACACAATCGAATGATTAACTTCGAAACATATTCAATACTGTCAAACCAATCTGAATAAATTGTTTGAATGCCGGAAATAATCTCAACTCATCTGATAGATCAACAATGAGTTTATTTTGAAAAAAAAAAAACAAAAAAAAAACACGTCTATTTTTCTCATCCAAGTTGTGACATTAGGATCACTTCCAGACTAAAGTCATCGAGTAATATCAATACCGATTAGTCGAGTCTTTGATGTATCAAGCTACTTTACTCATTTGCAATTCATATCATTTGGTTATCATAGATTCGGAATTAAGCCATCTGGAATCAGTCAATAAAGATTTCAAATGCAGAATATCTTAGACTTTTTTTTCCAAATAATTCTCTTACATGTTAAGAGGACATGAAAAGCATTTCAGCTTTAATGAATAAATAATTCGATTCAAAGTTTACGAAATAATGTTCCATCGATTCAAACTTTATAAAATCTTAATCTAAAACAGAATAACAGCACCTGATCTATTTATTTGCGGCACGGTCACATCATTTTACACTTGAAATGCTTAAATATAACTGTACGTTCTATGCCCTGACCTGGCATGTAGGCTTCAGTGACTTTATCACCGGCGTAACGTAGCTTCCCTGTGTCTTTTCTATAAATACTTTCATTGTAATTGTTCTGATGAACTTTCCTCTATGTTACCTAGATTTTATCAATCTAAGCATCGTACTAGATTTGTTTCATCATTTTACAGTTGAAATGATTAGATATAACCGTAATTTCTATACTAACAGCTTAATTTCCCGCACTTCTCGCTTGTGGAACTCTCTTCCAGCTTATTACATACTAGTAAAGTTTGATCTTCAATTACTTAAATGCAATATCAATCGTTATATCCTGTCTTCTTAATTCCTGTTTCTGTTTTTTACTCTTTAATAATGCTTTCTTTTTCTCAGATTCTTTCACAGTGCATCTTAGTGACTTTATTGCCTTGCTGGTGTGAAATAATTAACACAAAGTCTTTAATAAAACAATGAGTTGTACCTGAAAATCACTCCGTTCTGTTGACTAAATGATAATGAATTGAGAAAATATTACGAATGTCACGAAATATTTTTCCTAACAATACATTATTTTTCTTCGTGACATTTTTGGATATATAATCAGAACAGAAGGGAGGGAAAATAGAAATCTAAGCTGGAAGATACAAGGAAATTGTGACGATAAGAATTAACAAGCAATCAAAGTTTGGACAAAGGGAAGAAGGTTGAAATACATGAAGGGAAATTAGAGGTTGTAAAATAGGAAGCCGTGAAGAACCATGATCGGCCACGTCTTGAGGAAAGACGATACACCCAGAGAAAAAAAAAAGAAAGGTTTCCTTCACATCCATCTCACTAAATACTATATCATTATCAGTAGTAACATAATTTTTAAGTAATTTGGTTAACACATCCACGCAAGAATATTTTAACCTGAAATATTCACAGTATAATATTTCATACATGCATTTTTTGTCTAAAATGAAATGTCCAGCATATTGCTGCCACATATGGTTTAGTGTTCATGCTATTTACTATTATAATTCGTTGATAAAATCCAAACAAGAATCTATAATGTTATTAGTCTTGATCTGGCATCTCGGTAGCAGTCATTTTCCCACCGCCGTAACATAGATTCCTTGTGCCTTTTCTAAAAATACATTCATGATATTTGTTCTGATGAAATTTCCTCTAGGATGCCTAGTTTATTCTTTTACACTTCTCGCTTGTGAAACTCTCTTCCAGATATTTGCATTCCAGTCAACTTTGATCTTCAAAAATGTAAATGTAATGTCAATCGGTATCTTCCGTTTTCTTAATTATGTTTATTTATTGTTCTGATTCCTTCAGAATGTTTTTTTTTCTTTTTCTTATATTCTTTAACACTTTTGAGTCTTAGAGGCTTTGCTGCATTGTTTGGGGTGAATTGATTAAAAAATAGTGAATTGATAAAGAAGGAAATTATATAGAAAATGTTTTTATAGTGATTTTCTAAGCTTAGAAATAGTGGTAGTAGGCTGTAAGTATGGGACACCCAGTGAAGGTCAAAATCAGTACTAATTGTTTTTGCGAAACAAGCTTGCTAACATTTATAACCCTTAAGATGCACGGTGAAGTAATGGATAGCGGCTCGGATTGAGAAATCGGAGGGCCGAGTTCGAATTCCAGTCGGATCCATTACATTCACTTACGTGCCAATACCTTTGGGAAAGGTATGTATGCGTAAATAGCAGGAAAGCTCGGGTTCTATAGCCTTGAATGGCAACTGGTTTACCGCAAAAAAAAAATGTCAATATACACCGGAAAAAAAAATGCATCGTCAGTCATGTATCGAAAGGTACATTATCGCATATGCGTGTATCACGTATGGCACATAACTGACTGAACCCTATACCAAGTCTAAATGTCCAGACACATGTACGATAAATTGATATGTTTTCACTGTAATTTCGTATCTGCATATATATGTGCGTGTGTGTGTGTGCGTGCTTGCGTGTTAGATATATTTTGGCACCATCCTTTCATTTACACACAGGTTTGAGTGAAGACAAACGAGTTTTTTTATCTAATTTTTCTACAGTTCGGACTATTTTGTATTCTTTCTGGAGAACATTTGAAGTTAAACTGATCATATTTTTACGAGCGCTTTTTGATTTCATCAGCCATTATCATGATTCGGGTTGAGGAATCGGAGAGCCGAGTTCGAATTCCAGTCGAATCCATTACATTCACTTATGTGCTAATACCCTTGGGAAAGGTATGAATCCTCTTCTACTCTGCCCAGCTATGAGTAAATAGCATGACAGAGCGTGTGTAATAGCCTTGGATGGCAACTGGTCTACTTTAGAAATTAATGGCAACCTACTACGGAAAAAATCTGCCTTGTCAGTCATGTATCGAAAGATACATGTTCACCTACGCGTGTATCACGTATGGCAAATAACTGAATGAAGCCATAATCATATAATTTTATTGATTGACATTCCTTTTCTAGGGCATATCAACCATTTACAGGTTATTTAAAACAAGAAAATATTTTTAGGATGTTTTTGGATATAATAATAATTTAGTGATACAAGTATTACTAATTAACCCATAGCTGGGGAGAGAAGAGATGAATTCATATCTTTCCCAAGATTAGTTACGCGTAAGTGAATATAACGAACCAAACTGGAATTGGAACACTGCTCTCAGATTAACAATTCAGAGCCATTGTCCATTACACCACCCACACATCTAAGTTTATAGTACCTAATATTCCCAAGTAGTCACCCATTTAGACACTGACTAGGCTCGATTTTGCTTAACGTTGATGATCTTAACGGACCCGGTGTTTTAACGTGATTTGGCCGTAAGCTCTAAAGAATTTTATTTTTGTATCAATAGGATTATGTCGATGTCTACGCATTGTGCATTCTACGGCAATTTTGGAGTGATGTGGTGTTTTAACAATATTATTTGTAGTGGAATATATTTAGCATTGAAAGAAAAAAAATGCAGTTTTTGTATTATAGTCTCTAAATGTTATTGATTAAAATTTGTCGGGTTTCCTGTGTTTTGTTGTTGTTTTGTTTGGTGATGTATGATTTAATTGCGCCATTATCGGATAAGTGTCAAGATAAGTTTAAAAACACGGACACAGATACTACCAGAATTAACCATACAAAACATGAATATCAAGTAAATTTCATACAATTCGGGAACAAACATATTATATAGATTTCCAACAAGTAATACAAAACGACAGCAGAGCACAAACGGATGGCTAAAGTAAGCAATACTTGAAAATTGACAATTGCTTCAAGAGATTATACTGGAAAAACACCAAAGAACACACAATGCATATAAATATGTATTATCCTATCAACGCTATAAATAAGAATTTTTTTGATAATGCTTTATAAACGCGAAAGAGCTCAAAAGACGTTGGGTAGAACATATTTATTTCATTTGGATAGAAGAAAATGCACTGCACCTATACATACATACATACATACATACATACATACATACATACATACATACATCATACATGTATGTATATATATATATATTAAATCCCTAAATTATTTGTAAAAAAGTTAAATATTTAAATTGCTAGCACGCATCAAATTAATTTCTTCGGGGTTTTTTAGACATCTAAATTACTATCAAACATTAAAATCTATTTTTTATATAAATTGCTAAAACTTACCAACCATCTCCTAAATATGTAAAACCTATTTACAGCCTCTTTCTCTTTACTTACGTCTTTTTTCTTTTTCCTTTTTCTTTTCTCTCTTCTCCCCTCCAATTTCAATATATCACTTCCGTTAAGTTAACCGTTTAAATAAGTCAAGGTCTGGTCACTCCTCCTCCCCCAATACTAAGTATGATTGAGAGAGATATTAAATTAAACCCTCCCTAAACTCTACTATGTCTCTCAAACTAATCCTGATTACACCCTCTGTTAAATTACAAAAACTTACACTACCCATCAATTTTCATTTCATTTTTCGTAATGCTATCTGATTGTTCGGAGTTCTTTTAAAAGGCTCTGGTGAAACAAATTATTATAATGTAACCTTAAAGTGGTCTGTTTTCCTTTAATATATATATATATATATATATATATATATATATAGTATTTACATTATGCGGACTATTGTCCTCATCTTTGTCGCCATATTTATCACAACGTTTCGGCCGTTGTACGCTCCGGCCTTCTTCAGGTGGTTGGAATTTCGAACTGAACCCCTTATTTCGATCACTGGGGTAGACTGTTCTAGTTCCATGTTTGATGGATGTCAGTTATCTCCTGTTAATTTTCCCTCTGAAAGTTCTCCACTGCCTTAACCGGGTATTGAACTCACACTCTTTGGGTTTGTCACTGGATCTAACCGTGTGTGACTGTGTGTGTGTGTCTGTGTGACTGTGTGTGTGACTGTGTGTGTGACTGAGAAGCACAGCGATGAAGAATTTTATGTTTTTTTTTTTTTTTTTTGCATTCTATCTGGGCCTTGATCTTTGGGTTCGGACGCATTTCGTTAACGTGTTACCTAATGTCAAGCATATTCTTGTTTGTCTTGATATGTAGATTGTCATGATAATATTATTTTTCTAAATGGGTATGTTTTTAATGTTTAATTCCCGAATAAGGTCAGCAAATTTTGACCATGTTCATAATGAATATTATTAAGATTTAATTCCTAGCTTCCAAAAATTGTTAAGACTTTTCTGTATTTAGGCAAGTGTTTTTAATTAGACACTGAACATGTTGCCGGTAGAACGGTGAATATTTCAGTGTGTATTTAAATGTGCTTCAACGACGCTATAGGTGCATTCAAAAAGTTTTGAGATTTTTTGCTAGACACAATTATAACTTCCCTAAATTATTGTAGATTTAGTTTATAGTTACTCTATATCTAATAAGTTGATTTCTTATTCTAGATTGAAGAAGACGAGTGTAAAATCTCTTTGAACACACCCTATTAAACAGCTTGTCCCAATGAACTAGTTTGCAGTCAGGACGTGAGGACAATTAGGATGCTCGCTATGCAATATAAGTTTTTGTTAAGCTGGGCAAAAATGCTAGACAAACATATATAGCGTTCTATATTGCTTATGGATGAACTTGTATGAGCCAATCATCTGATCTCCGCTTACACTAGAGGGTCAAGTACGGTAGAAATGATGTGAGAGATGATTAGTGATGTGAGGAGACAATGTGAACCGCAGAACTTCAGAGATGGTTAAGAAATGTCATAAATGTCTGGGTAAAGATCGCCATGTTTTTCTAAAGAATAGAAGGAAGAACGCATTGGTGACAGCAGGGTTAAGGGTCATAAAAACTTTCCCTCACCCACCATACAATAGAGACACTTCTCCCTGTGCCTTTTGGTTGTTCCTCGCATTGAGGGGGAATCTTAGTGGCAGCTGTTTTGAAGACATTGAGAAGACTAAGGAGGCTGTAACAAGGTTCCTGGACATCTTCACTTTGGATGACTTCAATCAGGGGCTTCACGGAGTCGGTGCAATAATGTCAGATGATCCTACTTTAAAGGAGACTAGAGATTTCTACTTCTTTGAAGTTAATAAACGTTACTCCAGAAAAAAAAAAAAAAAAACATTAAACCTTCTGGAATGCACCTCCCATATTTAGTACCTTACACTGCGCCAGATTTAGCAACTCATCTTGATTTTTATCTTTAATAATAAAATTCCGATCGCGGAAGTTATTAGGGGTTCTAGCTCTTCAATTTTAGACCTTCCTGTTCTTCTCTCGTCCGTTACCCCTCCCCATAGCTATAGCTTTCATTTACTCTAATATTCGTCCCACACTCTCATACATACACTCGCACTAAATTTAATTTTTTATTCCCGGAGTTGTTTTTTTCTGATTTATTTTGGAATTTGTAGGTCTGATGAATTGGATCGTATTTACGATTCCAATGTAGTAAATTAGTACCATGGAGTACTAGTGTTTAAGCCTTTTTATTATATATATATATATATATATATATATATATATATATATATATATAATGAACTTTATTTCAATCCATCATGACCTTCCGATCCTTACCTATGATTAATTAATGAAGAACATGTCATTTTCATTTCTGATCAATTTTTTTTACTATTCTTCTGATAAACTTGGGGGGTAATCATACATTCTTATTACTCAAAGTAAAGTCGAATAATCTTGTAAAAAAACCTCGCCGAATTCCAGTAAGATTATGTAAATTTTTGTAACTTTGTATAATATTGATGCATTACACCCTAATCTTTATTCGGTAAAAATTTCATTGCTAATCATGCATTACTTTTTAAGTAATACACATATTACTATCTTTGTTGTTTCTCTTCCTTATATTATGGCCGCTACTGTATATATAAAAGGAAGAGGTTATATTAGTTCCAACGAGAGGTTGTAATGTAAAAAAAATATTATGCTTTATTTTCCATAATTTTACTACACGGGTTTCTGGTCTCGCGACCGTCATCAGGGAAAGGGGGAAGATTTCCACATATTATTAAAAATAATTAATTTTTTTCTTTATGTTTTACGATGTTAAATATTCTCGATATGCTCTTTGTTCTGTTAGTGATCCATGAAAATAAATACCTATTGGCAGAATTTATACCAAACGCATAAAAAAAGAAAAAAAAACACTAACAATCATTCTCTCATTCAAGCTACCATCACAATAATTACATGTATTGTTATTATCATCCTATCAGCATTACTAATCATTTCTACCAATTTACAATAACTATTAGCTACTAAAATTATTATTACCTCCAACCCCCAATACCATTACTACCACATCACAACTACTCTTACCATATTAGTCCGCTATAATTATTAACTTAAATTACTCCACACTCCAGCAAATTTAACACCAACAAATAAAAACCAATAAGGATTACGAAGTGCTATTTCTACCAGTAAAATATACGCAGTCATCAAAAACAAGCAAATAACCAGCTTTAAAATAACAACAAATTATCCTTAAAAAATTAAAAATAACAATTTTTACCTATCATATTTTTACACAGACCCCAGCACACATATACGTGCATGCTAGGAAATATTATTCAGCGTAAAGAAAGAGCAATGGTCTGATTGTTGACATGGCGACATTCAAGAGAATAATGAATACACATCCCATCATTGAAATTCAACAATCAAATGCGTATGTAAACAACAGCGCACATATACATATATATGTCAAGTCCCATACTGTCCACTTATGTTTATGTTTGGGCGAGCGCGTGTGTATGTGTGCCTACGTACCACAATGGGTGTACAGGCACGCATGTATGTTTGCGTTTATATGAGTGACATCACGATGACGTTTCTCCCCCTACTTCCATAATAACACCAATACACGCAACCTACATAAATCTAAAATTTTAAAATACTAATCAGTTTGTCTGACGATCGCAAAAGCGGGAAACCCAGAGTGACAAACTCAAATCAGTCCAACCAAATGTTAGCTGTATCTCTGATATTGTGCGCTTTCTAATAAGTACCGCGCATATATTATATAAATAATAGTATATATAATATCACACACACACACACACACACACACACGCATATATATATATATATATATATATATATATATATATATATATATATATATATATTAAAGAAAAACAGACCACATTAAGATTACATTATAATAATTTATTTCACCAGAGCCCTTTAAAAGGACTCCGGATAATCAGAAAGCACCTCGAAAAATGAAATGAAAATTGATGGGTAGTGTAAGTTTTTGTAATTCAACAGAGAGTTTAATAGTAGTTAGAGAGACATTTTAGAGTTTAGAGAGGGTTTAATTTAATATCTCTCTCAATCATACTTAGTATTGGGGTGGGAGGAGGAGTGACTAGACCTTGACTTATTTAAACGGTTAACTTAACGGAAGTGATATATTGAAATGGGGGGGGGAGAAGAAAGACAAGAAAAGGGAAAGGAAAAAAGAAAGAAGGAAAAAGAAAGAAGGGGAGAGGGAAGTAAAGAGAAAGAGGCTGTAAATGGTTTTACATATTTAGGAGATGGTTGTTAAGTTTTAGCAATTTATGTAAAAAATAGATTTTAATGTTTTATAGTAATGTCAAAAAACCCCGAAGAAATTAATTTGATGCTTGCTATCAATTTAAATATTTAACTTTTTTACAAATAATTTAGGGAATAATATAAGTTAAATACTGTATTTATTAACACATTCATAGAAAACATATTAAAAAAAAATTAAACTATAACAATTTGTTTACCCGACTAATAGTACTCTTTTAATATTGTAAAAGACAGTTACGGTAACATCTTTTTCAGTTTGAATGTAATTTGTAATTATTTTTAGTTAGGTAATATTTCTTACTTAAATTTTAGGTTTATTCGTGGTCTCCTATTTGCTGAGGATGGTGCAGTTGTAGAAACCCCGCTTGAGGAAGCTGCAGATTTTAGCCTTACTATTAGCATAACGAAAACGGAAGTAATCCACCAACCGCCTCCGTGTCTAAAGCAGATTCGAGGTGTCAGACAACTTCCACCAGTTCATCATTTCCCAAACACTACAGTACAGATTGATGTGAAGAACTTGAAATATGTGAAGTCATTTACATATTTAGGAAATAAGATGAAGGCAAATTCATCTCTTGATGAAATAACAAATCGGATTGCCAAAGCTACAAGTGCATTTGGGAAGATTTGCCACCGCTTATGAAATGAGTGAGGTATCATGCTGGACAACAAATTATGGTTTAATAGAGCAGCCGTTTTGACCATATTCTTTTACGTCTCACTCATGGACCACGTCTAGGTCTAATATCAATCAGATGGAGGTCTTCCACAAACATTATGTCCACGTGATCTTTAGCTATACTTTTGACGATAGGGTGTCCAATGCTAATCTCGCAAAATGAAGCATTGGTGAAATTGAGACTATCCTGGTGCAGTCACAAACTCATTTAGCAGGTTATGTGACAAGTAGAAGTGGCGACAGAATACCTAAGATCCTGATGTATAAGTAGATTGATATTGGTCAAGGGATTGTTGTATGATATAAAGACAAGCTAAAGAGTAACTTCACAGCTGTCAATATGCCGCAAAATAACTGATAGCAATATGACTTGGATTAAAATAACTGGAGATATTTGTGCCAGAGTTTATTGTGACATTTCATAATCATTTGTGTATTGACCGGCTCAGAGACGACAACAAATATTCCGGTTGCAATGTCTCGAGATCCTCGCCGTTGCAAACTATGCAGGTCACTAGTGGCACCGAAGTGTTTCATACACAATAAACATAAAAAATGAATGAGGTTCTCGGATATGGTAGATTCTACCATATATATATATATATATATATATATATATATATATAATTATTTATTTAAAAATATTATTCCAACGCTACATAAGAGTTCTCATGTTTCAAAACAAGAGCAGAAATCTTCAATATAATTATTTGAATTAAATTGAATTAAAGTACCAAGCTCTGTTCGATCTTCAAGCGATTTATTTTGGGGGGGGGGGATTTCGAACCTGTATCCTATACGGAACCGGCACGGTTCCGTATAGGATACAGGTTCGAATCCTGTCGGAGGACGAATATTTTCTGTGAAAGTTTCTCGGATATTCAGGCCGGTAAATGCTGATTAATACTGTTTATCATAAAGAGAGCATTTACTTAAATACTAGTATCTATGAAAAGAATGTATAAACATGAAAATGTCTTAAAATAATTGTCGGACTCCATTTCATTATATATATATATATATATATATATATAAAGAGAGAGTATTTATGTATAACTTTAGGATATTCGTCTCAATTTGATATCAATCAAAGCAGGTGACACGGCAAAGCTGACCAAGATACCTGATAAAAGGAAGACAAAAAAAACCGCTCAGGGCATTGGCAAATGTTGAGTACCATAAAGGCCACTCATTTCCTTATTAGAAGCGGGGCGCTGATACTTAATTCTTATTCCAATTGTACCATTATTATGGATCGAGGCAATTTGTTTTCACATTTGTATTCTAAAAGGAATTATGGTCATTCATCTCCCACATTTAGAAAAGCTGAATGACAAATTTAATTAACACAACAACATATCACATATATTGACGATAGACAATGCTGAAATTATCAGTAGCCATATTACTCTATAGAATAAAAGTTCTACATTCAACACTGATGCCGTTCCCTAAGGACACATACATGATTAGTATAATTACAAATACTAAAGATATTGCTTTTGTGTGTTCTAAGTGTTCCAAGAAGGAACTTACAAAACAGAAACTATGAGCTGAAATTGTAATGAGAGTAGTAATGGCGCATACCTTAAATCCATCATTAGAATAGACTAAACATTTCAAATAACTCGGTATGTTGATAAGTCATAACCAATTTAGTATAAAGAATAAAGCAGGTTTTACTAGCGGTACTTTTGTCTAACACTGTAAGATACTATAAAATCAAAATATTAATCTGAGACATCGTGTTATATTCTTAAATAGCAAGGAAGTTTAGAATTCTGCTATGGATGTCATGCATGACGCCCACCTTATTCAATCAGCTGTACACGACCATTTCTTAGACAAAGAATAAAAATGACTTCAAGCTAAGGAATCCTTTAGGATGTAAAGAAGAACCTTCTTATTCAGAATTTAAGGACGAATCAATAAATTTTTTACTAAATAACAATAAAAGGAGATTCGCCTGAAAACATCCAAAAGTAAACATTGATTAAAATGTAACTAAAGAGGACTCGGTAAAAAAAAAGCGGTAAATTCATAAAGAAATTTATTCAGCTATCATGATCCACGCCCAAACTGAACAATCATCGTAGGTATTCGAAATGTTTGATTGAATGTTCAACACAAAGTTGTAAGCATGGTAACCAGGAGGCAGTAGCTCTGCTGATAGTGTTAAGAAGAATTTTATTCCAAGCTTCAGTTCCAATTCAATGAATCAGTATCCTCGATGTTACAACAACAGTTTTTTTTTCAAGTGACCTAGGACTATACCCCAGATACAGTAATCCATAGCATTCAAATCTGGGCTTTTAGAAGTCTACTAAGATGATCCAATTAGAGCTAGTGTATTAACTGAAATAGTCCAAAGAACTTTGTATGTTTTCAATGTTTCTAGTGCATTTAATTAACGAAATAGGATTTCTACTTTGTATTCAGGGTGCTCTGAATATAATTGTGAGTAGTGTAATAGATATTGTATTCTAATGTTAAAGAAATTAAAATAATATGGACAAATTCTGTTCAGATATACAATAATTTTATACAACTACAGTTACGCACAAAAGCGGTAAATTCAGAAAGAAATTTATTCAGTTATCATGCATCATGCCCAAAATGGAACAATCATCGTAGATGTTCGAAATATTTGCCTGAATATTTAACACAAAGTTGTAAGAATGGTAAGCAGGAAGCAGTATCTTTGCTGATAGTGTTAAGAGGAATTTCATTCCAAGTTTTAGTTAAGTTCCACTTCAAGGAATCAATATCGACGATATTACGGCGAATTGCATGTGAATTACGAGTTTACACCAGATAAAGCAATCCATACCATTCAGATCTGTGTTTTTAGAAAGCCACTGAGATGGTGTATCTTTTCGAAGAATAAATTTGTAGCTATTTTACTGTGTACTCTGTGGAAAGGGAAAAGGTTGGTTGAAGTAACAAAGTGACTTGTCCCAAAATGTTGTGAGTTCAATGCCTGCCGACAGCAAAAGTGAACAAAAACTGGGAGAGTTGAGTTACTAAAGGGAAATAACTGATACTGAGATACCAAAAGAGGCATGGTACGCGGAACTATAACATTCTACATCGATGGCCAAAATAAAGGGTTCGGTTCGAAATTCCAATCACCTGAAGAAGGCCGAAGCGTACAAGGGCCGAAAAGTCGTGAATATGACAAAAAAAATGAGGACAATATAAATAATAAAAATAATTTAAATAGCTAAAATACCTCATCTAAGAAATATAGACAGATAAGGAAAAAGATTATAGAAGATAACCACTGAAAGACTAAATGACATAAAACAAAAACAACTTTTAGAAACACATGTATTTGTAATTTTTTTTATTTGGATGGAACCATTTTAAATCCAGTTCCAGGATACTCTGAAGCGATATTCTGGCAATGCTTACCTCAGCAGAGTGACTATGGGTACAAGGTGATGGATCTTCAAGGAAAATATGTCGTACAACTTTCATCACTGCGTCAGTGCTCACAGTGCGTATAGGACATCACTGACTGATCCACTTCTTCCAAACCGTGCAAATAGTTTCCGAATCATGTTATCACTAGCAGATCCTCTGACACAAAAACATTGCCGGTATTTTCTCTGAGTTTGAATAATTGATCTTTCATTGAAACAAAAAAATTCAATGAGTTTTGCTTGTTGCTGAACATCAGACGTAGCCATTTTAATTTCCAATTTTTACCCACAAAAATAAAATAAACAAATTTATGATTTTTTCAAACCCTTCAGTTTTTCACTGACCACCTTGTATGACAATCTGTTCATTTCTCACAGGGCCTTAAACAAAAGGTTTGAAAGGAAACGCCACTTGATACTAGAAAGGTCGATAACTTGAACTTGAGAAGTTTACTTATTTTACTGAAAGCTGGTATAAATTTAAAACATCAGTATTGTAACTCTTCAGTTACAGAATACTAAACGTTTTCTCTATGGAAATAACTAATTTCTATATCGCCATTAATGTTAGTTTGATTTTGACACCCAACAAATAAACTAAGAATTTTAACAATTAAATTGCCTCACTATCTCCCAAAACATTTCTTTAATCTTTATGCTGGGAGTTCTTTAGTGCTGAAGTTCAATAAGTTGGAATTATTAGCTGTACCATGGTAATAAAACTCTGCAACCTTTTATCTTAATTAGAATGTTTTTCTTGTCATGGAGTTAAATAGATTTCTGGCAGGTTGAAATTACGCAAGATTTTGTAGCTGCCTAAAATAGAATCGTGAATGAAATAAGGTGTAATAAAAGGAATGATAAATTTTAATGAATGACTTGACTTTAATAAATCAATACTCCTTTTAGGTCATTGCACGTTGCAATCTAACTCTGAATATCGACGAAGTGCATAGCTGGGTTCTGAATCAATTACAAATATTTAAATTTAAAACATCAGCTTTGCCAACTACATGCCCGTTACTGTAATGTTTATGTTTAAAAGTTGTGTGTTTTAAAACACATTCACGAATAAATACTGTATTTGTTTGCTGTAAACGCTTTCCTAAGTCTCCGCTAACGTAGCGGATATTATAATTTATAGACACGCGTATCAATTTCACATCGATTTTAAGTAATTTCGAACAGTTTTTGATATTTTGAACCAAATTAGCATGGTAAAAAATAGTCTAAACACATAGAAGTTTGTAGGGATCGTCAACGAAAAGAAAAGTGATGTATTCATCGTTAATATATACAGGATGAGGCAGAAATACATCCCATGTATACCCAACTAGAAATACCACCCACATAATTTTAAGACATTAGTGGCAACTGTGTTTTCATCTAACTAGTGTTTTAACATTGGTTGGTAGGATTTTCTGGGAGGTATATGTCGGGGGTATTCATGTCGTATTCTGTATATATGAACGATGTGAGAGAAATTCAATTCGAATGCCTTAAGAGAAACTCTATTGGCGTAGAGGAAGTAGGCTGTATAGTAAGGAGAAAAACATTGTTTAGAGTTGGAAATGATAGGCAGTTGGAGAGAGCCTTGATTGTTTATGTCCTGAAGGGACGCGTAACATAAAAGAGGAAATTCATTTTTCAACTTTTTAGGTAATTAAATTATCTAATCATAGAATTGTTAATTTGCTATGTGAAACATGTTAATAAAGCATATCATTAGGCATTGCGAGGCTTTGCCAAAAGCGTAACCGACACACTCCACCTATGAATATTTTCAAAACCTATTTTCTTCGAATGTAATCATTACACTGTGTGAGATATTTGCAGGAGAAAATTGGTAATAACAGATCAGTATTGTATAATTTTAAAGATATTTTATTTTGATGATTTTTTAAAAAATCAAGTTCTCCCCAATATGGTGTTGAAGAATTAGAAAAAGTAACATTAACAAGGAGCGAGAACCAATGAAGAGTAATTGAGAGGGCAGTAAATAGCCATTGACATTACATTTAAATATATAAAGATAAAAATTGGCTGGAAAACATAGAGCCGGAATAAAGTTCCACAAGCAAGTATTGCGAGAAAAGAAACAGTTAACATATAACTGTAAATTGATGAGATCTCAACACCGGTCTAGTACTGTGCTTAAATTTGAAGGACGTAAGTACAATAGCGAAGAGCGATAATTATTTCCGCTTTAATACAGAAAATGTGGCATGCCAAAAATGGAGAATGGGGAAAGGGGAAAAGGAGGTCTTCTTCTGTCTTAACTTTAAACTTAGCTAGTCACAAATATTGACCCAAACATACAACAATATTACTTACAACAAAACAACACAATCTTACCTTTCTTACTACATACAACATAATACCTCATTGTCTCTATGAAAATCCTAACTAGTCCCCATATGTACAAATCATTGTCTATTGTGGGAAGGGAATAAAATAGTAATTTAAAAAAACTAGCCACAATGAGTATTTATAATATGAAAACAAAACTATTTGCAAGAAACTAAATATTAGGTTGGTGCAGAAATAATATCCTTTTCTCACATAGCAACATATGTGAGAAAACGACATTATTTTTGCACCAACCTATTAAAATACTGTTAGTAATTAAAAAAAAAACACAATCTCTAAATGTGGCAGAAACACCAGTTAACCGGACGAAATTAATGCGGGACTAAAATAATATAAAACAATCATTCCTCTCACGAACTGACACAAACACACATTCATTTACACCCTATAAGAAATACGAAAAAGACCCGAAACGAAAGGTGGCCTATATCCACCAAAGAACTGACATCATTGACCACCTAACGTGGGAGGAGATAGGGAATTAGCCTATGTTCAACACAGAGAGAACAATATCCTGATGCCTAACCATTGCGAAGAGCTCATCCGAACAATTACCATGAAAGTATTTATAGAAAAGGCAAAGGTAAGCAACCTTATGGCGGTGGGGATGGGATTGAAGCCGAGATACCAGATCGTGGCTAATAATATTGCAGATTCCTTTTTGGATTTTATCAAGGATCTCTAAATAGATAGCTCCGACCTCTATGTGGCAGCAATATTCTAAGCATGAACGAATGGATACTTATATATATATATATATATATATATATATATATATATATATAAGATAAGACTCTGGTGAGAAAAACAGTCTCGGACGGCAACATTCGTGGTAGCTGGTCTACCAATGGATTCAATATAATCTTTCCACTTAATGTCAGCTGAGAAAGTTATCTCAAGAAGGGAAAGCGAGCCTCTCTGTTGGAGGTCATCATCAGCAATGCTGATGAAAATTAGCGACGGTTCTATCAGATGAGAGCAGTTTAGATCTGGAAGCGTTAAAATTAACAAACCATCCTTTGCCCCAGTCAACAAGAGACTTAAGATATAATAATATTTATATGATAAATATGTTAATTACCTGGATTCGCGGATAGTTCTATTGTTATGGCCATGGGAAATAAAGTCGATTCCGTTTCGTACACCCCCCCATTAGAAAAGTCATGTATCTACTTTCCCCCAGAAAACTCTGAAGTCAAAAGAAGACTGAAGAGAGGGATGTTCTCCACCAGGCTATCTTCTCTACATTACACCATATCTTAAAAGTCTTTGAAAAAGTATGCTATACTTACTACAGAAATTCTCCATCAATCATATCTCCGGATAAGTTTTCGCAGTTATCAAGTCCTCCATATCAGACCAAAAATGAAGTATTGATGTTATATCTGGGCTGGAGTGTCCAATCCTCACTTTCAAGCCTTGACAATGTTCAAAAGCCTACCCGCAGTCTTGTGGCTGATGAAACATTTTTCCATATTACAACCACTTTCCCGCAGGCGAAACTTTCAAAACCTTTCGCTATTCTATCATTATTTATATAGGAAATTTTCTGACGAGCTGCATTCATTAGTTCCAACAATTCAGACCCTAACGTCTATGAGACAATATGCTACATACACTGTGAGGAATTATCTTCATTCTCTTCGCATTCTAATGGTAAGAAGAAAGATTCTTTCGGATAGGTTCTTCTCAAGAAAAACCTAACCCAACGTAACTATTATGAAATTATCAAGAACTTTCCGAAATTGATTCCCGAGAAAAGGCTTCACAGATTACTTCCCCTCCTGGGTAAAGCGATAAACTACATCCAAAAGCAAGGCCTCTGATCAGGAGTTTTTGAGAAGCGTGGAACCACTTCTTAACTGTTGGTGCTCTCGCATCAGGGTGGTAGCAACTGTTAGGGTCTGAGCTATGGGCAAATAGTTAACCCCCAAACTCGTGTCAAAACGTGTAAAAATAGGTTTTAATACCAGCCATATATTTTTATAAAAAATATTAGCAGCAATGAATTTTTGAAGGAAAAATATTACCAGGATTACATTTTTGAAAATATTATATTACCAGCAATATATTTTTGAAGAAAAATTATTACTAGCAATACATTTCTGGAAAAAATATTCGCAGCAATACATTTTTAAAAAAATATTCTTAGCAATAAAAATCTCGTCGGCATTAAATAACCTATGGAGGTTTATATGTTGGAAAACAAATCAAACCGAACCTTGTTACTTCAGTCTTAATTTTTTGGGCTAACTTAACCTTTCTAGATGTTATAGTGGAACGCACCTAATCTATAGTTAATAGACACTCCCACCTATAATAAGTAGGAGTAATAGCAGCGAGTCGGCAGTGAGTTGGTCAGTCGACTGGCTGAGCGGCTGAACTTTCTGCTTTCGGGCAGGGAGGAACCCGAACGAGGCTACACCGAAGGGCGGATTCTATTTCGGGGAGGTAAACCGACTCTGAATCCGTTTATATCGGTTCAATGGGCATTTTTTTATACGAGCCTACGGGCTCGGGGATCGCAAGTTAAACCGGCATTGTGCCATATGATGCCCTCGTGGTGGGGTGACAAAATATCGAGTTGCTCAGTCAGTCGATGTTGGTCGACCGGCTGATCGGTTGAACTCTCTGCCTTCAGGCGGGGAAGAACCCGAAAGAGGCTACGCCGAAGGCCGGATTCTTTTTCGGGGAGGTAAACCGACCCTGAACCCGTTTATACGGGTTCAATGGACATATTTTGGGCAGAGCGCACGGGCTCGGAGATCCCACGTTAAACCGGCCCTGTGCCACATGATACCCTCGTGGTGGGGTGACTAAATATCGAGTTGCTCAGTCAGTCGATGTCGGACGACAGTTAGTCGGATATTAATGTATCAGCCACCACAACTAGACTGCTGCGCCATTACCTATTATATCAAGTTCCTAACGTTTTGTACGTCGAACCTATTTTAGGACTGACTTAGTACAAATACAAGCCTCCACTGTGAAACCACTACATAACACTACATAGACTCAGAATCTGCATTTCTTACCTCCTCTTACTTCAATATAAAAAAACATCATCCAGTAACCCTTTACATTGAATGACTCTTGGGACTTGTATTGTTTGAAGTATACTAAAAACAACCACACTGCTAATATGATTACAGTACATTTGGCGGACCAACGATCCTTATAATTTATGGGACACGGGTTGATCTGTTTCTGATAGAAATATTTAAAATGTTAATTTTTATCAAGTATGTCGCTGTTTGATAATCATATTGCAAATAAAAATATTTATATATCTATCATTATCAGCATTTATTTTCTTATTTTAGACATATAAATAATACAGGGATCGTAAGAAGAGGACAGGATATTTTAAAGTTAATGAATCAATGGTATACAATATTGAAAATTGAAAACTTATTAGACGCCGTTCACAGAATGACATTAAGCATGCCAGAATTATTTTAAAGAATTGTTTTGAAGTTTAAAATATAATAAACAAGAAAATAGATTATCCGGCATGAAATTATTTGAAAACGTTGTTGTGTGGAATAATAGAGAGAAAATGTGCTTAACATTAAGTCGGAATGAAAGAAAATACTTTACCTTGTTAAACTGATCATCACAATGTAAAAATGTAAGTTGCTCGAAGAAATACATGAAAATCGATTTCTCAAAACAAATTGTTAATGAGTAATTTAGATTTACATTTTGGGAATAATTTGGGTTAGGGTCAGACTTGATGGCCGAGTCCAGTATAGAAATAATCTGGTTGGGCTGAGGGAGTCTTACATGCGAATAATCAGGGTGGGCTGATTGACTGTTTCAAAAATGTGCACCTTCATCAACCTTTTGTCCATTGGTGAAGGCTATCGAATGTTAATTATGGCCATACTAATTAATAACTTATAAATGGTATAATGACTATTTTATAATAAAGTGCGTGTGTAATGGGTATATTGTCATCATTTTATAGTTTTTTAATTTAGCACATACGCGTCGTTTGTTTTTGATTTTGTCAACTGCACATTATGAGAAAAAGAGTACTATGACGCAATGCATTTGCAAACAGCATGCTGTAGTGCTTGGCATTCGCGCCGAAAGCTCCAATACGTACATTTCAGAGTATTTGGCTGTCAATCTGAAGACTGTGTATAGGATTCGGAAAGAGCATGATGAGATTAATTATCATTAAGAAGGTACGTTATCTCGGAAAACTCACTCTGATCGTTCTTGTCAGAAAATAATTTCCAAATTCCTTAGTGAGAGCTGCAGGCTCAATAGGGAATTCCTACATGAGGTTCCTTGAGGAGTTAGTGCTGCCCTGGGGCAAGAAGGTGGCGGCTGCTAGATGACCCTATGTCCGACAGAATGACTCTGGACCATGTCACATAAGCAGGAGAACCGTGTCATGATCGTCAGGCGATTTCTGTGTCCACATCACCCCTTATATCTGGACACCTAACTCCCCAGACTGCAACACCCTTGATTATTATGTGTAGGGTACAGTTTTGCAAAAGACAAACAGAACCTCTTGTAACATCAAAAATGACCTGAAGGCAAGGATTATGGCAGCATTCACCTACTTAAACAAGGAAACCGTCCAAAACAGATGCAAAAGATTTGAAGTGTCTGGAGGCTGTGGTTGAAGCCAATGTCGATTTTAATGAATAAATTTACTTTTTAGTATTTCAAGATATGTAACTTTGGTAAATATATCTGTTCAAATGAGATGTCAGTGTTATTTTTATTTTCGCGTAATTTAGACGACAATTTTATCTATCGCACATATGGTGTTTAATTTATTTATAAAGAATAATGTCTGTTATTCCTTGTTTGCGTAGTAAAACCTGACACACCCAAAACTAAATATAATCAATATTTTCATAAGGGTAGATAAAAGCGAATCATGGTAATGAGAATCGGAAATTATGTTGTTAGAATCAAAGAAAAGTGTATTGGATTTCTGTCTGTTATGCGTTCACCTATATGGCAGTGAATGGTGGAAAATCTCCAGACGGATGAGGAGAAAAATAGAGGCAGGAGAAAAGTGGTTCTACAGAATGATACTGAAAATTTCATGGTTTGGAGCGAGTAAGCATCAAGGAAATCTTAAGGAAAATGGCAGCAGAAAGAATATTTGTACTCAAAATAAGGAAAAATGCAGTAAATTCCTCGGACGCATAAGGAGGAAAGTGGACTTTGAAAAATTAGCTTTCACAAGTCATATTGAAGACAAGAGATGGAATGGTAGAGAGCCACGTAAATGACGAGCTGGAGTGAATGGATTTCGGAACGGTGATTAGACAACAAACTTAATAATGTGTGTAAACTGCTAAAGACTACAACGAAGTTTTGTAGATCCATGATACCTTATGTTCTGAATGGAGGGGCATCCCATAGAAAAGAAGATTATATACCAGAATCCACACTATATTTTGCTAATATAAACTTAATTATGTCCTGTCAAATATTATCAACATCAGTTGGTGAGTATCAATTTTATCCTGCAAGAAGTGACTTCAATCAGAAGTTTTAACATAGTTATTTTGTGAGTGTATAGTCAAATTTCAACCTTAGGAAACATTCAGAATTGGTTGTATTATTTGTCATAATATGATAAAAATTCTTATTTAGAACTTGCCGTTTACAAATACATACTACAATATATCGAATGAGGTTAAGCGGATATTCAGATAGATAGATAGGTAGTAATGGTAATTTTAGACGTCTTCTTATAATGAAACATTTGGCATTCATTGATCGAGAGACCTGTTCTACTGTAGGCTGACATTTTTAAAATCTTTGTCCTAATACAATTTTTTAAGAAAATAGTTTTTTTCAGGTCCAGAAGATACTATCGCTCTTTTCAGTATTGATTAGCAGGGTTCTTTGTAAACTTTTGTTTAAAGTGGTGTAGAACGTCAATATCTTCATTATTCTGTCTTTGAATAAAACGTTATATACATTTTAGCTGTTGGTACTGTTGAAAGTCCTCAAGTTATGTGGGTTCTGTTATTTGGCTCAATTCTTAGTCCACAATCGCCAGTCCACAAGGTTGGAAGAATGATACGCTTCGTCAAGACACACAGGCTTCACTCGTTGAAATACATTTTAACCAATGAAAGCAACTGTATACAACTAAGAATTTAGGGTTGGTGTCATACCCAGCGTCCATATGAAGGTATCGCTCTGATTAGATTGTCTAAGAATATGATTTCAGTTTTCAGTTTAATGCATTGGTTTTGTAGACATTGCGGCATTGGGGTAAACTACATCTATTCTCTGTTCAATTTGCTTATCTCTTATGAGAAATTTGTTATGACTCATCCATAATGCCCGTACTGCAATACTGTCCAGTGTTCTTTGTTACTTACTTAGCAAAGAAAAACATTTTGAGATATCAACTCATCTGAAAACATATCCTCATCCCCCACGTGCAGAAGCATAAAAATCGATGTCAACAATAAAAATGTGTCAGATATGTTTACCATACATCAGCGATATATCAGCAATATTTAGAAGACAAGCAGTTCATATAACATCAAAAAAATAAAAAAAAGCAGTTCAAGACTTTGGAGTTATTTCTCCTGAATCAGTATCACTATGAAAAGATAGATAATAATGTTTCCTTATGTAAATGTATATAACAACGTTAATTCCTCTTCTAAAATATCACGTTGAAATTCTTATCATATCCGAAGTGTAGAATTTAACCTGTAATTTTAATTATGTTAAAAAAATACTATTTATTATGTCAACTAACAAATTATTTGATGCAAGTAGCAAAATTCCTTACAGTGTGTATCCCAACGTATGAAATGTTTTTCAACACATCTACTTGAAGAAATATTTGTTCATGGCATTCCCTGATACATGACGGTTTGGAAGTCTCTGCTGCACAAATGCTGTTCAGTCGCCTTTCTAACCATAGAGATATACAAAGAGAAATTATTTATAACGACTGTAGCCAAATATTTGTGTATTTCATATTCCTATCGAATATTCTGTTGAACACATCAATTTTGACTCTGCGTACCAGCAAATTGCCCAGTAATAATAAAAATTGATGTACACAGGTAAGAAAAAAAAAGAAGAAGGATTCCGACAAAAGTACATTTATCATTTACCAAACTTCCGTTTCCAATTACTTTCTGGAAATATAACTGAAAAAATATATTTTTCATTCTTCACAAAGCTAGATATTTCTAAAACTCGGTAATTATGATCTACCAATCTACACTTGTTTATGTTTCTGAGATATGGTATTGTTGCTATTTACTCTATACACAATGTTCGGACTCTTGTCCTTATCTTTGTTGACATATCCACGATGTTTCGGCCGTTGTGCACCCCGGCCTTCTGGCCACAGCAGAGAGGAACAAAAAAAAATTAAAAAAATTGGAGAGTTGAGTTGCTAATGGGAAATAACTGAAATTGAGATGTCGGGAAGAGGCATGGCACGTGGAACTATATCAATCTTCCAAGAGGAAATAACTTCTTTCAACGGGAAAATGAGAGTGATTCGACTCTGTGAAGGTGGCATGACACGTCCTCGTTATAATTGTCTGAAACTAGTGGAACAAAAAAGATTTTGCTCATCCGAACATTTGCAATGACGAGAGCGAGAAAATAGAGACAGGTTTGTAACATTGCATTTCTGCAAAAGAGGATGCAGGGTTGCGAATACGTTCATCCCTAAAAGACTTTATGAACCATTTTGAACAACATAAAGGCTAGAACGTATTGATTGACCAACCCCAGAATAATTTTATTTGGTTTGGTTTGGATTGGTTTTGTTTGTTTTACGACATATCAACCACTGGGTTATTTAATGGCGAAAATCTTTATTGCGGTTATATATTTCTTTCCTAAAATGTATTGCTTGTAATATTTTATTTTCAAAAATGCATTGCTGATAATAATTTTTTTTACTGAAAGATGTATTGCTGGTAATAATCTTTTGCAAAGTATTTCAGGTGTTAAAACCTATTAAAAACCTAAACTTTCATGGTATTTTGACTCCCAGTTTGGGGGCTAAGTATTTACCCATAGGTAACATCCTGGGTCAAGGTGGACCTGGGAAAACTAGCAAATAAGAGGTGGCACCACGCTCCAGAAAACCTCCTGATATGAGGCCTTGCAGTTAGATTTAGTTTATCATCTTACCCAGAACGCGGATGAAGTTTGTCATCTTACGAAAGATTTCCAAGTGGTGAAAGATTCCTCAAAGATTCAGAATAGATTATACAATAGCTAAATATCAAACACCAAATTTCCATGGCATCTGCTCTGACGAGCTATTTTCACTGTTGCCCCAAATTCATGAATTAAAGTGTTCTACTATGTTGACATCTCGTCCCCACACTTTTACTGTCGAAACAAATAACATTTAACCGCCTCTCCAAGAGCTTCTTCTCCCGCACTTCCCGAAAGTGGAACTCCTTTCCTGCTTAACTGATAACTAACTTCAAAAATTTAAATTTAATGTCAATCGACATCTTCTAATGCTTTGATCTTGATCTCCACCCTTCCCTTTGTCCTTTCCTCAAACACCCCTCTTTACTCTTACTTTCATTCTCTGTAACCTCTTGTGTGCTTGTGGCGCTCCAGCCTTGCTTGAGTTGAAATGTTTTAAAAAATGTAGTTGATACAATATCCTTAAGGCATTCCTCAATAATATAGAATATACAATATATCTCCAAGATGATTAATAATGCTTCAGTTTGGCAACTACGCATTGCAATACACTAGCGCCTAGGCGCACTAATGCACCAGATGCAATAAGGTAGCCAGATGGTCCAGATGCACTAACGTAGCAAGATACACCCCAAGTTAACAGAAGAAATATTTATTAATTTTATTTATGAATTATTTTATACTAAGAAACGCATTTTTAAAAAGATAGATACACGATGCACAGGCTTCCATATCTTTGTCAGCTAATATTTTAAATGTATGTTAAATTACTTAATTTTCTTATTTTTTTCTCTCTAAATAAATAGTGTCTTCCTCATAAAGCCATTAAAATGAAAACTGTACAACGAACCTCTTTCGGAGATAGTAAACCATAATTTTATATTTTTCAAATTTCATGGCTAGTTTTTCCATATTAAAATTTAAAGTGCACCCCAGAGTTCTGGTTATCCTACAAGTGGGCCCTGAAGTAAAAAAAAAAAAAAAAAGATTGAGAAACACTGCAATGGACAAAACCAAATTTATCTAGAAAATAGGCAACAAGAAAAACATTGATAGAAAGACAGATATTATCATAAAGCTATGAATAAAAGACATGCAATAAATGGCGGAAACTTTTACGTCAGCCTTCTTTCTCAAAGACTTTAAAAATTTCGTTACTGACTGCCACATATTATATACTTACTGTTTTAACAGAATAAATCTAAATTCTAAATGACATGTAAATGCAAAAGTGAAATGTCGAATCAATCTGACCACAGGTTTTAAAGCAAATATATCAGGGAAGATATTCACTAACATCGCCAAGCGGTCAGATGTGGCACAAGGCCGAATTTAATGTGTGGAAGAACTGAATCTGTAGGCTCGGGCAAAAATTGACCATAAACCCCGTTTACACGGTGTCGGGTAGCTGTCTAACTGCCCAGATCAGACTATTCCTTTCGACATAGCCTTGTCCGGATTCCTCTCTGCCCGGAGGCAGAAAGTTTGATAAGCACACTTGGAAGTGAATCTCATTGAATCCTCAGGGAATCAAGAAATCATTTAGCGGTGAACAGGCGAAGACGAAATGAGATATTCATCTACAGGATAATAATTAGTCTAAGAACAAGAGGAGTGATGATCAATAAACTATCCTTTTGGGTATGGCTGAAAAAAAATACTTGTAAAAATAACTTTAAACTAAATAAATCATAAAGTGACAATGGGAAAATGTCAAAGCTTTAGATTGACTGGAGCTGCGACATATTAGATACGTAGCCTCTCTAATTACTAAAGCGAATATGATTGACTGTTCAACAGTTTGGTTCTGAGTAATGAATTAGTTTCTAAGAATATATCTAAAAACTTGGTCCAGGCGATCATATCTTTTTCTCTGTCAACAAACTATTTTACTTATTGATTAACAATTTTCCCTGTTTGTGTTTGTACTGGTGGCTGTATAAGGTGAATGAATATATGAAACTGTTTAAAGATGGAACTTAAGACTTCTTACCTTTGACCTAGCACGTACTATACACACATTTATGCGTAAAAAATATTTTACTCATAGATTGAAGATTATAAATTAAAAATACTTCTTTATAAAATAATTACAATGTCAAAATTACTTATGTAAGATGTTATTTTTTTATTTATTTTTTTTTAAGCGTTTCACCCCAAGCAAAGCGGGAAGCCACTAGGACGCAAGGGGTTACAGAAGATTTGGAGCAAGATCAGTTAGGAGTGATAGAGGAAAGGATGAGGAGAAGGATAGTGGATAGATCAAGGCAACTGGAGATGTCGATTGATATTTCATTCGAATAGTTGGAGATTATAGCTCTCAGGGAAACTGGAATAGGGAAGGGAGTTCCACGGGCGAGAGGTGCAAAATATGAAGCTATTGGAGTAGAAGAGACGGCTACATTTAATAGTTTCGACAGTGAAAGGGTAAGAAAGCCTCGTAGGGCGTTTGAATTCATAAAGTCTGAGAACCAGCGAATGCAGCTCATCGGAGCAATTACCATGAAAGTATTTGTGAGAGAGCGACTGTAGACGAGATGGCAGAACAGGGCCAATTATATTGCATATCCGCTTCTGGATCTTATCAAGAACCCAGAGGCAAACAGAAGGGGCTCCAGACCATATATGGCAGCAATACTCCAGACAAATAAACATCAACACACACACAAACGCCTGTAGGCCAACACCAATTTTTGTTCAATAGTTTGCATTTCTTGCATGACGTATAGATAACACAATACATTCTCCTTTCACAAAATAAATCAGATTCATTATATATTATCTTTATAATATATAGAAGCAAGTCATTTAGTAATATATATTATTTATTTATGTGTTTATAAAGATGAATTAATCATTTCAACAGCGTACTGCTGTCTATTTCAAAAAATATGACTAAACGTATCTACATCAAACATATCATTCATTTATGAAATCACAAAGTTTGTTTCTGTGTTTCTGAGAAAAATACGAAAAATAAATTTATATAAATTTAATTATCTTCCGCATAAGTTTCATTTTGCAAATAGTTTAAATAGAACATAAAAGTGTGATGTCATATTTTATAAATTCGTATAAGAATAAATTTTATTTGTGTGTCCGCACGTTACATTAATAGAACGAAGCATCTCTCATCGCTAATAGATAATCATTGTAATACCAGCTTTTGATATATATTGCTAGCAATCTGCTTTTACAGCATAAGCATTAAAAATTAATTTGCAAAAGAATTTTTAAAAGTATATTTTCATAAATATTTAATCTTTGTTATTTATTTCAATTAAATGTTTATAAATTGTCATATAAGCAATGTTTCTGTCGATCGAATTGTCTTTAATGCATTCTGTTTGGATAGAAGGGATCTATATAGACCTTGTCAAAATTCAGTCGTAAGTTCGTACGAATATCAGTTTACATTTACAATATGCGTACAAAAATATAAACTTGACTTTTGAAGATTTTTTTCTATTCTTAGAAGCGAAAAGAAATAGATTTTAAAATATATGAATTTTTTTTATAGAATTCTATAATTTTTCTACCCAGCAACGAAAATAACTTTTGTTATCATTTGACATTTCATATTACAATTAGACGAACGAAAAAATACAGATCTGCTTTAATAGATTTTCTTAAAAGTGTCCATAATTTAAACAAGTAAAATACGTTGAATGTTTCCGAATTAATTTTTTTATCAATTTATCGAAATTATTTAAATATCTTTCGCATGATCATTTCTATGTAGCTACGTATACAGTAGGACATTCAAGTGAACTTAGCATAATGATTGGTTGATTTTCTTTAGCGGTATATCAACATCTCTATGGGTTATTTAATACCGAAATCTAAATATTTAGAACATAATTTTATCGCTTCAAATAAATATATTTGTAACGTAATGGTATGCCTTCAACTAAAAATAAAATGTATTGTTACCAATTTTACTATAAGGATGAAATGTTTGTAATTTTGATGTATAAAATATATTGCTGATATTTTTAATATAAAGATATAAATTTATACTTTCATAGTGCTTTGTATTTTTTGGGAGGTATCACCATTTGCCCATAGCCGGATGCCTAATAGTTGGTACCACCCCAGGTCAGCATAGATCTTGGAACAACAGCAAATAAGGGATGGTTTCACGCTCCTAAAAACCTCTCAGTCAGAGGCCTTCCTGCTGAATATAGTTTACTGTCATACCCAGGAATAGCATAATAACAAAAACAATGTCTTGGTGAAAATGTTGATTATACAGACATTTCGAGAGATAAAAGATGTTTTTATGACAATTAAATTTCAATGTCCGCAGTTGGGTTAGTAAACTAAATAGTTTTATCATTTAATATCTACCAACATGTATCTGATACCTTGTCCAAATTATGTTGTATCTTAAAGGAGTTTACTAATATGAAAAGTAATCGGGTCTTTTACGATTTTCATAAATAGTTTGATTTATCTAATTAAATTACTTAATTATTTATATAAATCTATATTCCAGCTTGGAATTGCAACCAGCTTAATTATTCGTGGTAGTTTAAGATTAAAATAACATATAATCATTGATGATATTTTTAATAATATATTTTGATAATATTAACATAATTAGTGAAATATTTATTTGTTTTACATTTTATTCATGAAACATAATCAGATAAAATAGCTAGTACTTTATTTGATAACATTTGACTGTTGAAAAGAAATCCGACACCATTCAAATAAGAGCTTCTTTCACCAAGGCAGAATATGAAATAAATAACGAGCAAAAGTACTTAAAAAAAAAATATTTCCCTACAAGCAAGGCGATAAAGCCACTAGGACGCAAAGGATTACTGGTAGTGATAGAAAATGAGAAGACATTAGTGAGAAGTAATTATAATAAAAGAACAGGATACAGATAGCGAAAAGATGGCGATTGAAGTTGTATTTAAAATTTTGAAGATTGTAAGTGTCAGGTGAGCAAAAAAGAAGGAAGTGAGATTCACATGCAAGAAAATAAATTATTATAATAGAACTTAGAGTTAAATTTAGATATTTCAACAGTAAAATGATGAAATCTATTTACCTAATCTAATAGTAAGCTTATATCGAGACTAAAACCGCCATGATAATATTTGTATTTGACAGAGGAAAGCGACTTTATAGCTGTGGAAAAGTGACTGTAGTGACTTGTTTCTGTCGATTATTTCGAGATATATAATCAGGAACAGCAAACCAGATATGGCAACACTATTCAATGCACGAATGAATGATACATTTATAAATGTATAATATGGATTCTGATTTGAAAGATTCTCTGACACAACACACTGTGCTTACCTTCCTAGGAGCCGATCTAGAAATTAATTCAATATAATCACTCAACTTAGTGGAAAATGTGAGACCAAGAAGGCACAATGACTTGCCCTCCTGGAGGTTAGCATCAGCCATACTGAAGAAAGTTACACGTTACATAGGATAATATTTTAGTTTTTTATTTTTTTAAATTAACAAGTAATTTCTTGCTCCAGTTAACAACTGATTGGAAGCCAAATCGGAAAAATGAGTTGAAATGTCGACCGAATGAGATCGAGGACGAAAAAATGCAAGGGGTAAGAAAAGATTTATGCTTACAACAAATACATGTTTCGTGTTGAACCGATCGCCGTTTCGCATTTTGCTGCAATTCAGTTGTCATGATGACGTTTGGCTTCTCCCTGTTTGACGTATCAGAAGGAGGTGGGGATGATGACGTCGCTCCCATTCTGCCTAATAACAAGTTTCTCATGCCTCCTCCCGAAAACTGCCGAAATATCTGCCAATCTCTGTTGGAAATCTGTCTCGATATACGTCTTTCCTCCCCGAAAACGCACGTATTCATGATTTTATAAACGTCTAACGCGTGCCTCAGCCCAGAGGAGTCCCGAGAATATCATATAGGAAGAAAGTAAACCAATAAATTACCACTTCTTTCCTTTTTTTTCCCGCGAAATCAACTTTTTAAAAAAAAAAAAGCACTCTGCCACATTTCACACTTGTATATTATATTTGATTAAAAAAAATACAGTGTATTAACAAAAATGCATATATGTAAAAGACAAACAGTAAAATGACAACAGTCATTTTAGGTAGCAGCTGCCAGTTTCACTTTGTCTGGCATATCGAACTTATTAAGCATACACACACACACACACAGACATATATATATATATATATATATATATATATATATATATATATATTATAAGTTAATAGACTTAAAATATGGTTTTTCGCTACACAGTTCCAACCATGTTTCAAAAATGGAAGCTAAAAGCCCCTAATTTAATTTTGTACTTAAATTAAAGACATCACTTCCATTTCATCTTCAAGCGAATTTTTCTGTAAATTTACATTGAGCACTATTTTGTAAAAATAAAAATATCTATAAGAACACGGGATTATATATCTTACTGTTCTTTCTTTTTATTAATATATATATATATATATATATATATATATATATATATATATATATATATATATATATATATATATAGTTTCCATAATAACATTTCTAGGTATGCACGCAGAATCGAAGATATAAACTTGGCACCAAGGGAATGTCATTTGCTCCTCGCAAAGCCGGTTGTAATTGCTAGTAATATATAAAGTTATTTTTTATGTCATCTCATTCTATTTTCATAAAAAATTATTAAAATATGCTATCTGATAAGTGTGAATATTTGTATTCGATTATTTTCTTTAATAAAAGGATTTGTTGACAAGCTAGATTTTCAAAGGAATATAAGTGAATAGAGAAACTGAGGCATTCAATTCTCTAGTCTTGTAACTACAAAAGATATATCTGTGAATGTCTTTCATCAGTAATCAGCATAAGAGAAATTCGTTCCGGAGAGGAGAAAAGTTTTTAATATTTATATTTCCTTATATTATCATATAAAAAAGATTAAGATCTCTTTCAATAGATATTTTATGAAAGAAAAACCACAAGCAATAAAACATACCAAGCACTTTTAATAAATTCTGAAAAGTCACACTTTAAAACGTATGAAAGAGTTTCAAATTATATTCAATATTGACAACAGAAAAAAAATAGTCATTGTAAATGAAGACATATTAAGAAACATTAAGAACGTTTACAGAAAAGAAATACATTTAAAATATTAAGGAAAAAAGTCCGACAAAATTGAAGAAATAAAGTTCATGAAAACTTAGTCAATTTTTAACACTTTCTTATAACGATTGCGAAATAAATTAATTTCCATAAAGATTAAGTAGTATAATTCAATTCCGACAGAGTTAGGTCAAATGAATTACGTTCAAGAAAGATAAAATGAAGTTCAGCAAAGTTTAAGTAATAAATAATGTTAAATAAATTGTTTAATTCCAGTTATGTCCAATAATGATTCACTTTGAAGAACAATAACTCAAATAAATTTCTTTGAATGTATATTGAAATACTAACTCATTTTACAAATGTAGGATGTGACTTGTGTCAGGGAATGTCATAGATCTGAATCAAATATAATGTCAATAAAAAAGGATGTGCGGTAGTTGAAATGGAAATAGATAGCAACTAGAAATGAGGAACTGTAAAGCTGAGTTCGAATACAAATCGAGTTTCGTTGCATTCCCTTTCGCGCCTTTGGAAAATGAATGAATCCCTGTCTTTTCCCTTATCTCTGAGTTAAATAGCAGTTCAGACTAAGCTCTTTAGCTTTGGTTGGCAATCATTCTAGGAGAAGAACAACTGGCGACGTATATACTATGAACCTATGAAAAGGTTCATGGAGTTTACGAGTGTGGTCATCCTTGATGATCTAAGGGAAATGAATCTTTGATAAGTCCAGTATTTACTGAACTGAGTCTAATATAGGTACCTTCAATATTATAGGTACCTCCAAAAATACAAAAATAAAACGCGTTAACTATGGTTTAAAACTAATTTTTAAAAATGAAAAATCTTTCTAGAAGATTTTATTTTAATTTTTAATTTCAGGCTTATAGATTAAATTTCATTTTAATTTTGATTGTAAATATTGTAATTTAAAATGTTGTAATTATTGTAAATTTATATAAAATTTCACTATTCATTTTCTTAAGGCAATAGTGTCTATAATATATCTTATTCATAAAACAATATTTTTTGTAATTAAATAATGTCTTAGTTTGATTTATTTTTTTAATTTACCATTCAGAGTAGATTTTCGCTAAATTTAGTAACTGTTTGAAAAAAATGATTTACATTCTCCAAGGACTCCTGCTTTTAACTAGTATTAGGTTGGTGCAAAGATAATGACGTAATAATGTCGTTTTTTGCCATATGTTTTAACGTCAAAAAACGACATTATTACGTCATTATTTTTGCACCAACCTAATATAAATATGAGGCCGCACACAATTTAATTTCTCGAAATTTCATTAAGTAAATGTGGATAAACAGATGTACGAAAAAAACAAAAATAATTTCATTAAAAACTGGCAGTTATTTGATTTTTGCAAGATTTTCCAAATCAATGAGATTTATACAAAAAAAAAAAACAACAAAAAAAAAAACACGCTAAATTTCCTAATACCAAACTTTGCTGCCCCACTGACGCAAGAAAAGCTTTTTTAACAAAAAATTCGTACATGCTAGAAAAGCTTAAAAAATTTAATAAATTAATCAAAATATAAATTTGGCCTTTCCTCTTAATAATTACATTTTGACGATAAAATTTTTTCATCAAGTTTGAGGCATTTTTCATTATGGTATGCTCTTTTTAGCAAAAAGTGGAGGTGTCTAGTCTAATTAGTGCCACCAGGGTATCACAGAAGTATCTGTTTTACATGGAAGGTGGCTTCATTGCCCGCCCCGACGTGCAGATTTCGACCTACGGAAGCTGTCAGTCATTAACCCAAAACATAGGTAAGGCGTTTAACCCCTTAATTGACGAAGTTGAATAAAGAGGGATTCTACATGTGTGAAATTTTCTCTTCTGGTCTGCGCAACGATAACCTAAGAAGGGAAAATTATGTGATGCGTGACATCACGTTCGATGCAATCAGCCCCGTGTGTTGATATGGCATGCAGCTGGTATAATCTTGGTCTAGTACATTCTATCAGTCGAAGTTCCGATTGGTTAGAGCCTTGGAACAATTGCAAATAGTGTTGCCCTCATAATTTACTGGCAGCTGCGATGAAATAAGGTGGTATATATATATATATATATATATATATATATATATATATATATATATATATATATATATATATATTGTTAGTTAACGAAAAGTTTGTTAATCCGAATGGATAATCCCAATGAGGGTGTAATCCACAGAGCTTAATGTCCAACCAGAGCAAATATTAATTTAATTATTTAAAACTGACAACATTGAGTGTTCATTGATTATATGTTATTTTCCCAGGATGGTGTTTTTACCTAGTTCCTCAGATCACATTTACTAACATAAAAACTGTTTTATATTTACGTATTATTTTTATACATTTTTAAAGGTAGGTTTAAGTTTATGCAAGGTGATACAGAGAGAGAGGAGGAGGACGACGATAGATATGGTCGAAATTAGAGAAGGAAAGGAGAGATGGGAATAATTTTAAATGTATATTTATTAAACTACTAAATAAAAATAATAATAATAATAATAATAATAATAATAATAATAATAATAATAATAATAAACTAACAGTGAGAGGAATAATAAGAGAGATTTTATCTGACAATCGCATATAGCCTGAAACCCAGGGTCACAAACTCATATCAATCCAACTAAATATATATATATATATATATATATATATATATATATATATATATATATATATATATATGTGCAATTTATTATATATATTATTTATATATTATATATGCGCTTTACATATTGGAAAGCGCTCAATACCAGAGATAGAGCAGCTAACATATTAATTGGATTGATGTGAGTTTGTGACCCTGGGTTTCACGCCTTTGCGATCGTCAGACAAACGATCAGAAATGCGTTAAACCCAGGGTAACAAACTCACATAAATCCAACTAAATATACAAATATATATATATATATATATAGATAGATAGATAGATAGATAAAGTAATTCCAATATCTAACGGCTTTATTATACTTTTTGAATACCTTCCATATTTTTTTTATTCCAAATGCTTTTGTTGTCAACGCTTTTCAGTCATAATATGTCACAGACCAAAAAGCTCCATTGACACTTTGTAACTGAGACCATTGCAAATTAGTAAAAAGAGTATCCGTATGCACAACTATTCTTTCTAGCTTTCTATATCTCTCTCTTTCTATCTATTCAAATAACCACACACACACGCCCCCATCCCCATATATATATGTATATATATATATATATATATATATATATATATATATATATATATATATATATATATATATGAGTGATTTGTACTACCTAAAACTTGATCACTATAACTTAGATAGTGAAATCCCTGCCAGTGACTGAAAACAACCTACAAAATTACCATCCCGTTTTACATCATCTAAATTAGACAACTCATCTACACGTCAACTTAATGTAACATGTCTTAAACACTTATGTCAACTTCGAAAATATATTATCACTGATAGTATTTCTACCCCCGCCTCACACACGCATCGTAATACGATCTCTTCCCATGACTTCTTCCTAAATTCAGATATACTTAATTATCTGCAAATATATGTAAGAAAACTAATTACCTCGCTGAAACTGATATTTCATTATATCTACTGTGAATAACCACAACACCTTATCAGAGATAACATTATTAATTTCATTTTAACTGCATTTTTTAAGCACCCAGATCATAGCATTGATAATGCTGAAATGCATCATTTGAGGTTCTTTATATAGTTGGCAAAAAATTAGCCGGAAATCATCTTAGGCTTAAACCGACATAGTAGTTTAAATGGAAATTTAGGGATACATTCTAGATTTAATTTTCGAAGAAAAGCGGAGTACTTAAATTAACGTTTTATAAAATTAATGTTTTGCAGTCTTTACCTTTAAACATTTTTCAGTTATAATATAGAGTCATTTGCAATAAATAGTATCATTGTATTTCTTAAACATGTGCCAATTGTTATCGTAGACAAATGTCTAATATTTCTTTTACTAATATTAATATTAATACATAATTCTAATAATTAGTAGTGGTAAGGTTTTGTTTCTTGGTCAATTTCTTTCCCCCCTCTGTAGGAGTGGTTATCCTCGGGTTTTTAATGATCATATTTTTAAGGAATGTTTTGCTGTGAGTCTTTAGGAGAATCCACGGGTTACATAAACCCCGCCCCTCCCTTGTTCCATTTCCGTCCACGTCATCAGGAGATCACGTGAGCGTAAAACTCTAGTCACGACGAGAGTCAACCTTTCATAGGATTTAACGTTGGTAAGCGAGTTTTCTCGGTGTATGCAGTCTAGGCTTCGAGCACTTTAATTTACTGAGTAGCTAAGTTCTCTATCAGGCTTTTTATTCTCTTTCTTTTTTCAGTATTGACGGTTTTATTCAATACTGTATCTGCATAAGAGTTTTCGGTTTTGCCAAGTTATCTCTTAGTTCAATCGAAGATTATTTGTTTTACTTCGTATATATATATATATATATATATATATATATATATATATATATATATATATATATATATATATATATATACCTACGTACCGAGACACATGTATTTATACATGCTTAAATACTTAGAGAGATATAACAAATTTAGTAGACGAATAGTCCAAACCACTCTCACACGTGCCAAAGGTCTTATAAATTAAGTTGGATCTTTTCTAATTGATTGTTGGGCTCTTAGTTGAAATGATCATCCCCTCTTCCTGTTGTGACTTCGCGATCCAGTCTTCCTCTCTACTGTTCTCTTTTATTTTTACACTTATTCACCATTCTCTTGATGGTTCCTAAATGGACTTTGAAGATGAAAAATAGTGTAGGAATATTTGTACCATTACAGAAGGCTTGAATGATCTTTTCCTCTTAGCATTGCTCATTTAGGAAAACAGTCGGGTTGACACAAAATAATTTTACCCTATTCTATTTTAGCTACATAACTCAATGGTTTAAAATGGTTAAATTAGTTTTGTCGGTGGTTATTACAAAAAATCGTGTCAAGGTGGTAAAATGTCTTATCCGACAACCTAGAAAAAAAAAGTCAATCAGTTAAGTGTTTTTTGTTTAATTCAAAACATTTTGTAGGGTTTATGCTGTTACACGATTTGGAAAATTCTCTTGTGACACCTTAAATATATATATATATATATATATATATATATATATATATATATATATATATATATATATATATATATATATATAGTTGGCACGGTGGAGTAATGAAAAGCCAAGTTGGAATTCCAGTCTAATCCATTGCATACACTTACGCGATAATACCCTTGGGAAAGGTATGGATCGTCTTCTTTTCCCTCCAGCTATGGTTAAATAGCAGGACAGACTGGGTTCTATAGACTTGGATGGGAACTGGTCTAGGAGAAGAATAATTTAGAATTTATAACTTGCATAGGTCGTTTGTGGCTGGTTCTGCATAAAACCTTCGCCACTGTAATCACATCGTGTGTACAGGTGTCTGGCTGTCGGTTCTTATGAAATGAGTTGCTTGACCCTCATACGTCGCTAAACAGCGCAGATACACACACACACATACACGAATGCTCACATGCAAATACATCATACTATTAGGTTGGTGCAAAAATAATGACGTTTTTTGACGTTTAAAAAATACGTCAAAAAACGTCATTATTTTTGCACCAACCTAATAACTACCATGATTTTTAATCATTGATAATCACCAATAAAGTTGCTGTCTCAACGAAATTTGTGCAAACACATTTTTATGCTTTATTAAAGGAAAACATCTTCGTCGCAAGTCATTCATTCATTGAATTTAATGGTTCATTTTGTAGGAAATGAACAGGGAATCCAGCTGTTAATTTCTCCACAGATCAGCTGAAAAGATCAAAACCGGATTCAGCATTGAGGTCAAGAGCATCAACCAGCTCTCAAGTCGATGCTTTTTCAATGTTATTATATTGTCATTCAGACTGCAATTATTCGCTGGCACTTTAGGCGAGGGACACCACCGATGCGTTCAACATAGGACATTGACGGAATAGTTTCTAGCTGATTAACTTCCGCAATTCAGATATCTCCACCATGTCTGGATGACAATCGACAACTTTTCATGATGTCTCTCGAAAGTCAATAACAGCTGATAATTCTCTCTCATCAGTATAACTTTGTCAAGCTTGATCGTTCGATAAACTTTTATCATTACCGGCTCTTTTTTTTTGACTGAAAGCCTATATTGGAATCACTAAAAATAAAACTTTGCTAATATTTAATTTTTCTATGAAAATGTGTAACAGAAACGGCACCCTATATCAATCTCTCAGTAACCGGACAGATGATACGACGCGGTGTTTCTATTGAAATGCCATTATTGGCATCATAAAAAGAAAAAAAAATCTTGTTAATATTTAATTTTGATATGGAAATGTATACCTGAAACGGGGCCCTATATCAATCTCTCAGTAACTGGACAGATGATACGACGCGGTGTTTCTATTGCAATGCCATTATTGGCATCATAAAAAGAAAAAAATCTTGTTAATATTTAATTTTGATATGAAAATGTATACCTGAAACTGGACCCTATATCAATCTCTCACCGAGCGGACAGATGATCCTACGCGATGTTTCTATTCCATCCTGCACAGGTATAATATAAGTGAGAAAGTTTGGGATTAGGATCACAAGGGAGGCACAATCTGGAGTGTCGATCGATCGGTGACATTTTGGTCAAGGTCTGCTAGGTCTGACACGACAGGCTAATGGATAAGCACTAATTTTTTTTTAACCAAAGTGATGACTCTGTCCACGAAATCTCTGCCCACCCGCTCTCCTCGTGATCCCTGTGACACGTAACTGCTTTCGACATACAGCCTTTAACTCACCAACAAACATTTTTTTAAGCGTTTCACCCCAAGCAAAGCGGGGAGCCACTAGGACGCAAGAGGTTACAGAATATTTGGAGCAAGATCAGTTAGGAGTGATAGAGTAAAGAATGAGGAGAAGTATAGTGGATAGATCAAGACAACTGGAGATGTCGATTGACATTGCATTTGAATAGTTGGAGATTATAGCTCTCAGGGAAAATCGAATAGGGAAGAGAGTTCCACAGGCGAGAGGTGCGAGACATGAAGCTTTTGGAGAAGAAAAGACGGCTACATTTAGAAGTTTCGACAGTGAAAGGGTTAGAGCGGGATGCCAGCCCCGTAGGGCGCTTGAACTAATAAAGTCTGGGAACCAGTGAATGCAGCTCCTCGGAACAATTGCCAAAAAAAGTATTTGTAAAAAAGACAGAGAGAGGCGACGGCGCGTCTGAGAGAGAGTGACTGTAGACGAGATGCCAGAACAGGGCCAATTATATTGCATATCCGCCTCTGGAGCCTATCAAGAACCCCAAAGCAAACAGAAGGGGCTCCAGACCATATATGACAGCAATACTCCATGCAAGGGCGAATGGTTGATTTGTAGATCTGGAGGATCGATTCCGGGGAGAAAACTTTCCTGGTGCGGCACAGGGATCCAACTTTCCTTGCGGTGGACGAAGCAATTGACTTAAAATATTTGTTCCATCTCATGTCTGCAGTCAACGTGAGACCGAGCAGCCGCAGAGAGGTGCCTCGAGAAGTTTAGCGTCAAACATTCTAATTGCGGGCAGGGAAGGATCTCTGTGGTTATGCAACGGAACTAACTTCAATTAAAAATTTAACTGTTTGTTTATGCTTGCGAGCTAAACGTTCTAACTTCCGCCCAAAGTAGTAACTGGTCACGAAAGATTTGTGTCTTTATTTTATTACTAGTTTGGTTATTTGATGGTTGCTATCGTAAGTTTTACCGCTGATCATAAAGACACAAGACCCTTCAGACACATATTTTAGGTTGGTGCAAAAATAATGACGTAATAATGTCGTTTTTTGACGTATTTTTAACGTCAAAAAACGACATTATTACATTATTACTTTTGCACCAACCTAATAAAATGCTTTATTTCCCACTTTTCTGTGGATATTCTGATCTATAGTGTCATAATCAGAGCAACAATCAAATAAGAGTAAAAAATACCTACAGATAGGATGGTCCTGTTTGATATTTGCTCTGTTTAGAACACATATTGTATAAAGCTATCTATAAAGAGAATTAAATATATATTAAACTCACTCAAATCATGAAGATATGAAAGATGAGCTTGCTAAACACTACTGAACGCTAAATGCTAATTTTATAAGTGATCATTGATAGCTGTCTATATTTCTAAGATTTCATCTATTTACACTATCTATATTGCTCGGACTATTGTCCTCATCTTTATTGTCATACTAGCAGCATGGCCCAGCGTTGCCCGTGCTTGATTCAAAAATCGTACGACTCATACAGCAATCGCTATCACTTTACTTAAAATATTTTTGCACATCCTTGCATTTAAAGGAGTGTCCTTTGCCGTGATGATGTTGCTTCTTGCCTATCTCACACTGCGAATTTTTTTCTAAGCTCTGTACTAAACATTAAATCTGTTACGAAAAAAGAACTAAACAAAATGAACACAAAACAATCAGCTTTAAAAAAGGACTCGTAACTGGAAAAACCGAATGAAAAAAGAATGTTAACAACAAATACTTTTTCACACTCAACCCAGTTCTGCGGAATCAGAATCAATGTTGAGTTTAAGTAAGCGAATGAGCCAATTGGAGTAAAGTGCCATGCAGATTTAAATTTTTCCAATTTGTGATGAATGCAGCTATCGATTTTTTTTTTGCATGCCATCATCCTAGTTAACATTCGTGTCAGTCAGCTGTTGGCTCTCACGCTGGCTAATAGAATATTCCTGCCTATTCGTGGCAGAAAGATACAGACTTTCACTCTGGCCAGTACAAAATGGCCGCAAACTACATGAAAACTGACGGAGAAGCATGAAAAATCGATTATTTCCACTATCGATTGGATTTGGGAAATGCAAAATCGGAGCATGTGCATGTAAATTTTGGTACAGATCCGTCGAAAATTGCGACCGTGCATTCGTTACACACACACACACACACACACACACACACACACACATATTTTGCCTTTTATAGATAGAGATTCAGTACGCTTCGGACGTTGTACACTCTGGCCTTCTTCAGGTGATATATGTTGGAATTTCGAACGGAACCAGGGTAGATTGTTCTAGTTCCACGTACCATGCCATTTCTGGATATCTCAGTTTCATTTATTTAGCCTAGTGGATTAAAGCTTTGGCTGAAGTAATCACCTGAATTGACTCAATGTTTTGGGAGATCAATACTTGGCCAAAACAGAGTTGCATTTTAGTAATACAACTCTCCAAGATTTTGTTCGTTTTGTAAATAACTAAAACTTAGATATCTAGAAAATCTATGGCACATGGAGCTAGTACAATCTACCCCGGTGTACAAAATAAAGACCTCGGTTCGAAATTCTAACGTATATCACCTGAACAAGGCTGGAGCGTACAACGATCGAAACGTCGTTAATATGATAATAAAGATGAGGAAAACAGTCCGAGCAATGTAAATAGTGTAAATATAATTTCAAGGTAGGAAATAATTCTTTAACTGCTTTAAAATTACTTAGTTTATGTTTCGGGTATGTACAAAAAACAGCAAGGACAGAATTTGAAAGGTCTTAATGAGAACTTTATTTAATCATGAGGGTGTCCTGTGACCTCATTTGTACGGCACACTTCGACGAAGGAGGAGGCTACGCTGATAAATAAGAGAATGCTGGTTCGATTCCTGTCGTAGAGCACATTTCACATTAGTAGATCTTCTCGTTATTTGCTGTTTTAAAATAAGAGTGTTTTCCACACTAAAAATAACGTTTATCCCAATTAGAAATAATATCGGATTTAAAAATTCCCCTAACTGATTAAAAATTACATAAACTCTTGTAAAACTTCCGCTTTAATTTTTGATTTCACTCATTTCCATCCAAGCAAAGCGATAATGATACTATTATAAGGATTGAAAGACAATGAGAAGAAGTGTGGAAAGATTAATAAAATAACTTCAGGAAGACAGAAGATAGCGACTCGATTTGCATTTACATTTTTTTAGGATTGTATGTGGTAAGGACGCAAGAAATTAGAAGGTTATTCAACAGCTAATTAGTACGAGAAAAGAAAGAAATAGATAAGAAAGTTGCATCTAGTTAGTTCAACAGTAACACGGTGAGACCTAAATGCTAATCAAGTACCACATGTAAATAATGTCCACTGATACAATATTCTTCTGAAGAAGCCGATTTCTTTTAAAATACCATTTACTTCTATTTCATTATTTACGAACTAAAGTGTTACGTCGTAATGTTTTCTTATAAGGAAATATTTAGCATTTATTGTGCAAACCGTTATCATTACCCTCGGTTTCAAAACAGTTTGTCAGAAACATATGTTTTCTCAAATACAGTAACTGTTATCGCTCTTTCTCGTATTGATAGGTAGTTTCCATTCTAATATTTTGTTTAATGTAATGTGGGATGTCGAAACCTTAATTATATCATTATTTTCCCTTCGAATAACACGCGCTTTCCATTTTAGTTATTGCTGTTGTTGAAAGTCTTCAAATTATTTGTTTGTGATGTTGCCAGTTCAATTATATTCAAGTATAGTGTGCTTTCAGACCTCTAGCGTTTATTAGCTTCAAGTAACTTTTAATAATTAGTTGTATATTGGCGATAGTATAGACATTTCTGAATGAACATGTTGGACGTCATGCTTGACATATTTATGGGAGTCTAAATGTGACGTGATTAATGAAGGACATCTGAAGGCTATATTTCGAGTTCGTTGGTTAATGCTTTGCTTTTGTAGCACCGTAGGGTGTTGGATAAAACTACATCTTGAACAGTTACCCTCGGCTCAATTTCCTTTTCCCATACACTAAATGTGTTTTAACTGATCCATTATTGTGTTCCAATTTTGGGGGTTCTAGATAACTTTTTTTTTCATTAGTCTGTGATATATCTTCTGAATATATGAAAATTATTTGAATTATATATTTTTACTTTTATATTCCAACGAATATTGCCATGTCTTTGTTTCCTTTTCAAGTCGTCATTTTTCGCTTATCTATCCTGGATAATTGATCTATCTATCTATCTATCTATCTATCTATCTATCTATCTATCTATCTATCTATCTATCTATCTAGTTAGCTATCTATCTATCTATCTATCTATCTATCTATCTATCTATGTATCTAGTTAGCTATCTATCTATCTATCTAGTTAGCTATCTATCTATATCTGCATATGAGGAGTGTTATATGTTTTCTACACAGTTCAAAAACCATAAACGGTGACATGTGACAATGTCAAGTTCAGAAGAGGGACTTCATTGCAATATTTGCTCTTTGTTGCACACTAATGTTTTACTCTACCGAAAATGTAAACTTCGTGCTATGAATACAAATAAAAAAGTCAAAGTACGGATTTATGCAATAATAATATTAATAATTGCAACAAAACAAAAATAAGTACAAAATAAATAATAGTCATAAAACGATTAAGCTCCAAAGAGAGAGGGAGAGAGAGAGAGAAGTAAATCTCATAGAATAAAGATTAAGTAACATGAATGTGATATATAAAAAGAAGTTCGTAGGCCGAAGAAGAATGAAAATGAAATAAAGATAAAGAGAAAACAATAAGAAAATGGAAAGCACCTTTTGAGCAGAAATGAAAACAAATGGAAAACTAAGCCTCCAAAAGGTTTTCATGGTTGATTACAAAGATGCTGACTCAATATTCATTTTACATTTGAATTGACACGTATATGAGAGTCACGGTAAATGAAATGAACTAAATGCGGATAATATTCAATGAATCCTTTATTTCATTGATCGATAATATATTTCTGGAGGATTGTTGATTAAAAAATTTATCATTTTTCTCGTAATCAATCATTACAGAAGAGAAGTTAATTTCGGATGACAAAATTTAGCATGAAATATTCGGAAACTTTATTTAATTGGGAAAAACTTTTCCGACGAATAAATATTACTTGTTGGAAGTAAAATCGACATAATAAGTAAGTTTATTGTCAGCGTTTATGATTTCTGAACTGTGTAGAAAATATAACACTCCTATTATGCAAAGATAGATAGATAGATAGATAGATAGATAATGAAGAGACATAGATAGATAGATAGATAGATAGATAGATAATGAAGAGACATAGATAGATAGATAGATAGATAATGAAGAGACATAGATAGATAGATAGATAGATAGATAATGAAGAGACATAGATAGATAGATAGATAGATAGATAGATAGATAGATAATGAAGTGACATAGATAGATAGATAGATAGATAGATAATGAAGAGACATAGATAGATAGATAGATAGATAGATAATGAAGAGACATAGATAGATAGATAGATAATGAAGAGACATAGATAGATAGATAGATAGATAATGAAGAGACATAGATAGATAGATAGATAGATAATGAAGAGACATAGATAGATAGATAGATAGATAATGAAGAGACATAGATAGATAGATAGATAATGAAGAGACATAGATAGATAGATAATGAAGATAGATAGATAGATAATGAAGAGACATAGATAGATAGATAGATAATGAAGAGACATAGATAGATAGATAATGAAGAGACATAGATAGATAAATAGATAGATAGATAGATAATGAAGAGACATACATAGATAGATAGATAGATAATGAAGAGAGATAGATACATAGATAGATAGATAATGAAGAGATATAGATAGATAGATAGATAATGAAGAGACATACATAGATAGATACATAGATAGATAGATCGATAATGAAGAGACATACATAGATAGATACATAGATAGATAGATAATGAAGAGACATACATAGATAGATACATAGATAGATAGATAGATAGATAATGAAGAGACATAGATAGATAGATAGATAGATTATCCTGTTATTATTTACAGGATCGATGAGCAAAATATGACTACGTGAAAATGAAAGAAACACATGGCACTTTATTGTTTTATAAAAGTATACATAGTTTTTGTAACAATTTATACATTTTTCTTCTGTCAATTAGGCGGGAAATATAATTAGCAAACGGAATTCATATCGTCTGTCTAGAAATTAGGTAGCAGAGTTTAATCTCTTGGTTGATAACGTGTCTTGGTTTAGGAAACATCCGAATTTAAAACTGCAAGTAATCAACGGGAGACTACCCCAATGTCTTTTCTAAGAACAATCATAGCCATCCGCACTTTGCAGAAAAGAAGTGATGGAGAGTCATGATCATTTAGGCTCTGAAAAAACCATTGCTGCACTGATACCGAATACATTCAAATAATATCTTGAATCTTTAGAATATCTTGTTCATACATTAAAATTCCACAAGCATCTGGGCATATAATATAAACCAAGAACTTGAGTAAATAATTGGACGCATTATATATACAAATACCCTTGAAGCAAGATCTCCACAGTGTCTGCCAGTATACAGCATTGTCTGTTGGTATCAATGCAACATCTCAGCATGAAAAACAACCATGTATATTCTAAATGAATTTTGACTAAACAGAAGTTTAAAAAGACATCGGTGACGTGATTTTATAAAAGCACGTAACCTAAGTTTCCAATCATCGTCTCTGGAGAAAAATAAAGATTGTCAGACATGTATTCAAAGTATGGAGTCAGAGATCACATAGCATGTAACTAATATTTAACAGAGAAAGACGCATAAACAGTGGCTCATTTTTCCAAAACAACTTTTCATCAAATAATGAAGATGTTGGGTAGATGGCGAATGATGTTATTCTGATTAATCTCAAGTTTAGTTTTATTGGTCATCGGAAAAAATTCGTTTTCTATCTCCCATTATTTCTTCTTATTAGTATTCAATTTAATCTTGTATTGCATTTTAGATAAAAGCGAATACTAGATAAAATAATAATAATAATAATAATAATAATAATAATAATAATAATAATAATAATAATAATAATGTTTGATAATCCTTTTCTTTTACCTGGCAGGTTTCTTCAGGAAGTAAGCGACAACTTCCTGTCATTTGTTTCGTCAGATCTGTTCCATGAAAATATTTGTAGAAAACACAGAGTTACACAAACGTGGTTATTTCCCTTTGCCCTTTCCCTTTGCCCTCACTATTGCGTTCAATATCTCGTGTGAGTGCTAAATATTACTAGATTCCTTTTCTCATTAAGAGGAGATGTGTGTGGGATAATGGACAGCGGCCCGTAGTCAGATATTGGCGGGCTGTGTTCGAATTCTTGTGACTTTGTTACATTGATTGATACGTATATATTTTAGGACATTTATATGTTTATACATTCTTTTTATGGATACAGATATTTAAGTAAATGATATGTTTTATAATAAACAGTATTAAACAACATTTACCGTCCTGAATGTCCGAGAAATTTTCACTGAAATCGGTAAAGGCACGTCAAGCTAAATGACGTTTCCGTATAGGAGACAGATTCGAATTTTGTCGGAGGACGAATATTTTCTGTGAAAATTTCTCCGACATTCAGTACGGTAAATGTTGTTTAATACTGTTTATTATAAACAGAGCATTTACTTAAATATTTGTCTATAAAAAGAATATATAAACATAAAATGTCTTAAAATAAGTGTCGGACTTTGTCCATTTCATAATGTATACGTATATACTCTTCAGAAATTTATGAATTCAGTTCCTCTCCCAGGTTAAATAGTAGGACTTTTATCTGGAAAGATCATTGCTATTCGCCATAGGGGCAAAAAACTTTTAATTCAATATTAACTCACAAAATCAAAGACCTCTTCTTAAAATCGAAAATAAGTTTCGGCTTTAAATAACCCACAAAGGGTTGATAAGCCGGAATAAAAACACACAAATCAATCATTCAAACAAATTTACATTATGTTACCAAGATATGCTAACTGTCTGGACTGATTTTAAGTACGTGCCCTTTTCTCATTTTCTTTGTAACTCTCTCGTTGCTCAGAAGTTCAGCAATAATGCTGTCATCCTCGTCAAACGCGTAGATATGTTCACTTTTATTCCGGTTCATACGCCTCCCCTGTGTTTCGAACAAGACTAGAGGTTTATCCTTTGTTTTTTCTTTAGGATTGGTTTTCCGGTTCCTTCTAAAATCGGATTCTGTTTCACTTCCAGTAGCCACTGCGTCTTAGTGACATTATCACCTTGCTTGCGGTGAATTGATTAAAAAGACCTACCATTCTGTGGCGTCTTGTATCGTCTTAATCTATATAGAAATATAAATTTTCTAGCAATATAAGAACATCTATATTATATAGCAGCCCCGAACTCTATTTATAGTGAATCCGTTAATACTTTGCACATCTTCTAAAATATATAATTTATCTAATAGATTGGACTGGATTTATTTGTTTTTTTTTATGGATTACCAACCCTTTGCAAGTCAATTAAACTATTAACAGATTTTAGATTGCAAGATTTTTTTTTAAGCATTAGGCCCCGAGCAAGGCGGGAAGCCACTAGGATGCAGGGGGTTGCAAAAGATTTGGAGGGAGAGCAGATAGGAGTGATAGAAGAAAGGATGAGGAGAAGGATAGTGAGTATATAAAGGCAACTGGAGATGTCGATTGACATTACATTTGAATAGTTGGAGATTATAGCTCTCAGGGAAACAGTAATAGGGAAGGGTGTTCTACATGCGAGAGGTGCGAGGTATGAAGCTATTGCAGTAGAAGAGACGGCTACATTTAAAAGTTTCTACAGTGAAAGGGTGAGATCGGGATGCCAACCTCGTAGGGCGCTTGAATTCATGAAGTCTGGGAACAAGTGAAAGTATTTGTAAAAAAAGATAGAGAGAGGCGACGGCGCGTTTGTGAAAGAGCAACTGTAGACGAGATGCCAGATCAGGTCCAATTATATTACATATCCGCCACTGGATCTTGTCAAGAACTCCGAGGTAAACAGAAGGTGCCCTAGACCATATATGGCAGCAATACTCCATGCAAGGGCGAATGGTTGATTTGTATATTTGAAGTATCGATTCCGGGGAGAAAAATTTCCTGGTGCGGCACAGAGAGCCAACTTTCCTTGCGGTGGACGAAGCAATGGACTCAATGTATTTGTTCCATCTCAGGTCAGCAGTCAACGTGAGACCGAGCAGACGCAGAGAGTTGCTCTCAAGAAGTTGAGCATCAGACATTCTAATGGGGGACAGGGAAGGATCTCTCTAGTGATTAATACCGGAATTTGAAAGAAACCATGGGATCTAAAGTCCTGAATGGGTCCAGTAATTAAAAGATGTTCCGTGGTTTTAGGTATCCACTGTAACATATAGAATATATCACCTTGATTTATGGACACTGGAATATTGACCAGATTATTGTTTTCCACAACTTGTGTGATGCATTTCATAACTTGCATTGACTGATTTATTTGCTTTTACGGCTTATCGACCTTTTTAGATTATTTAAATCCAGAAAATATTTTTAGATTGTGACAATGTTTGTAGATAATAATGATTTACTAAGTCCTACTAATAAACGCATAGATGGGGAAAATGAGGTTTATCAATACCTTTCCGAATATAATGAATCCGACCGGAATTCGAACTCAGCTCTCCGATTTCAAATAGCGAGGCGTTATCAATTGCACCACACGCACATCTTATCTTACAGCGCTTAGTATTCTCAAGCGGTTACCCATATAGGTACTAACCAGGCTCGATGTGGCTTAACATTGATGATCGCACGAGAACCGGTATTTAAACGTGATATGGCCGGGGGCCCTTTATAGAATAGCGGTCGTACTTTTGCTGTTATAAAATGAAAGTAATACAACTATAAGATTGATATTAATTCAAAGAAGGGTCTGTAATGTAAACAGGTATCTTGACTTAAGTCACTTTCTCAACGATGTGGATTCCCTCTGTCTGTTCTGCAAATATCTTTATGGCAACTGTTCTGGTAAGTTTTTTTCCTCAGTGCCTCGAGTGTATGAATTTATATGTGGTACTTGATTGGCACTTAGGTCTCACAGTGTTACCGTTGAACTAACTAGATGCAAACCTCTCATCGATTCTAACAGTTTTTTTCTACTACTAATCGCCTCTTGTTGCCCTTCTAATTTCTTGCGTCCTTGCCACATGCAACCATAAAAGATATAAATGCAAATCCAGTAACCATCTTCTGTCTTCCTGAAGTTCTTTTATCACCCTTTCAACCCTCCTCCTCATTGTCTTTCAATCCTTATAATAGTAGTATTATCGCTTTGCTTGGGTTGAAATGATTGAAATCAAAAATTAAAGCGGCAGTTTTACAAGAATTTAGTTTATTTTTTAATGAGATAAGGGAATTATTAAATCCGATATTATTTCTAATTGGTATAAACGTTATTTTTAGTGTGGAAAAAACTCTTATTTTAAAACAGCAAATAACGAGAAGATCTACTAATGTGAAATGTGCTCTACGACAGGAATCGAACCAGAATTCTCTTATTCATCTGGGTAGCCTCTCCTTTCGCCGAAGTGTGACCTTCAAATGAGGTCACGAGAAACCCTCATGATTAAACAAAGTTCTCGTTAAGACCTTTCAAATTCTATACCTGCTGGTTTTATGTCCATACTCGAAACATAAACAAAGTAATTTTAAAGCAGTTAAAGAATTTTTTCCTAACTTGGAAGTGTATTTACTCTATTTACATTGTTCGGACTGTTTTCCTCATCTTTATTGTCATATACACGACGTTTCGGTTGTTGTACGATCCGGCCTTCCTCAAGTGATATACGTTGGAATTTTGAACCGATAACTTTATTTGGTTCACTGGAGTAGATTGTTCTAGTTCCACGTGCCATGCCTTGGATATCTCAGTTTCAGTGATTTCCTCCAAGTATTGAACTCATAGCTCTTTGGGTCAAGTCACTTGAAACTGGACCAATCTACCTTTGTGGATTAAATAAATGGTTTAGGTTCCCACGTATATCCCCTGAAGAAGGCCGGAGTGTACAACCGGCGAAACGTCGTGAATATGACAATAAAGATGGTGACAACATTCCTTACAATGTAAACAGTGTAAATACCTCATCTCAGAAATATAGACATATGTTGAACGTTTATGTTTTTCATTATATTTCAAGACCAAATGTTAAACGCAGAAAGATTTAAAATCGAGTTATGATTTTTAAAACATTTTGATACGAGCAGGCATATTCTGAACAGAATACAACAATATTAGATAATAAACTCACTGTTGAAATGAAAATGTAGTTTAGACTCAGTTGAACAGAAAGCAAGAGAATTGCTTAGTATCTTCTACTTTTATTAAAAATCATCAGCGTTCATTGAATGTTCGTACATGTATCATTGAAAAATTGTGATTATTTTCAGGGGTTTAAAGTAATTATGATACAGATATAAAAAAAAATCAACATTTTAACTCTCCGACTAATTATGAATCAATAAGTCATTTTTTCTAACAACAAACTTCAAATGTTCAAAATTAGATGCAATTACGATTATAGAAATACATAATGTGAGAAAAAAAACATATCGTAATCTTGTCAAATGTCCATGCGTAAACTCATTCTGATAAATTATATTTCACAATGGAAGCAATTCAATTTTGAAAAGAATAACCTTTATTCAGAACAGTATTTCATTAAAACGTTTTCATATAGAGTATGACGCTGATTCTTACTTTATTAACAAAAATAAAGTAAGGGTAAACTGTTTGATCAACATTATTAACATGGCATTTGGCATTGCAGAATATGTTCTAGTCTCCAATATGATAATTTAAAAACTAAGAAAATGTTAAAATCAGCCAAACACTATTCTAAAGAGTGCAATGGATACATTGTCGTCTAAATTAGGGGGGATGAAAATAACACATATATCTCATTTTAATGATATAATTCTTCAAATTACAAATATCTTGAAATACTAAAGAGTAAATGTATTCAATAAATAACCATGGCCTCCAGACGACTTTGGAATCTCCTGCAACACTTCCTCACGGTCTCCTAGCTTAAGTTAGTGAATGCTGCCATAATCCTTGCCTTGAGTTCATTTTTGATAGTAAAAAGAAGTGTTGTTGATTTCTCGCTCAATTGCGCCCCACGCATATTAATCTGGGGCGTTAGGTAGCCAGATGTAAGAGTTAAGATTGTCGCAGAAATTGTCTGACAGTCCTGACTGCGTTCTCCTGCTTGTATGGCATATTGTGGAGTCTTGTTATCAGGCATAAGGTCTTCCAGCAGCCATCCTATTAACCCAGGGCAGCGCTACCACCTCAATGCACTTGATGTAGGAATCCGTAGTAAGTCTGAGGCTCAGTGGGAACAGGAATGTATGAATAACGTTGCCATCACTAGTGATCACTCCAAAGACTTTCGTAAACACCACTAGACTCATCCAAATCTTTCCGAATTCTCTGCACTCTCCTCAAATTGACATCCAAAGACTTTGAAATACTCGTATTGGAGCTTCCGCTGCGAATACCAAGCAGTACATCAAGCCGTTTCCGAATTTCTGAAGGAGTGAATTGCGTCATTGTTCATTTTTCTAACAGACGGTACCCAAATGACCCTACTATACTGTGCAGTCGACAAACTCAAAAGCAAACAACGCGCATGCGCGCCATAAAAAATGAAAAAAATGACGACAATTTATGAAGCACATCCTGTAAATGGGAAAGATCAAGTTAACTTTCTGATATTGAATAAACTCTTTAAAAATATGTACCATTAATTTGATAGACAATCGTTGAACATTTCCCGTTCCCAAGTAAAATGAGATCCAATTGAATCTTTCAGCTTCTGCAAATAACATTTACAAAGAACCCAAAATTGAATTAATGATTACACTATTTAATGCCTAATCATTATTTCGGTGAAGCGTTTCACAAGTTGAAAAGAGAGGATTATGTCTTATTCACTCAAAAATATTTTAATAATTGATCTTTAAAAAAAAAAAATGCGAGTTCAAAAGAACCGCAAATAATAATTGCAAGGGAGAAGCAACTCTTGTTTCCTAATTTTATTTCAATAATTAAAATTTACTACCTTTCGAAAAGTAAATATCAAAAACGAATTGTTACTGTTCATAGTGGTAAGACATATTTTAAGTAAAATGTCATTAGCGCAAGAAATTATAAACTGATATAATACGTTCCTTTGTATGGTTGAAACCTTTATGAATAGGTGAATTCAGAAAGTATTTTAATATCTATTAAAATTGAATAAAACAATCCTTGAAAATAAGAGAAGAGTTTTGATCAAAAATTGAACGGAAGAAGAAAACGAGAAAAAGTAATTTTAATAGTTAAACGTGTGTACGGATATCTTGATAATAAATAAAAATACATGGACATTTAAAGATAAGTTGTTTCGGACAAAAGCCCATTTCCAAATCTTCACAAGTTTCAAATCGTCGCTAAGAATCAATCTTGGGTTGATTACATCTCATTTTTATTCAAATCAGCCATCAGATGTTTCGAATCAAAAGTGCAGACGATTTTATTTTAATCCTCCAAACATTTGATCGGTTGATACAAAACAAAATTGATCATTAACTAATTTGAGAAACAGAAAAATGATATGTTCTGTCAATTCACCACAAATAATCTAAAGTTAATTATCGCAAATATTAATTCACCCCAAGGAATTTGTTTGTTTTTTTTAATTAAATTTTTGGAACTCTTTTGAAATTTTAAATCAACGTTTCCATGTAAATATCATTCAAATTGTTTGTATGCATAGGTATATTTTAATTAACTGACTTAGGATTTAAAAATGAAGGTTAATTAATGAGGAATTCGACGTACCATTTTTTAAAAATCTATTTCCACTTATTCCTGTTTTATTTGAATTTAATTTTTAGGTAATTTTTTTTTAACTTAAATTCATTTTATCATCATGTAATAAACTGGACATTAATTTTGTGGCTATGCCTGTTATCAGTTTTTTTTTTTGTATAAATAAGTAGATATTAATAAACTGGTATTGATATATGATAGACATGAATAGACCGATATAGACTGAGATGAATAGTTTGAAATTGACGCAAATAGATTGTTATCAACAGATAAACATAAATAGTGTGATATCAAAAGATGGAAACAACGTGAAATAATAATGGATAACATGAAGATTTTGTCACTGTCAGTAACGGAAAAAAATCTGGTTATAATTTTGTAATTTTTTTTTATTTCCCAGCTATAAATTTTTGTAAATCACCTCAGCTCAAGCAAGGTGATAAACCTCTAAGATGTAAATGAATATTGGGAGGGAAAGATAATGAAAAGAGTTTCGAAAGAAAGGGAAACGCAATCCTGAACAGAGAGCAAGAGATAAACATCTACTTCTATTCAAAATACCAGGGAAGAGTGTGTAATGGACGATAGGCAAACCTATCTAATCCTTATGAGAAGAAAAAAAATAGTGAATACAATTACAAAGTTCAGGCAAAGACGTTCGAAGTATAGAGCTGAATGTTGCTTTAAAAGGATCCAGAAACTCAATCCTAAACAGGAAACAAGGGATACACGTCTACACCCATTCACGATACTGAGGAGTAGTGTGAACAGGAAGAAAGGCGAAGCTATCAAATCCTATTGAAGAACAAATAATTAAAAAAAAAGAAAAGAGTAAATAAAATGACAATGTTTAAGTGGAGACGCTGTATATAAAGAAATTAGAACCATTCATAATTACATGGAATACTGCTGC
>OZ010601.1:38309922-38414922 GCA_963932145.1 Acanthosepion lycidas | reverse complement strand
AATAGTTCGACGTACAAAACGTTAGGAACTTGATATAATAGGTATTACGCAGAGTAATTTTGTTGTGGCCGGTGACTGATTTCGTATTCGACTAACTGTCGACTACTGTCGTCCGACATCGACTGACTCTCGTTTCTCTTACTACTCTTACTTATATTGGGTGGGGGAGTCTATTAACTATAGAATAGGTATGTTTCACCATAACACCCCCTCTTAAAACTTTACTCCGTAGGAGTAAAACGGTTTTCTTTATTTTTTACAGGAAATATGAAGAAAAAACAAACAAAACTTCTTTTTTTTAGCAACATCATAGCGTATCCTACGTTTTAGATCCACTTTTAAATGATCAGATGCCTTTTTTTCTCCTGGATCGGCGTACGTCAGGTAAAATCGTTGCAAGCGTTGTTGGATCAAATGTATCGAAAATCACCTACATCGGCGTTTCTTCCGCGGAACCGCTGTCAACTATGTCTGAAGAGCGTCGTCTGATCTGGTTAACGTGCCGTCTGCACGTGAATTTTTCACCTTTCACCAACTACATCATACTGCCAATCCGCTTTTCTATTTTTTGTTACCTCCCTAGTGTTAGCAGAAACAACCTTCCGCTTTGAGTTTCGTAAGGATAGAGTCACAGTTTCTGTAGGTTCTTATTGTGGTTCTATTTGTTCAGCCTCTAGCGCCCCTTTTGTTGATCTTGTGCTTCTTATCGTTTTCTGTGGTGACTTCAGTCGACTTAAATCATTTAATAATACTGCATGTCCTTGGCTGCGGGTAACTCGCTCCCCAGTTTTTCTCGGTGTCGACTTCATCTTTACATTCTGGGGCTTTTTTTTACGTATACCGTCGGTGTTGCCCATTCACTATACTCAATTTTTTTAAGTACACCGGTTTTCTCTAATCTGTCCAATTCTTTATCTATCTGTTTAATTGAGTCAAACGGCACATTACTTTTCTTTTTGAATACCCCCTGAGCGTTTTTTTTTAGCTAGAATTTTGCCTCCATTTTGGTACACGTTCCCACCCCTGGAGAAAAACAGTAGGGAATGATTCCTTAAGTTTCTTTACTAATTATTGGGCTTCGGTGTTTAAAATTTCGACCTTGGAACAGAAGGAATTTATCGGTAGATCCCATGATTGGAATTCTGTTATCCAGTTCGTACCAAATAAGTTCGTGGTATTTTCTTTGACAAATAGTTTAGCTTTTCACGTTTTTTTTTTATTATTTAACGTGACGTTTGTAACAAATTCCCCAATAAATTGTATTTTTTCTCCCGTCACTGACCTCGCGATTTTATTTGTTTTCATTAAATTTGTTTTCCCCAACTTCTTCCACGTATGCAAATTTATGATCGATAGGTCCGAACCAGTGTCAAGTTGCATTTTTATATTTTCATTACTTATTTCGACGGTAACAAATTTTCTGGTTATTCCATCTTTTATCTCGTTGGACTTTAATTTTCTTATTTTTTGGTCTTTATTTTTAGACCTGCAATGCGTGCTTTTATGACCCACTCTTTTACAGTTGAAACATTTTTTTATTCCTAAAATCGCAATATCTGTACCAGTGTACGTCACCGCAAGCAAAATATGGCTTCGGGAGTTTTTGTTTAATTTTCTTTGGTATTTCACTTTTTGCTTGATAATCCACAATTTTAGAATTCTTTTTGGTAGACTGACTTTCTTTGTAGCGTATTTTCCTTACATGCCGGACTGTTTTATCTTTTTTGAATCTTTCTTTACGCTAACATATCTTGTGCAGTCTTCTGCCAATTTCTGTACCGTAATACCTGAATCGCTTTCCAATTTTGCTAGTACTAATTTTCTCAACTTTGCGTCTCTTTCCAATACCAGCCCCTGTACAAACACCAAGCACTTAAAATTGTCTGCCAGCTTGAATCCTTCACAATGCTTATTCACATTGGCTGCGTACGTTATATAGTCTTGTTCGTCATATTTCATCAAATTCAAACATCTCCACCTCTTGTGAAATAGAGATGTCTTTTTACTAAATAATTCACTTAATATATTTACCGTCTCGCTAAATGTCAACTCGCTAGTTTTTTTCGGTAAAATGTAGTTTACCAATTTTTTATGCTCAGCAGTTCCTAATTTGCATAAAAGAAGACTAATCTTCTTTCCTTCAGACCACGAGTGGCTGTCTTCGTTATACACGTCCGTCTATTTTTTATAATACTCCTAAAAATTTATCTCTTCATCTGGACTGTACGTGAATATTTCAATTGAATTCCATATTGTATTCTCTGGGAAAGAATCATTTTGTAGATTTTTCTCTTTCCTCTTCAAAGTTATTTCCAGATTTTTGTTTTGAAACTCCCCATGCATCTGCTCAATTTTTGTTGGAATTGCATTTGTCTATTGAAAGTTTCCTCCTGTAGCTGCATCTGGAATGCTTTTTGTTGCTCTAATATTGTTATCTGTTGTTCCGATTGGAACTTAAAGTATTCACGGAATATATTTTTGCGTTCCTCCAACTTCACCAAAAATTTACACAATGCCTAAATACTGTAGAGGGGGGGATACTACGAATTTGCAATTCGTGACCTATTTGAGCAAACTGTATTATCGGGAAAAAAAAATTCTTTTCTCAGTTGAGAATACGACAGATATTTTCGTCACTAAGTTGACGTCTTGGCTTGCGAAAAACTTTGCCAAGTTTTTTTTTTTAATTGTGAATCCGAGACTTTGTCGCCGAAGTTATTGTGGCGAGCGAAGATTTTCTTCCTTCGAATGAGTGCGAATCCTCGTCGCCAAAGTTTTTGTTGGGTTATTTCGCAGTCGAGCCTTGTATTTGTACTAAAGCGGTCTTAAAAAGTTCGACGTACAAAACGTTAGGAACAATATATAATAGGTATTACGCAGAGTAATCTTGTTGTGGTCGCTGACTACTTTTGTATTCGACTAACTGTCGACTACTGTCAACTACTGTCGCCCGACATCGACTAGTATTTAGTCACCCCCCACGAGGGTATCATGTGGCACAAGGCCGGTTTAACGTGGGATCTCCGAGCCCACAGGCTCGGAAAAAAATACACTTTGAACCCGTATAAACGGGTTCAGGGTCGGTTTTCCTCCCCGAAGGAGACTCTGCCCTTCGGCATAGCCTCGTTCGGGTTCCTCCCCGCCCGAAGGCTGAGAATTCAACCGTTCAGCCTGTCGTCCGACATCAACTCACTCTCGTTTCTCTTACTACTCCTACTTATATCAGGTGGGAGAGTCTATTAACTATAGAATAGGTGTGTTTCACCATAACATATATATATATATATATATATATATATATATATATATATATATAATGCAGTATATATATATAATGCAGTATATATATATATATATATATATATATATATATAATGCAGTATATATATATAATGCAGTATATATATATATATATAATGCAGTATATATATATATAATGCAGTATATATATATATATATATATATATATATATAATTTAATTTTTTTATTGTTCAATATATATATATATATATATATATATATATATATATATATATTGAACAATAAAAAAATAAAAAAATTAAAATCTTTAGACACACTGGGTTGTAGATTAATATTCTTTCGTTTTTATTATTATTATTTCATTTAGATTCCTCGACTAGTTTCGACCAAAATGGCCATCATCGGGAGGAGAAATATTTCTGCTTGCTGGTAGCAGTAAACTACAGAAATGAATGTCTTGATGGAAAAAATGAACTTTTGTCTGTAGTTTTCATTTGTTTTTTTATTTTTTTATCTTTTTTACATGAATCTTTTAACATTCCTTGTGTTGGTCAAACAGTCGCTTTTAAGTTGTTATTTGAGATGAGAGCTGGATAGATACATGCTGCTATGAAGTCTCTGATCAGTTTAACAGTTTTATTGGACTTGGTGAGGGGATGTGTGTCTGTTTAGTGTTTGTATGTGTGTTATTTGGTTATTAGGGTGTGAGTGAGTATATGTGTAAGCGTGTGTATTGCTGTGGATGTGTGTTATCATTTGGCTCATTAGGGAGTGAGTGAGTATGATGTTTGTAAGTGTGTATATTCGTGTGGGTGAGTGTATAAGTGTGAGGCCTCCACACCTTCATAAGCATGTCTGTCTTGTGTGGGTGAGAAATGTGGGTAGGTTTGGATTTGTTCAGTTATATATTGGTACTATCTATATTGTTAAATTTATGGTTTAGCCCGGCTGGATATTTTGTTTTTAGACGTTGTATCCACTTATTTTCATGGGACTCTAAAATCTTTCTAATGTTATCTGCTCTGAACTTTTCTATTTTCTCAATTATAGTGAATTTGGCATGGGTTTTGAAATCAAGCTTTTCCAGGCGGAAATGTTGTTCTACAGGTAATAATTTTTCATGTGGAGTCGACTTAATTCGATTACGATAATTATTAATTCTGTAGTGAAAGGGCCATTCAGATTTTCCTACATATTGTTTCTGGCATAGTGTGCATTCTAGGAGGTAAATTATGTTATGACTTCTACAGTTAGAATCGTGGTAGATTTTGAAAGTAGATTTAGTGACTGAGCTAGTGAATGAATTCGTGTTTTTAATATGGTTCCAGCATAAACTCCTTTTGTGTTACATGGTTGGGAAAATCCTGTTGTTTATGTTCTTAGTTTATTACGGATTACCTTGTCCCCTGAAATGTGGTTACTACCTATGATTTCTTTTAGGTTCTTAGGTCTACGATATGCAAGATATATATATATACATATATATATATATATATATATATATATATATATATATATATATATATAAATATATCATGCAGTATCATATATATATATATATATATATATATATATATATATATATATATATATATATAAATATATCATGCAGTATCATATATATATATATATATATATATATATATAAATATATCATGCAGTATCATATATATATATATATATATATATATATATATATATATATATATATATATATATTGTGTATATTTAGGAAGCAATTTTTCATTAATGCATATTTCATTAAATAATAGACAAGTTTTGTCAATTTATTTTAAGTAAGTTACTTTTAGGCATTTAAATCAACATGCCTGGACGCGTACACAAATCCGGAAAATCCTTGTTGAAAACACAACTATACTTAAACATGAAAGAAATAAACAAAAACTAAAATTCTTGAAGCTTTATACATAAAACAGTTGAAATCTGAACAAAATAAACTACGAAATCTCCAAAAATATTTTTAAATGCCTATAAGTGATAACAGAAGCCATTGGTTTATACCAACGGCTTCCCATACTTAATTCTCGTTTTCACTCTCGCGTGGTCATGTGTGAAGTCACGAGCTGCAAACGATTTTCGCTTCCGCGTCTCGTATACACGAGTTTGTCGTTGCTTTCAAATTTTTCATGCAACGGAAAACAGACTATCATTATTGTTTCTTCCGCGTATTCGTTGATATATTGAAAAGTAATTGTCATCTTTGATAACGGCTTATGTAAACCGAAAGCTTAGATTGGATTTAAACATCTATCAATATGGTGATTTCCTTTCGTCCTTCAATGACATTGTTATTAAGATTATCAGACAATATGAAAGGAACTTACTTAAAATAAATAGACAAAACTTGTCTATATTATTTAATGAAACATGCATTATATATATATATATATATATATATATATATATATATATATATATACAGTGTAACCAGGATATAAGATATATCCGGGTTACACTGTATATATATATATAGTCATGCAGCATACGCACAACCTCGCCCGCGCGCAGACACACACACGCACACAAATATATATACATACATATATATATATATATATATATATATATATATATATATATATATATATATATATATATATATATATATATATCCAGTCGAATCCAGTACATTCACTTACGTGCTTATACCATTGAGAAAGGTATTACTCCTCTTCTCCCTCCAGCTATGGTTAAATAGCAGGACAAACTGGGTTCTATAGCCTTGGATGGCAACTGGTCTAGACCTGTGGTGGATCGTTTAGGGACCTTTTGCCACGTTGTGCACCAGGTCTCTGTATTCGGCCTTCCAAAAATTATTCTGCACAAAAGGCTTCACCACTGTAATCAAATGATATCTGCTGGGATCTGGACTGCCGGTTCCTAGGCACTAAGCTTCTTGACCCTTTTCGCCACTCTATATAAATGCTTGTTTTTTACAATCTATTTTCTATATTCCTAGTGTTGCTATCTCGTTTGGTACTAAATATATTCTCTTGTTTTTAGCGATACTGTTGATGAATTTTAGATTAAGTTTTGATAAGATATTTTCGATGATGGCTGTTGGGAAGTTAGTCCATAGGATTATTTGCTTTATTTTGTTATGGTAGCAGCAATTATTATTATTATTATTTATGGATTGTTACTTTTCTTCTGTTGATCTTGTAGCCTCTGCATTTTGAGTTGTGTAGGAAATAATTCGTGTATCAGAGGAGTTTGAGAGTATTTTCAATGTATTTCTCTTCATCGGACAGGAATTGGCATGAACCGAAGTTGAAATTATCGCCCACAGTGAATTGGCATGATTCGAAAGAGACATGATCGTCATCGTGTGTATCACTGGACTTTGAATTATGGCTAAATATGCTGAAAAGTTTTCTGTTCAATCAAGCCCGGAATTGATACAATAGACTAATTTAATTCGTTCAGGATATCGCAAGAGAAATAACATATTTTCTCGTTTATAATAAAATGTAATTAAGAAAGAGTCATGATATCCCAACGCCCTGAAGGATATTTGTAATACGAAAAATCAATTAATTTTAAGTTGGGACTTAATCAAATCAGTTAACTGTCAACTTAGATGTTAACCTATCTGTTTAATCTTAAAGAAATAAATAAAATACATTTAAAATCTGAAAGTATATTTGTGAACTACTTCTAAAAGTTGAAATTTCGAATAAAAATGATTGTTAATATAAATCTAAATTAAAGAAACATTGTTCGAATCTTGTGGAAACCTAGACTTATGTTAGAGAAAGCAATATATACAGTTTTAGCGTCAAATATATCGAAATTAATATGAGTAAATATTATAATCACTAGTTACTTGGTATTATCGTTAAATTATAAATTTCAAAGTTCATTAATTTACTTCACTTTCTTTTATATATTTCAATGGTCGAAATATATTATTTTTAAACAGACGCATAAGTGTGTGTTCTTTTTATATTCTGTAAGGATCAATGAAAAAAATAATACTTTATTGTGTAGTGTCAAACACACACATAAATAAATCTCCCCTAAAATGAAATATTACTGCTACAAAAATTCTTCCCACATAACATATTATAAGAAACAATATATTATTATTCCTCGTTACAACGGAAAATCAAAGTACGCATTGAAAATGGCAAAAGTAGTAGCCGGCAGTTGTAGTAGACAATATTACACTGGTCAAGTTCTTCACACATTCCTCAAAAAAGAAAACTTGTAAGGACACACAAAATAAGAAACACTCACAAGATATTTCTTGTCCGCCATTTTTAATGAAGCATACACATATATATATATTTGTCTGTTATATTTGCGACAATTCCAAGGGGCAGTCGTTTATATACACATATGTATATCAGCACTAATTTATTCCTGTGTGTATAGTATTAATATTAGCATATAATTTTCATGTTCACTTAATAATTACGTTTGTAATCTTCCTAAAATGAAGGCATATACACAAAAATATTTATTCATACATATGGGGAAATAGACAGAAAGAAGGTGTGGGAGAGAGAGGGGGGACGTTATCTTGTAATGCATACTATTTGTAAATAAGTGTCATATTCCTTGCGACAGCAAAGATAATTGTCTTCTATGTTAGATTGTTAGTACTTCTTGATTTCAAGGTGAATCTTTCTTAGATTGTCTATGAATCAAGATTCAACTGTGTCTATTTCAATAGCATCAGCCAATAAGCGAGCATTTTTCTGTTCTAAGAATTTAGAGAAGTTTGGAAAAATATAAACAAATGGAAGGTTTATATTATAAACGATTATATTCTTATATTAATTGTATTAATGTCAACATACCTAAAAATTCCACGCACTGGCCAATAAGATTTTATAATTACATTTTTGAACAATTTTTTGACAAAATTATATTTTCAGTTTGTTAAATAAATTTCATTTTCTTTTAAATGATGAAGCAAACACAGATGTCATAATGAAATACGAGCCTGTTCTTAGTTGCAAAATAAAGTGTTGCATAATAAAATCTAAAAAAAAAACAAAAAACAAACAAACAAATCATTTTAAATGGCTAGGATCAAAACTAACATTATAAACTAAAAGTTACCAAGGATATTTAGAATATAAATAGAAGTCTGCTCTGAAAATTTAGCAAAATCATTATTTTGAGTAAAAATTCACTTACATTAATTTACCAATTAAAACGTTGATTTTAGTGGGTATCCATATTTGAGTGAACGGTATAAGTCTTCCGTCTACCGGCCGGAATATATGAAAAATCTACCTAATGAAAAATTTTCTCCGGCAGGATTCAAATCTGCGTGACCTTTTGGAGGAGAAACAGTCATTGAATCCAACGTGCACACAAATCGAGTATTCGACCTTGCTTAATTGAAGATGCCCTCTGTCGCCTACTCAGTGAAAACACATCGAATCTCAGGTCGGTTTATTGTCGAAAAGAATCTTCCATTTTGTCACAGATTTTCCTAAAATCGTTCATAATATACAAAGTTTTCCCATATATATATATATATATATATATATATATATATATATATATATATATATATATATAAGTGAACATTAGAGGCGACAGTCTGTTTCATGCTATATGCAATCATCAGGCCTGACGATTACATATAGCATGAAACAGACTGTCGCCTCTAAGTGTTGACTTCTATGTTCACTTTTATATTTAAACACTCTCTATCTCTGATATTGATAAATATAGAACATCTTAAGACTATATTTCTTTATATATATATATATATATATATATAATGTCATCCACAGACAGACTGTTTCGCTGTATCACAGCTCATCAGTGCGGCTAGACATCAAATCCCGACTGATTTGGTATCAGGCGGATATTCTACCACTAAGCTGTCGGCGCACGGTTGGGATGAAGGTGGATTTATGGCGTATTTATTTTAGGAAACACGCCCAGTGACCGACAGTGACTCAATTCGGCTTGCGAAGAGTCTCGCTATATATATATATATATATATATATATATATATATATATATGTGTGTGTGTGTATGTGTGTGTGAGTGCATGTGGCGTTTGCACCTTTGCTTTAGCATAATCTACATTTCAATATATTAATGCATAAACTGGCCACAAGTATGTCCTAGTTAAATAAACAGGTGCCAGAGTGTGCGCAACTATTTGTTTTAAATATTATATATTTTGTTAATATGTAAATATTGTGAAAACTTTTCTGCACAAAATGGGCGCCATCAAGAGGGGAAAATAAAAATTAAAGAATGTCGCTCAACCTGCTCTGCGAACCAATCAACTCCCACTCCAATAGAACCACTCAAGAATTTACTTCCTATAGATGACTTTCTTTATCGCTTTCGAATATTGTTAATATAACGCGATAGTTAAATACAATGACTGCGGTCATATCTTTATCACATCCTTCTAGGAATTTGCTTCAGATTTTTTTCATTGGTTAAATTTCAGTTTCATCAATACATATTATAGCTGTCTGATTTGATTTCAGGCTAAAGTCCTTCCCACCAACGAAAAATGCTATTGCTATAGAGCATTGGTCATTGATTTAGATAGGTTAACATATACACTGGCAGGAATAATTATCCCCAAATACAAAGTGATTAGCAGCAATTACTGCATTTTCATTAATGCTGTATGGTGTATGATATAGCATCATAAGCCGTTGGTCGAGGTGGTTAAAAGGTTCGCATTCTGACCATAAGACGAGGGTTCGATTCTCATCATGGTCGATTTGTCAAAAAGGAAAATTCCTGATATTATCAGATATGATTATTACTTTGGAAAGTGCCTGAAAACCATACCATATGTTGACCCAAGCATTCTAATTGAAATTGGGTAAATGGAACCCTTGAGTGATGTCGATATATGTGCAAGCACGAAGTTACAAGTCATCGTGGCCGAGGGATTGTGCGTGCTGGCCTTGTTCAAATTGTTGATCACACGGGATAAGACGCTTCTTCCTAGAAACTGTAACTAAGGTCTGCTCAGCATTGTTGCAGTGTAAATCACAGGTGGGCTCTGTGGTTGTTGAGCAAACACAAATGTGCCTGAGCGAGCGTCTGTAATAGAGATTGGTTAGCTGCCCTAGTATGCATGATATAATATGGTGATGCTGCAAAAGGCCCATAGAAATATACTAAAATACCAGCGAAAACATTAACCTTTCAACTGTTGCCTAAGTTAAGAAGGATTATTTTTTTTTCAAAAAGTGACAGTTACCAGAAAGTACAAGATGTCAAATTATCTGAAAAGTCTGAGAAGAGTAAGTAAAAGTATGTTTTCCATCGTAATATTTTTATTCGGCCAATTATTTTATCTGTGAGTGGTAGAATGAAAGAATGTAAGGAAGGATAGCGTATGTTTTTTCAGGGTAAAGTCTGGAGTAAATTTATTAGACACATTGTTGGAATTCTCGTAAATTCCTATCCATTTTCCTTCCTACCCCTATAGCTTCCCTTATCCGTTATAGTCTATCTTCTTTATGCGATCCCTTTTAAGAAATTTCTCCTTGGTCATTTTATTTTATTTTTTTTCTGTTGATTCGCCTTTTCTTTCTTTCTTCTTTCCTTTGTTTTTTCTTCCCTTAATTTTATTCCTTCTGTTTTTTCTCATTATATATCTTTTTTTCTTTTTCTTTTTTCCCCTCTTTTTCCCTTTATCCCGGTATATCTGTCTGTCTGAATGAATTGATTCTATTTCTTACAAATATTCAGTCTGAAGAGATGAATATAACAATATTAATGAAATAAATTATAACCAAGATGGATTTTTAAGGCGTTTTCTAAATTCATGATTGTATGATAACTTACATTTAGCTCTCATTGGATTAATGCTGCTATTTGTAATAATCCCTAGCAATTACAAATTGTCATTATCTCTCTCTCTCTCTCTCTCTCTCTATATATATATATATATATATATATATATATATATTATTTTAGGATATTAAAACAAAAAAACTCTGTATTGAGCACTCTTTTAAATTAAATGTACGAACGTTGAAATTGCATTCTATTCGTTCTCATCTTACCTATATATATATATATATATATATATATATATATATATATATATATATATATATATATATATATATATATATAATCTCAACAAACGCGAAGAAATCAAAGGAGAAAACTTTATTATTGTTGAAACTTGACTAATGCATGGAATAATAATGCAACACAAAATGTACTTAGAACAAAATGTATAGAAACAAGAAAGTGTACACAATATTTACATATAGTATTTTGTATATTCCTGGGAAGACCGTTCCTGGAGAATGTGTTGACTGAGTCGCAGTCGGGCAGAGTCTCTGGTTGAATCTCTTGATTCCTCCCCTCTTTTCCCGGTACCAACCATATTTATATGGTCAGTACTCCACTATGCAAATTAGGCGGATCCTACCACAACAATTATTGACAACGCGTTTCCCCTTTAGAATGAAAGACAAGATCGTATGTTTTATAGGATAAAAACATTCACGGTTATAATAAAAACAAGACATAAATATTTGTCTTTAATTCTGACCTGAAAAGGTCTGCGTATATACTTAACGAAGTTGCAATATTTTGTCAATTAATTTTTTTCCACATTTGCTGATTTCAACACACGCGCGTGCGCCCGCGCAAACTCTTTCACACATACACACATAGTGTTTTAAAGTTTTGATCCAGGTTTCAATGGCAATATCTTAAAGCCTTCAAACGCATATCCAAGTTGTCATTTATAATTTAAACTATTTATAATTGATCACGTCTGCCTTATTTCAGCTTCGTGAGCAACAAATTCTGCATCTGTTGAATTTTGAGAATTATTCTGGATAAAATGTATTTAATTTCCATATGAATTTATCTTGGCATTTTTAACGTTCAACGTTTACTGACACGGAAAAGAAAATATTTGCGATTTAACGTTAAATCAAGACCTATTAAACACCTTTAAGTACAATGAGAATATATTCAACTTGGAAACTATATTTAGATCATTACAAGGCTCAAGAGCCATTCAAATTAGAGCGTTACAAAATAAGGAGTGTGATATGAATTTAGGAAGAAGAAGAGTAAGATGGCTTCAAGCCACCCTTTCTCATTTAGTGTCTCAGAAATTTCATCTCTTTCTGATTAATGTACAAGTGACGATTTGGTTTCCATTTGTTTTAGAATTTCATCGTTGTTCACATCCTCTGCCTATAATATTCTCAACATCCTTGTGTTGACCGGCATATTTATTACCTATTTATCTGTTAGGTACATCGACGGACTCGAAAAAGGTAGTTTTCTTTATATAACTCTAAAAAATTGGACATAAATTAAAAGTTCACACTAGATATCAAAAATATTTAAATGTTAATAAATAACCTATTCTGTAACGAATTCATTCATTAATGAAGATGTACTGAACATTTCGATTGAATAAGATAATTCTCAGATATTTGGTAAATATTTTAAAACAGAGCGTACATAAACGTTCAAAACACTTTTCTTTGTTTCTAAACATATTTTCTATTTATTAATATTTTGATTAGCTTTTGCAAAAACAACTTTCGTCATTCCAGTGCGTTTTTTTGGTTTTCTATATCATGTGTTATAATCGTTCTGAGAAAGTTAAATCTTTACTTATGTGATTCAGACATTGACAATTCGTTGCTGGCATCTTAGACCGTTCCATTCTCTAATGTTTTTTTTTTCTTAAAATTAATGATTAGTTTTTTTTTTTCACACTGATATTCCCGATCTTGACGAGATTTTTTTCTTCTGTCATAAGCCTAAAGACAATCTTTCCCAATATACTTTGCATATACTGATATTTTAAATATAAAAAAGGATGCCGGGTATTGTTTATATGTATCATATTCAAGAAATTTAATTATTAGTGAAGATATTGTACTTTGGAAAGATCTGTGCATAGATATCGAGTTGACAGTTATTTTCCAAGCATAGATGTGGCACAAGACCGAATGTAGGGGGCACCCAGTGAGGATCGAACTCAATACTCAGTAGTAATTGTTCTAGCGAGACAAGCTTGTTAAGCATTACACCGCCTCGACGTGCCCAACGTATTGAGTTGATATCTTAAGGAAAACGATGACACTCTTACGAAAATTTCATCTGCACATCTGTCAATCAATCAATAATAGATCAAAGAATATTACTCATTGTTATGTATTTTTCCATGAAATTCTAGTTTGATCTTGAGCGTTCTAGACTCTAAATTGAGTAAAAGATGTCGAGCATTGCTTATGTGGTGCTTGTGAAAAGTAACGGGACGGAGTGTGCTATGTGAGCTCATGTGCGAAAGATGGATAAGCGAACTGTGTTATTATCTAGCATGATATCTTGGGCGTATGGCGTTTGCTTCGCTCAGTGCGAGAGAAGAGATAAACGTTGTGGCAGGAGAAATCGTGGCTGACTCACCACGATAATGCACCGGTTCACAAGGCCATCTGGGTCAAGCAGTTCATGATGGAGAACAACATCTCCTTACTAGAATAACCTCCCTATTCGCCTGATCTTGCTTAGTGTGACATTTTCCTTTTGCCCAAGCTCAAGCCAATCATCAAGGGGACCCGTTTTGGAGCCTCGGGGCCATCAAGAGAGCCGTACCGACGTCGGGGAGGGACATCTAAGATGAATCTTTCCATTAATGCAGAGAAACATAGCAGAGAAGGAGAGTTAAGTGCATTAGACTCGAGGGAGATTATTTGAAAGGGGAAACCATGTAGTTTGTTGTTTTGTATGGAAATAAACTGTGACACCAGCCTTTTTACTTTTCAGACATCTCCACTATGTATCAAAATTTTACATTGTAAAAATATTAATTTATCAGGTCCTATAAGAGATGAAAAATATATATATTGAATGAGAAAATGAATATTTTAAAAGGATCTTCTGGCCATTTCAAAACGTTAGCGTTGTGTATTTAAATTACCGTCAAATTTGAAAGTTTAGTAATTCAAATGACTTCAAATAACATGTACCGTTTTCCATTAAGAAGAGGCAAAATCATCTTAAGCTATTTACACATACGAGGATAGGCTGAAAAGTTCTTACGCTGACTATGAATGAAAGTTGCTAGAGGGGTGAAATCATGCATGCATTAATTTCCATTCTTCCTAGTAATAACTTTTTTCAGGTAAACTGATATCTGACTATTCAAATGAGTCTTTAAATGTTACTAGTAGTACCTCTTTCAAGAATAGACAACATCAGACACCGTGGTGTTATCAAGTACCTGCAGAAAAAAGAGTTTAGTCCCCAAGTAAATTCATGTCGACATGGTTACTACAATAAAGGATAAAGCTGAAGCTTTATCAATATTGCATAAGCGGACAGCTGAATTTAGGAGAGGAAGTAAGGGTCTTGAATATGACTATGGTTTCAACACCCTACAACTGCCACATCTGAGGAAAAATTGATGGTGATCACCACATGATAATTGATGATAGGCGATTGACTATACATCAAATAGCCAATGCTATTAACATATTCCGGTCAGAGAGTTTAGAATAATTTGCACAATGAACTCGGAATGACGAAGCTTTCTGTTCGGTGGTTCTCACATCTTCTAACATCTGATCAAAAGCACACCAGGCTGAACACATCACAGAGAAATCTGACGTTATTTGACGCAGACCGAGCGATTTCCATAAACATTGTCTAACCAAGGATTTGTCCGTCACTTTGCGCAAGAGACAAATAAACAATCCATGCAATGGTAGCACTTCTGCTCAGCTACTCCAAAGAAGACCAAGGCCGTTTCATTTGCAGGGAAGATAACGACCTCTTTTCTTTTGGGAGGCAAAGTGCATTGCGTTTACTATCTTCTAAAAGGCTACACCATCAATGAAGTTGAAGCAGTTACGAAAGGCTATCAAGACCAAATGTCCATGAAAACTGACGAAAGGAGTTTTGTTTCATCAGGACATGCTCTAGCATAGAAGTCTTTGATTTTAGTGGCTACTGTGCGTGACAGAAGACTTGAGACTCACTGAGCAGAAACCTTCGTCATGTTGGGTTCATTGTGCATAATATTATCAACATTCTCACGGAATACTCTAATAACATTGGCTATTTCATTTATAGGCAGTCGCTTGTAATCTATCACAATCAATGTTTCCTTGGGGGTGGAAATTGCAGTACTCCAGACCTTGGGTTATCTTCAAGAATCACACTTTGCTAAAGTTTGCTGTCCAGTTTTGTATTGTTGATAAAGCTGACATGTCATCCCTAATGTAGCATTGAGTTTATTGTTTGTCATCCAAAGTGCCACACCATCAATGCAGTGTTCTACGCTATCATGCTGAGGCTATCAAGATCAAAAGCTAAGAAAAAATGAGGAAAGGAGTCTTGTTTCTTCGGGGCAATTCTCCAGTCCACAAGTCGTTCATTTCAATGATTCCTGTGAGTGACTGTAGCTTTGAACCGGTTTACTACCCTCACTTTTCTCCTGATTTGAATTATCAACTGTTTTCCCAATATGAAAAACTCTTACTTCGGAGCCAATATCCTAGTGATGGTGACATCATATTCCGGTTAGAGAGGTTGGAATAACTTGCACAATGGACTTGGAATGACGAAGATTTCTATTCGGTGGCTGTCACATCTTCTAACACCTGATCAAAAGAATGACAGATTGATCACATGACAGAAAAATCTGACATTATATGAGGCAGATTGAGTGATTTACATAAACATTATCTAACCCAGTATCTGTGTTGAGTCACTCACTTCGAGCCAATGTTTACAGTGGGAGTACCTCTCCTCAACTGCACCAAAGAAGACCAATAATGACAGTGATGATGACATATCTTCCCTTGATGAAATTTTGACCTGGATGATGCCTTTTATGACTTTTTGACCAACAAGATGAACAGTCTGATGATGACATCATATCTGCACTTGATGACATTTGACCAACAGGGTGAATAGTCTGATGCCAGTTTATCCGGATAAAAATATACAGCTGTTAATAATAGAAGAAAATAATAGGTGCAAGATTTCACTGCTCTAGTATAATTCCTCCATAGTCAGCCTCTGAACGGAACTTCGTATGGCAGTTTTTGAGACAAACTCATATTCTACTCTAATTTTTTTCGATCCAGTGCGATTTTATTTACTTGCGTCAATCTATTGCTTTTTAACCAGATGATTATTTTGCGTCTACATCTGCATTTCGAACGATTACATTTTCTTTGTTCAGCAACATATCCGTCGAGATATAATCAGGGTAGACCAGACTTGACGATTTAATATTCTCAGAAGGTTTGTGGGATTTGCTCTAAATTCTAACAATGGTTAGTATTGTTATTATTTTGTATTGTTATTATTTTGTTTCATCAATGTAATAATAATGGATATATCCGTTTCCTTATAAGGAAACATTTGACCTTCATTGACCGAGCAGCTGGAACTCTTGTTAGTTGAAATTTATAATTTTTCAGGAAAACTGGCTTTTCAAGACCAGTAGATTCTAGCATTCTTTCCAGTATCGATTTCGATTACTTTCCTAATCTTTTATTTTAAGTAGTGTGAAATGTCAGCTTATTTATTTTATCGTTTAAAGGGTGATAATATATTTTAGCTTTTTGTTCCTGTTTAATGCTGTCAAGCGATGTCATTTCTGTTATAAGGTACAGTTCTTTTGTTAGTGATTCTGTAGCGCCAGTTCGAAAAGGTATAGTCTTCACTATGACACATAGACATCAGTCGCTCAAAGCCATTTTTACCATTGATATTAAAAAGCGAATACAGCTTAGAGTTTGGATATTTCTGAAAGGCTTTGGTTTCATCCATATGTATGTCTCGATCTGATGAGTCTATTTAAGAATATAACCCGAGTCTTCAGGTTATTGTTTTGGTTTTGTAACAATTTGAGGCGTTCAGGGAAATTACCTCTATCGCAACCTATCCTGTTTTTAATCTCCTAATCTCCTATGCTAAATTTGTTATAATTGATCCACACACCAAGGTATTTGTAGTGTATATGATTTACTAAATCCACATTTTGAATTTCCATGATCTATTCAGGGCAGGTTCCAAAACTACTTTCATTCCAGTTCCAGATGGTAGTTTCTATCAATATTAAAACTGTTTTATAAGTTTAGGGTAATTGTTTGATTGTTGGAAGCTTGTAATTTGTTTAAGAAACGTATTACAAATTTCTATATTTAATGGAGGCTGTATTGATCTATCGGCTTAAAATTAGGTTCCCTTATCTTCTATGCTAAGTTTATATATTTAATAGAGGCTGCATTGATCTATCTTCTTAGTATTAGGTTTTTAATTCAATTTTCTTGAGGTCTGTTTCTACTTCTCTTTCCTTTGAATTATGAATTAATTTTGTGACAACGGTCTGTAGACTATCAGTGTTATCGTTCAGGAGTATATTATTATCGGCATATGTTAAATTTGAAATGATTTTGACGTCGGATTACGTAGTAATTTATAAATAAACATTATATTTGTAAGCTTTTAAACACTTTTATGTAAGCGTACGTATAAAGTTATAATTAACTGATTATATAAATTCCATCCATGGGTTTCCTGTAACAAAATACGCAAAAACTTATATTCTATAGAAATACTTATTGTAAAGGGTAATGTGAAGTCAACAATAAAAGTTCATTGACATGGCGTGTTGGTGAACTAAATCCAGATTAATGTCGCCATCCAAGAAACACGTGAAATGTTACCAGGTTTTGTATCGGCTGAATGTACGGCAACTGATATTTCTGTGAATTATACCAAAGGGATTTCGTCGCTCCGTTGCATTCTTTTGTGTTTGCAAGAAGAGAGTCTGCAACTGACAGAAGACAAATACAGAAGCAGAAGACGAAGAAGATCAATTGCAAGCGACAATGAAGTTATTATAGAAGAGCCCTCATACAATGTCCTTTGTGTTGAGAATATATTCTTATTTCACAGGATCTGATATGCAATGCATTCGGACCACATGATCCTTTGTTGCAGAGACATAGAAGATTCTTTATCGCACAATATATTGTCACGAAATGCACACATACACATACACAGGCACAGAGATACACACACACTCTCTCTCTCTCTGACACACACACACATACATACGCACATATATATTAATGTACATTTGAGCAGCAATATTTCTTTTAAACATTTTTCATTAAATATGTCAGACAAGGAAGATTTGATTAATTTTTGACTTTAGTTTTTCCAGCATGATTACGTTTTTTTCTGTGTTGTAGGCGTAAGGGTGTAAAGAAAAAAATTCTATAATTTTCATTGTCTCAAGCATTTTCGGCCATTTCCGTTGCCATTTTCAAAAGCGGTATTTTGCGAGTTGTTAGATTTTACGCATATTTTGATTGTTTATTTTATTTTGTGTTGTTCTATCCTTAATAGGAGCGTTTATTCTGAACCTTCGCGTGTTGAGCGCGGATGGAATGGTATATATATATATATATATATATATATATATATATATATATATATATATATATATATATATATACTAACAGCATGGCCCGGCGTTTCCCGTGTTTGATTCAAAAATCGTAGTACTCATACAGTAATTGCTATTACTTGACTTAAAATATTTTTGCCCTTCCTTGCCTTGAAAGAAGTGCTCTTTGCCGTGCTGATGTTGCTACATGCTTTACTACTTGCCTATCTCACACTGCTAATTTTTTCTAAGCGCTATACTAAACATTAAATCTGTTATGAAAAAAAGAACTAAACAAAATGAACACAAAACGATCAGCTTAAAAAAAGGACTCGTAACTGGAAAAACCGAATGAAAAAAGAATGTTAATAACAAATACTTTTTCACACCCAACCCAGTTCTGCGGAATCAGAATCAACGTTGAGTTTAAGCAGGCGAATGAGCCAGTTGGAGTAAAGTGCCATGCAGATTTAAGTTTTTCCCACTTGTAACGAATGTAGCTATCGATTTTTTTGCATGCTAGCATGCTAGTTAACATTCGTGCCAGTCAGCTGTTGGCTCTCACGCTGGCCAATAGAATCTTCATGACTATTCGTGGAAGCCAGCTATTGGCTCTCACTCTGGCCAGTACAATATGGCCGCAAACTCTAGAAAACTCCCGTAGAAGCATGAAAAATCGATTATTTCCACTATCGATGGGAGTTGGGAAATGCAAAGTCGGTCTTGGCGCATGTGCATGTATATTTCGATGCAAATTCGTCGAAAATTGCGACCGTGGATTCGTTACACACACACACACAGACACACACATCCTGCCTTTTATAGATAGAGATAAAAAAAACGTTATTAAAGAAAATACATTTTGTGTCGATTCATTTTATTGATCGACTTTTCAATAATCATTCTCAGATAAAGAGGACATTCCTTCAGAAATTGTCCAAAGGTAATTTTGGAAGAAATATGGTCCTAGTGTTCGACTATTTTTAAGTCGTCATCGGTTTAGGCAGAGACAAAAGACTAGTGAGTGTAGTGACGTCTGTGTTTACTCTTTGATTTCCTAATATTTTGGTATTGTTTCTTTTTTACTATGTTCCTTATGTTGCTTATTAATGTGTTTTCTATTTGCAATCATGTCTGATAGGTAATAGGCGAGTCTCCGAGAGAGTGTGATGTTGATTTATCCTATGTAAACGTTTTGTGTGTTTTTTTTTATCTTCAGAGAAATATTCCCCGAGTGGCTAGCTATATTCCTACACCATATGGCTTTTCATAGGAGATATGGGGTATATCATTATTGATAACTAGATTGATAGTACTGAATTTTTTGTTGTAAATAATGAAACTCATGCATACGTTTATCATCGACTGATTTTATAAATCTATGCATGCTATTTATTATGGCTAGTTCGTCGTTTTTGTAATTGTAGTGCATTTGTTTTTGGCATATATGTCAATACGGTTATTGTCAATATTACGTTTATGACGATGGTTATTGTGAAAATTGTTGTTTTTGCAATTAGGGTATCGTTAATAATAATTTCTTGTTTTATACTATTTAATTCCTTGAGGAAAATGATTCTATACATACACACACACGCACGAACGCACGCACACACATACACACTCACTCACACACACACACACACACACACACATATATATATATATATATATATATATATATATATATATATATATATATAATAAAATATTAATATAATATTTCATGGTTATAATTTATTACATTGGAATCGTAATTACGATCCAATTCATCAGACCTACAAATTCATATATATATATATATATATATATATATATATATATATATATATATATAGTTGCGTTGATGCGAGTTTGTGACACTGGGTTTCATGCCCTTTACAATCCTCAGACAATATATATATATATATATATATATATTTATTTGGTTGGATTGATGTGAGTTTGTGACCTTGGGTTTATGTAGATTGCGTGTATTGGTGGTTATTATGGAAATGGAGGGGGAATCGACGTCGTGATGTCACTCATGCTAACGCAAACATAGATGCATGTCCGTACACCCGATGAGGTACGCAGACACACATACACACTCGTTCGTCCGTTCGCCGGGGCTCATACAAATATAAACATATGTGGACAGTATGGGATTTGACATATGTATGTATATGTGTGCTGTTGTCTATATACATACATTTGTATGTTGAAATTCAAAGATCGGAAGTGTAGCTAAAAGATGCTGACACTCAAGACAACGGAGCTATGGTTCTACAAATGTATAGTAAGGATGCTATGGACCGAAAATATGAGCAAAGATGAGGTTTTGGAGACGATGCAAGCAAAGAGGAAACTCATACTTAACATCAAGAAGAGGCAGCTGAAATTTCTGTGACACATAATGAAAAAAAGAAATCTTAGAATATCTGATACTCACAGGCCGGGAAATGTGGGACAAGGGAAAACAATGCGTGTCATGCTTAACGGGCTTAAGCAAGTGGATGGCAGAACAAGGTCTAGGAGAAGCAGCAAAAAGACAAAACTTATTGAAAACTACAAAGGATAGGAGGAAGTGGAGAGTCATGATCGCCTACGTCCTGAAGAGACACATAAAAGCGGAAGAAGAATATGAATTCTATTGATCTATTTTAGATCTACGTCTTCAGGTATTCGCATATGTCTCTTTAAAAAGAAAAACATATAACAGTTTAATCATGTACTAATTAGAACATCTGTTTTTAACATTTCACCTCAAGAAAAGCAATAAAGCCACTAAGACGCAAGGGAGGTACTGAGTGTTAGAGAGCATGAGAATAAAACGCCTTAAGGAGAGGGGACGATAAAAGAATAAGTTTTATGAATACACAAGGAAACGATTGACATTGAATTTAAATTTGTAAAGATCAAAATTAACTGTGAAGCGGAAAAATATCAAAATTGACTGCAAAAGCGAGAAATGTGATAGAAGAACATCTTCGCACCTAGCCATTACACTCGTGAAATGATGAAACCTTGCCGCCAATCAAGTACTGCGCTTTGTATGTAAACTATAGGTATTATAGAGGAAAGTTCATCAGATCAATTACAATGAATCTGATGCAAAAGTAACTATTCATTTGACTTTTCCATAATTCAAGCCTTTTTGTACTTGAATAATATTCTGAGATTAACTTGGAAATGACCTGGTTGATTGTGGGCATGTTTAGTACAGTGGTCCTAGGCAGATGTATTAGGAAATGACACTTGTAATATATGCACATATACTACACTAATCCTAAAACACGTTTCCACATATAGTCATTCCAATAATTTTCAAGAGGTTATATTCCTTTATTATTAAACACGTTATATATGTTGTATTATATTTATTTGAAAATAAATGTCCACCTGACTAGGGATTGAAAGCCAAATTAAGAACCAATATTATTATTATTATTCTTTGGTTTTTATCAAGGAGTTCAAGATAAAAACCCAGGAGATTATATGACAACAATATTCTAAGCATGGACGAAATGTAGATTCTGGAGAGACAAATTATCTAGTACAACACAGTGAATCAATTTTCTTAGCACTTGACTGAGTAATGGATTTAATATAATCTTTCCACTTTATCTCAGCCCGTGAAGGCGCAACAAGTCACTCTCCCGAAGGTTAGCATCAGCCATACTGATGTAAGACAGGTCACAGGGTCTCTCAGATGATTAATAAAAAACTGTTTAGTTTTGGAGGCATTGACATTAACAAGCCATTTTTCGCCCTAGTTAACAACAGACTTGAGTTTGTTTTGGACATCGGCTGTCATTTTGACCTTATCGAACTGACCAGACTTACTATCAAGACAGGAGTAAATAGTTGTGTCATCTGCGTAGATACCAAGTTGAGAGTTGATGCCATCGGGAAGGCCATTAATGAAAATTAAAAACAAAGGAAGATCAAGGATGGAGCTCTAGGGGTCACCGCATTAGTACGAAAGAATCAAGAGGAGTGGCTGTTCAGGATAACTTTCATTTCACGATTTGACAGAAAAGAATGGATTGGATCCGAATTTTGTCAGGGGATTACATAAATATCCCGCCTTTGGAAGTCACATAATAAGTAAATAGAGCTCACCTGATTATGACGAGTTGTTTTTAATAAAAGAAAGAATAGAAAATTAAATACAAACCTTCATTCGCTATTCTGTGGAGGTTTGGACTTTGCATAAGTATCCAACACCTTGAACTATTCCACATTTTCTTACGTTGCAATAAAGGTATATTATTGGGGAGGCGGGTCAATATAATGGACCTACAATAAATAGTGGATCATGAAGTGGGGAGAATCTATTACATAATTTTTAAAATTATTTAAAATAAAAAAATCTGAAAAGTTTTAAGTTTATATGTATTCATCCCTTTTACTGTGAATTTTGAGATTTTATTTACACCGAGGGCTGGGGCGAGGAGAAGAGAAACGGAGGCTTGTCACGGGGGCGAAGCGTGCTCGACGGAAAGAAAACAGCACGGCGAAATCAGGGTGGAGCGTCTTCATATGTATTCGTGCCAATGGAGACTTTCACTCCTGTTTGGGTTTGTACAGCTCTAACAAATCCGCCATCAGTAGCTTTTTGGACGCAGATCCTTGGTCACTCGGAACCACCTGATGACACGCACACACACACACACACACACACACACACACTCATATATATATATATATATATATATATATATATATATATATATATATATAAAAGTAAAATCAAATACAACTAATCACCTTAAGAAATCACATAATAAGTAAATACACTTCTCCTGATTATGAAGATTTCTTCTTAATAAAGGAAATAATAGAAAATTAATTACAAGCCTTGTTTCGGCACTGTCCTGTTCTGTAAAGGTTTCAGTCGCTCGTTAAAGATTACCGAACTTGCGGCTTATAGGGCAGCGGGAACCATCGTTCGATACGACGTGATTTAACCGACTCAGCTACGAAGAACTTTGCCGATCGCGTAACATCTCTCCCATCATAAATTCTTGAAATTTACATATCTGCTGAGTTTCGTATCCAAACGTAAACAACGCAATTTCTAAAGTAATGGATTTTCTTCGCATATTTTATTTTAGTAAGATCTCTCGAATATTCAGGTAGGTAAGCGAAAGTAAATAAATGTACTGTTTAATAAATAAACGGTATAAACATAAGTATCCACCAAAATAACGTTTAAATGATATAATCTGTCAAGCTATTAAATAAAAAAAAGACCACTACTTTGGAAATTGCTTTGTTTATGTTTGGATACGAAACATAGCAATTCGAAAATTCCGATAATGTATGATTGGAAGCATTTCGCTTAAAGGCAGTAATCAGCTCATCGTATCTGAGTCAGTTATAGTACATGGGATAGAACATTACCGAACAAACAGTTATAACCAAGAAGCTATTATGACAAGTCTAGGATGAAGTTTGGATAAATATAAAGCATTTTTAGGATATAAAAGTATCTCATATTTTAAACATTCTATGGAGCACAATTAACCATCATCTGAAAATGTAAAGAGTTTGGCACAATCGCAAATTTAACACGACAAAGCCGTCCACCTAAACTGAAACGCCAGGTAAAAAGATTTTAAACCAAAGAGGAAACCAAGAGCCTAATGATAACTCTTGAGAAGTTGCAGAATTCAAGGTGGGAGAATCTGTCTATAGGACTACTATTAGTTGGGCACTCCAAACGTCTGATCTTTATGAAACAGTAGCAACAAGAAAGCTTTTTTAAAAGAATGAGACAATGTATATATGTGGAAAAAAGGTGTTTTGGTCAAATGAAACCATAATTAAACTGCAAAACGTTAGATATAGCGGAAAACTAACTCTACACATCATTCTGAACACACCAACCGCACCAGGAAATATGATGGCGCCGGCATCATGAAACGGTAACGTTTTTCTTCGTCAGCAAAAGAGAAGCTGGTCAGAGTTGATAAATAGAGTCAAATGCAAGACAATCCTTAAAGCAAAACTCTTACAGAATGCAAAAATAAGACTGAGGCGGAGATATTCCTTCCAGGAAAGCAACGATCGTAAAATACAAGAGCGTCAATTGCCAGATTACAGATTAAAATGTATTAAAGAGTCAGCATAGCCCATTAAAACCCCAGAACTAAATCCAATTAAGAATCTGCTCTAAGATTTGAAAATTGTTTTCAAAATGTCTCCATCTAATCTGACTGGGTTTGAGCTCTTTTGAAATAAAGAATGGACATTTTCAGTCTCTACATGTACAAAGCTGGTAATGACACGCACCAAAAGTTGTAATTGCAGCTTAGGGTGGTTTCACAAAGTATTACCTCGGGAAACAGTCAATTGTCATGCATCCAAAAGATGAAAGTTTTCTTGTTTTAATTATTAATTTTCTCATGAGAATATGTATTACCGACGGTGCAGTTTGTGTCCATCAAATGGTAAATAAGCTATTTAAGTCCTTTTCATTAGAAATCTACAAAACATGGAAAAGTTAAAAGTTGTGAATAGTTATGCAAGTCAATCTAGTTTTAAATTAATAATTGTTGGCTATAACAATTTTTTTCAAAAATTTAATAATAGCGCTACAGATAAAAAAGAAAATTGAAGCTACGAAGATGATGGTTTTTACGACGGCTATTGAAAATACTATAGGCAGAAAATATGAATAAAGTAACAAAAATGAAACGTATGCTTAGAATTAGAACGAATCAATTGACATATTTGGAAATCATAATGAGAAAAGATGGTCTGAAGAACTTAAAACTCACAGGACACAGTGAAGTTATGAGAAGCAAGAGAAAACAAGAAACCTACCTAATGAGTTTTTGCGATATAATATCAAAGTATGAAATAATGATGGATAGAAATGATTTGAAGATACTTATCACAACAAAAGGTATGGCATTGATGTAGACTATGACCTCCCACGTTCCAGAGAACCACTTGATTGATATTTTTCATTTGATCAGTTGATGAAGGAAACATCGATAGTTTTATATATGACTGTCAGTATCTCTTGACTTTGTTGGTTAATATTTCTGTTGTAATTCAGAAAATGCTTAGTGAAAATTGCTCAAACGAATTATATAACAAACACTGAAAAGTGCAAGCAGTAAAATCATAAAAAAATGTTATTTTATGCACTAATAATATATGGTATTTTCATTTCCTCACGAACAGGTGACAAAATTTCCCATTCTTGTTAGCACATCATCATCTACCAAAAAGAAACGATTACAAATTTTGTGGAACTGATATAGTCTAAGCACACCCGAAATTAATATTTTAATAGATTCTGTTAAAGAAGTCAAATATATATTAATGATCATCCTTGTGTATTATTAATATTATACTCTATAACAAAAATTTGAACGACATAATACGCGATTTATCACACATGAATGAAATTTGACATATTCTGAAAGATATTTCAACATCTTTTTCTATACGATTCTATGCATTTTCCTCATTTGATGATATTTATATATAGAGAGGAAAAAAGTCGTAAAAGCAAAAAGACATACATGCGCCATTTGTTGAGATAGTGTCATATCTGATATTAGTTTGGTGCAAAATAATGTCGTTTTTCACATATGTTACTATGTGAGAAAACGGCATTATTTTTGCACCAAACTAATAGCACTGTCCTTAATTTATTCACTAGAATTAGAAATGAAAATCTGGAACTGAAAGACCGATAGCCATATTGAAAGGTTTATTTCGCAGAGTTATTCCAGATATTTTATAGAAGCGTTGTAAATTATTTGAATATTGTTGGATGCGGAAATCACCCGTTTTGAAATTCCTTTTGAGAACTCCTTTCTAGCTTTCTGCCTTCGAGCGAAGTTTAATCTTCAAAAATTTCAATCCAATGTCAATCCCTATCAACTGTCCCCTTGATTACTCTTTTTGTTCTTACTCATTAGTAATATTTCTAATTTTTCCACACCTTGTGCCTTAGTGACTTTAATGCCTTGGATGGGGTGAACTTGATTGAAAAAAAGAAAACCATTTAATAGACATTCATCTTAATATCTTACTTTTGAATAAATGAAATTGTGTCTACCATTTTTTTTAAATTTAAAACGTGAAAGAAGGATTGCAGAAAATTATAAATTGATTGTTTACAACACTATCGACACAGTGTATCTGGTGGGATTGGAAAGATATTAGGAGCTACTTGCGTCAAATCTGTCGTTGAATTCAGACAAGTACTCTTATCAATTGGACCAATTAAAGAGAGTAATTGATGAAAATCGTAAGGAATTGAGTAGTCAGGCGTGTATGTATTCAATAAGGACAACCGCAAACCTCACGTTTGTTTACTGGCTCGGCAGGAATTGGTACAGTTATACTGGAATGTCCTATGACCCCCCCACCGTACACACATGGTCGTGAAACTTCCGATTAATACTTAATTATTCCCAACAAAATTATTTTAATGGGAAAAAATTGAAATTCTCTGGAAGTCTGTAACAATGACTTGCGCCATTTCACCACCCATTAAGAAGCCATGATCTGGGAGGATGGATTAAGGAAGTTGTCTCAAAAATGGTTAAAGTTAGTGCAAAATTGGTACATATATATGTGAATAAATCTATGAACGAATATCAAAATATTGACTTTTTATTTTACGTAAACATTTACGATATATGGTCCAACACAATATTTGGCATATTTTAATTTCCTATGTTTGCCTCTTATAATTGTCTAGTCATTTTTTAATAAATTCACATCAAGCAAGACAGTAATGCCACTAAGACGTAAGACGTTACTGAAGTGAAGGCCAAGGAAAAGACTTTAGACGCAACCAAAACCTAATTTAAACAGAAAACTAACCTATATTCCAGATAAAAAGACCGGGGAGGAATGTGAATCGAACGATAGGCGAACATATCTACTCCTATTGTTTGCGCTTATTTTCGGACTATGCCCTCGAGGAAAGCATTTTTGTGACCGTACCTTTTCCCTCCAGCTATGTGTCAAATAGCAGGACAGACTGACACTGTAATTTTAGGGGAAAGCCAATCTATAGCTAGCAGGCATTGGAGTGACACTTTATTATCTTTTCCAAGATGAGAATAGTAATTCAAAGCAATTTGTAGAAACCCATCGTTCCTTATGTCCTGAAGGGATATCAAATTTTAAATATGTATGGAATCATGTGACGTAATCAAATTTCCATGAATTCAATTATTCTATCTCATTGGTTTAAACTAATCTCCCATTATCTGTTTCACAATGTTCTATCGGAAACATAATTAAAGAAAATTCAGACAACTGCCACCGATGACATTGCATGCCTGTACAATCACTCACACTAATCGCAATTGTCTTGTCAATATTTGTATATAGACAAATGAAAAAGTTGTCACGTGACGCGTTTCGTTATTTAAGACTTCATTGGACTTAGGCTGATGGGACTACACGCGCGCACAATCGAGAAGGAATGCTGAAATATAAAAATTAAATTAATTTTTAACACGTTATCTCCCACGCGAAACACCGGAGTGTCGTGGGGGGTATGTCTGCAAGGCCCACACGACATTCCGATGTGCCGTTTTCCAATTTCTTTTCTGTCAGGATTATTAGGATTGGGATGCTATGATTAACTACTTCATGACACATCAGACTTACATTTGTTTCCAAAAATTTTTAATATTTTTTTTTAATCTATTTATTTTTTTATATAGTATTACTTTAGAAATTTCTACACTTGTATTTTGGGATACTTTTATTTTTTTCATTGTACCGTGTATTCAGGTAAAGTAAAAGATTAGTAAACAGAAATTTTCATTAGCTACACATTATGAAATTATAAAAAGTATACTTAATTTACTTAGGAAAGCAAAATAAAGCCTGCAACAGTTAAATTAAACACAGGAATTCTAATCTAATAGAATCCATGTTCCTAACGTTTGAAACGATATAAAAAAAAACTATAAAAGCACATGTTGCTACAACACTAGGAAAAACTGAATTGATTCTTATTTTATATGTCTCTTAACATTGCTACATCACTGGGAAAAAGCCCTAGTTGATTCTTACTGTATGTCTCTTATTGAAACATTACTACACAACAAGGAAAAACTGAAGTGATTCTTACTTTATATGTATCATATTGAAACATTGCTACACGACAAGGAAAAAATGAAGTGATTCTTATTTTATATGTCTCTTATTCAAACATTGCTACACGACAAGGAAAAGCTGAAGTGATTCTTATTTTATATGTCCCTTATTGAAACATTGCTACACGACAAGGAAAAGCTGAAGTGATTCTTATTTTATATGTCTCTTATTGAAACATTGCTACACGACAAGGAAAAGCTGAAGTGATTCTTATTTTATATGTCTGTTAATGAAACATTGCTACACGACAAGGAAAAGATGAAGTGATTCTTACTTTATATGTCTCTTATTAAAACATTGCTACACGACAAGGAAAAGCTAAAGTGATTCTTATTTTATATGTCTCTTATTGAAACATTGCTACACGACAATGAAAAGCTGAAGTGATTCTTATTTTATATGTCTCTTATTCAAACATTGCTACACGACAAGGAAAAGCTGAAGTGATTCTTATTTTATATGTCTCTTATTGAAACATTGCTATACGACAAGGAAAAGCTAAAGTGATTCTTATTTTATATGTCTCTTATTCAAACATTGCTACACGACAAGGAAAAGCTGAAGTGATTCTTATTTTATATGTCTCTTATTCAAACATTGCTACACGACAAGGAAAAGCTGAAGTGATTCTTATTTTATATGTCCCTTATTGAAACATTGCTACACGACAAGGAAAAGCTGAAGTGATTCTTATTTTATATGTCTCTTATTGAAACATTGCTATACGACAAGGAAAAGCTAAAGTGATTCTTATTTTATATGTCCCTTATTCAAACATTGCTACACGACAAGGAAAAGCTGAAGTGATTCTTATTTTATATGTCTCTTATTCAAACATTGCTACACGACAAGGAAAAGCTGAAGTGATTCTTATTTTATATGTCCCTTATTGAAACATTGCTACACGACAAGGAAAAGCTGAAGTGATTCTTATTTTATATGTCTCTTATTGAAACATTGCTATACGACAAGGAAAAGCTAAAGTGATTCTTATTTTATATGTCCCTTATTGAAACATTGCTACACGACAAGGAAAAGCTGAAGTGATTCTTATTTTATATGTCTCTTATTCAAACATTGCTACACGACAAGGAAAAGCTGAAGTGATTCTTATTTTATATGTCTCTTATTCAAACATTGCTACACGACAAGGAAAAGCTGAAGTGATTCTTATTTTATATGTCCCTTATTGAAACATTGCTACACGCCAAGGAAAAGCTGAAGTGATTCTTATTTTATATGTCTCTTATTGAAACATTGCTATACGACAAGGAAAAGCTAAAGTGATTCTTATTTTATATGTCCCTTATTGAAACATTGCTACACGACAAGGAAAAGCTTAAGTGATTCTTATTTTATATGTCTCTTATTCAAACATTGCTACACGACAAGGAAAAGCTGAAGTGATTCTTATTTTATATGTCTCTTATTCAAACATTGCTACACGACAAGGAAAAGCTGAAGTGATTCTTATTTTATATGTCCCTTATTGAAACATTGCTACACGACAAGGAAAAGCTGAAGTGATTCTTATTTTATATGTCTCTTATTGAAACATTGCTATACGACAAAGAAAAAGCTAAAGTGATTCTTATTTTATATGTCTCTTATTGAAACATTGCTATACGACAAGGAAAAGCTAAAGTGATTCTTATTTTATATGTCTCTTATTCAAACATTGCTACACGAGAAGGAAAAGCTGAAGTGATTCTTATTTTATATGTCTCTTATTCAAACATTGCTACACGACAAGGAAAAGATGAAGTGATTCTTATTTTATATGTCTCTTATTGAAACATTGCTACACGACAAGGAAAAGCTGAAGTGATTCTTATTTTATATGTCTCTTATTCAAACATTGCTACACGACAAGGAAAAGCTGAAGTGATTCTTATTTTATATGTCTCTTATTCAAACATTGCTACACGACAAGGAAAAGCTGAAGTGATTCTTATTTTATATGTCCCTTATTGAAACATTGCTACACGACAAGGAAAAGCTGAAGTGATTCTTATTTTATATGTCTCTTATTGAAACATTGCTATACGACAAGGAAAAGCTAAAGTGATTCTTATTTTATATGTCTCTTATTGAAACATTGCTATACGACAAGGAAAAGCTAAAGTGATTCTTATTTTATATGTCTCTTATTCAAACATTGCTACACGAGAAGGAAAAGCTGAAGTGATTCTTATTTTATATGTCTCTTATTCAAACATTGCTACACGACAAGGAAAAGATGAAGTGATTCTTATTTTATATGTCTCTTATTGAAACATTGCTACACGACAAGGAAAAGCTGAAGTGATTCTTATTTTATATGTCTCTTATTGAAACATTGCTACACGACAAGGAAAAGCTAAAGTGATTCTTATTTTATATGTCTCTTATTGAAACATTGCTATACGACAATGAAAAGCTGAAGTGATTCTTATTTTATATGTCCCTTATTGAAACATTGCTACACGACAAGGAAAAGCTAAAGTGATTCTTATTTTATATGTCTCTTATTCAAACATTGCTACACGACAAGGAAAAGCTGAAGTGATTCATATTTTATATGTCTCTTATTGAAACATTGCTATACGACAAGGAAAAGCTAAAGTGATTCTTATTTTATATGTCTCTTATTGAAACATTGCTACACGACAAGGAAAAGCTGAAGTGATTCTTATTTTATATGTCTCTTATTGAAACATTGCTACACGACAAGGAAAAGCTAAAGTGATTCTTATTTTATATGTCTCTTATTGAAACATTGCTATACGACAAGGAAAAGCTGAAGTGATTCTTATTTTATATGTCTCTTATTCAAACATTGCTACACGACAAGGAAAAGCTGAAGTGATTCTTATTTTATATGTCTCTTATTGAAACATTGCTACACGACAAGGAAAAGCTAAAGTGATTCTTATTTTATATGTCTCTTATTGAAACATTGCTATACGACAAGGAAAAGCTGAAGTGATTCTTATTTTATATGTCTCTTATTCAAACATTGCTACACGACAAGGAAAAGCTGAAGTGATTCTTATTTTATATGTCTCTTATTGAAACATTGCTATACGACAAGGAAAAGCTAAAGTGATTCTTATTTTATATGTCTCTTATTGAAACATTGCTATACGACAAGGAAAAGCTGAAGTGATTCTTATTTTATATGTCCCTTATTGAAACATTGCTACACGACAAGGAAAAGCTGAAGTGATTCTTATTTTATATGTCTCTTATTGAAACATTGCTACACGACAAGGAAAAGCTAAAGTGATTCTTATTTTATATGTCTCTTATTGAAACATTGCTATACGACAAGGAAAAGCTGAAGTGATTCTTATTTTATATGTCTCTTATTCAAACATTGCTACACGACAAGGAAAAGCTGAAGTGATTCTTATTTTATATGTCTCTTATTGAAACATTGCTATACGACAAGGAAAAGCTAAAGTGATTCTTATTTTATATGTCTCTTATTGAAACATTGCTACACGACAAGGAAAAGCTGAAGTGATTCTTATTTTATATGTCTCTTATTGAAACATTGCTACACGACAAGGAAAAGCTAAAGTGATTCTTATTTTATATGTCTCTTATTGAAACATTGCTATACGACAAGGAAAAGCTGAAGTGATTCTTATTTTATATGTCTCTTATTCAAACATTGCTACACGACAAGGAAAAGCTGAAGTGATTCTTATTTTATATGTCTCTTATTCAAACATTGCTATACGACAAGGAAAAGCTAAAGTGATTCTTATTTTATATGTCTCTTATTGAAACATTGCTATACGACAAGGAAAAGCTGAAGTGATTCTTATTTTATATGTCTCTTATTCAAACATTGCTACACGACAAGGAAAAGCTGAAGTGATTCTTATTTTATATGTTTCTTATTGAAACATTGCTATACGACAAGGAAAAGCTAAAGTGATTCTTATTTTATATGTCTCTTATTGAAACATTGCTACACGACAAGGAAAAGCTGAAGTGATTCTTATTTTATATGTCTCTTATTCAAACATTGCTATACGACAAGGAAAAGCTAAAGTGATTCTTATTTTATATGTCACTTATTGAAACATTGCTACACGACAAGGAAAAGCTGAAGTGATTCTTATTTTATATGTCTCTTATTCAAACATTGCTATACGACAAGGAAAAGCTAAAGTGATTCTTATTTTATATGTCTCTTATTGAAACATTGCTATACGACAAGGAAAAGCTGAAGTGATTCTTATTTTATATGTCTCTTATTCAAACATTGCTATACGACAAGGAAAAGCTGAAGTGATTCTTATTTTATATGTCTCTTATTGAAACATTGCTACACGACAAGGAAAAGCTAAAGTGATTCTTATTTTATATGTCTCTTATTGAAACATTGCTATACGACAAGGAAAAGCTGAAGTGATTCTTATTTTATATGTCTCTTATTGAAACATTGCTACACGACAAGGAAAAGCTGAAGTGATTCTTATTTTATATGTCTCTTATTGAAACATTGCTATACGACAATGAAAAGCTAAAGTGATTCTTATTTTATATGTCTCTTATTGAAACATTGCTACACGACAAGGAAAAGCTGAAGTGATTCTTATTTTATATGTCTCTTATTGAAACATTGCTATACGACAAGGAAAAGCTAAAGTGATTCTTATTTTATATGTCTCTTATTGAAACATTGCTACACGACAAGGAAAAGCTGAAGTGATTCTTATTTTATATCTCTCTTATTCAAACATTGCTATACGACAAGGAAAAGCTAAAGTGATTCTTATTTTATATGTCTCTTATTGAAACATTGCTACACGACAAGGAAAAGCTGAAGTGATTCTTATTTTATATGTCTCTTATTCAAACATTGCTATACGACAAGGAAAAGCTAAAGTGATTCTTATTTTATATGTCTCTTATTGAAACATTGCTACACGACAAGGAAAAGCTGAAGTGATTCTTATTTTATATGTCTCTTATTCAAACATTGCTATACGACAAGGAAAAGCTAAAGTGATTCTTATTTTATATGTCTCTTATTGAAACATTGCTACACGACAAGGAAAAGCTGAAGTGATTCTTATTTTATATGTCTCTTATTCAAACATTGCTATACGACAAGGAAAAGCTAAAGTGATTCTTATTTTATATGTCTCTTATTGAAACATTGCTATACGACAAGGAAAAGCTGAAGTGATTCTTATTTTATATGTCTCTTATTCAAACATTGCTACACGACAAGGAAAAGCTGAAGTGATTCTTATTTTATATGTCTCTTATTGAAACATTGCTACACGACAAGGAAAAGCTGAAGTGATTCTTATTTTATATGTCTCTTATTCAAACATTGCTATACGACAAGGAAAAGCTAAAGTGATTCTTATTTTATATGTCTCTTATTGAAACATTGCTACACGACAAGGAAAAGCTGAAGTGATTCTTATTTTATATGTCTCTTATTCAAACATTGCTATACGACAAGGAAAAGCTAAAGTGATTCTTATTTTATATGTCTCTTATTGAAACATTGCTACACGACAAGGAAAAGCTGAAGTGATTCTTATTTTATATGTCTCTTATTGAAACATTGCTACACGACAAGGAAAAGCTAAAGTGATTCTTATTTTATATGTCTCTTATTGAAACATTGCTACACGACAAGGAAAAGCTGAAGTGATTCTTATTTTATATGTCTCTTATTCAAACATTGCTATACGACAAGGAAAAGCTAAAGTGATTCTTATTTTATATGTCTCTTATTGAAACATTGCTACACGACAAGGAAAAGCTGAAGTGATTCTTATTTTATATGTCTCTTATTCAAACATTGCTATACGACAAGGAAAAGCTAAAGTGATTCTTATTTTATATGTCTCTTATTGAAACATTGCTACACGACAAGGAAAAGCTGAAGTGATTCTTATTTTATATGTCTCTTATTCAAACAATGCTATACGACAAGGAAAAGCTAAAGTGATTCTTATTTTATATGTCTCTTATTGAAACATTGCTACACGACAAGGAAAAGCTGAAGTGATTCTTATTTTATATGTCTCTTATTGAAACATTGCTACACGACAAGGAAAAGCTAAAGTGATTCTTATTTTATATGTCTCTTATTGAAACATTGCTATACGACAAGGAAAAGCTAAAGTGATTCTTATTTTATATGTCTCTTATTCAAACATTGCTACACGACAAGGAAAAGCTGAAGTGATTCTTATTTTATATGTCTCTTATTGAAACATTGCTACACGACAAGGAAAAGCTGAAGTGATTCTTATTTTATATGTCTCTTATTGAAACATTGCTACACGACAAGGAAAAGCTGAAGTGATTCTTATTTTATATGTCTCTTATTCAAACATTGCTACACGACAAGGAAAAGCTGAAGTGATTCTTATTTTATATGTCTCTTATTGAAACATTGCTACACGACAAGGAAAAGCTGAAGTGATTCTTATTTTATATGTCTCTTATTGAAACATTGCTATACGACAAGGAAAAGCTGAAGTGATTCTTATTTTATATGTCTCTTATTGAAACATTGCTACACGACAAGGAAAAGCTGAAGTGATTCTTATTTTATATGTCTCTTATTGAAACATTGCTACACGACAAGGAAAAGCTGAAGTGATTCTTATTTTATATGTCCCTTATTGAAACATTGCTACACGACAAGGAAAAGCTGAAGTGATTCTTATTTTATATGTCCCTTATTGAAACATTGCTACACGACAAGGAAAAGCTGAAGTGATTCTTATTTTATATGTCTCTTATTGAAACATTGCTACACGACAAGGAAAAGCTGAAGTGATGCTTATTTTATATGTCTCTTATTGAAACATTGCTACACGACAAGGAAAAGCTGAAGTGATTCTTATTTTATATGTCTCTTATTCAAACATTGCTACACGACAAGGAAAAGCTGAAGTGATTCTTATTTTATATGTCTCTTATTCAAACATTGCTACACGACAAGGAAAAGCTGAAGTGATTCTTATTTTATATGTCCCTTATTGAAACATTGCTACACGACAAGGAAAAGCTGAAGTGATTCTTATTTTATATGTCCCTTATTGAAACATTGCTACACGACAAGGAAAAGCTGAAGTGATTCTTATTTTATATGTCTCTTATTGAAACATTGCTACACGACAAGGAAAAGCTGAAGTGATTCTTATTTTATATGTCTCTTATTCAAACATTGCTACACGACAAGGAAAAGCTGAAGTGATTCTTATTTTATATGTCTCTTATTCAAACATTGCTACACGACAAGGAAAAGCTGAAGTGATTCTTATTTTATATGTCTCTTATTGAAACATTGCTACACGACAAGGAAAAGCTGAAGTGATTCTTATTTTATATGTCTCTTATTGAAACATTGCTACACGACAAGGAAAAGCTGAAGTGATTCTTATTTTATATGTCTCTTATTGAAACATTGCTACACGACAAGGAAAAGCTGAAGTGATTCTTATTTTATATGTCCCTTATTGAAACATTGCTACACGACAAGGAAAAGCTGAAGTGATTCTTATTTTATATGTCCCTTATTGAAACATTGCTACACGACAAGGAAAAGCTGAAGTGATTCTTATTTTATATATCTCTTATTGAAACATTGCTACACGACAAGGAAAAGCTGAAGTGATGCTTATTTTATATGTCTCTTATTGAAACATTGCTACACGACAAGGAAAAGCTGAAGTGATTCTTATTTTATATGTCTCTTATTGAAACATTGCTACACGACAAGGAAAAGCTGAAGTGATTCTTATTTTATATGTCTCTTATTGAAACATTGCTACACGACAAGGAAAAGCTGAAGTGATTCTTATTTTATATGTCCCTTATTGAAACATTGCTACACGACAAGGAAAAGCTGAAGTGATTCTTATTTTATATGTCCCTTATTGAAACATTGCTACACGACAAGGAAAAGCTGAAGTGATTCTTATTTTATATGTCTCTTATTGAAACATTGCTCCACGACAAGGAAAAGCTGAAGTGATTCTTATTTTATATGTCTCTTATTGAAACATTGCTACACGACAAGGAAAAGCTGAAGTGATTCTTATTTTATATGTCTCTTATTGAAACATTGCTACACGACAAGGAAAAGCTGAAGTGATTCTTATTTTATATGTCTCTTATTGAAACATTGCTACACGACAAGGAAAAGCTGAAGTGATTCTTATTTTATATGTCTCTTATTGAAACATTGCTACACGACAAGGAAAAGCTGAAGTGATTCTTATTTTATATGTCTCTTATTGAAACATTGCTACACGACAAGGAAAAGCTGAAGTGATTCTTATTTTATATGTCCCTTATTGAAACATTGCTACACGACAAGGAAAAGCTGAAGTGATTCTTATTTTATATGTCTCTTATTCAAACATTGCTACACGACAAGGAAAAGCTGAAGTGATTCTCATTTTATATGTCTCTTATTGAAACATTGCTACACGACAAGGAAAAGCTGAAGTGATTCTTATTTTATATGTCTCTTATTGAAACATTGCTACACGACAAGGAAAAGCTGAAGTGATTCTTATTTTATATGTCTCTTATTGAAACATTGCTACACGACAAGGAAAAGCTGAAGTGATTCTTATTTTATATGTCTCTTATTGAAACATTGCTACACGACAAGGAAAAGCTGAAGTGATTCTTATTTTATATGTCCCTTATTGAAACATTGCTACACGACATGGAAAAGCTGAAGTGATTCTTATTTTATATGTCTCTTATTGAAACATTGCTACACGACAAGGAAAAGCTGAAGTGATTCGTATTTTATATGTCCCTTATTGAAACATTGCTACACGACAAGGAAAAGCTGAAGTGATTCTTATTTTATATGTCTCTTATTGAAACATTGCTACACGACAAGGAAAAGCTGAAGTGATTCTTATTTTATATGTCCCTTATTGAAACATTGCTACACGACAAGGAAAAGCTGAAGTGATTCTTATTTTATATATCTCTTATTGAAACATTGCTACACGACAAGGAAAAGCTGAAGTGATGCTTATTTTATATGTCTCTTATTGAAACATTGCTACACGACAAGGAAAAGCTGAAGTGATTCTTATTTTATATGTCTCTTATTGAAACATTGCTACACGACAAGGAAAAGCTGAAGTGATTCTTATTTTATATGTCTCTTATTGAAACATTGCTACACGACAAGGAAAAGCTGAAGTGATTCTTATTTTATATGTCCCTTATTGAAACATTGCTACACGACAAGGAAAAGCTGAAGTGATTCTTATTTTATATGTCCCTTATTGAAACATTGCTACACGACAAGGAAAAGCTGAAGTGATTCTTATTTTATATGTCTCTTATTGAAACATTGCTCCACGACAAGGAAAAGCTGAAGTGATTCTTATTTTATATGTCTCTTATTGAAACATTGCTACACGACAAGGAAAAGCTGAAGTGATTCTTATTTTATATGTCTCTTATTGAAACATTGCTACACGACAAGGAAAAGCTGAAGTGATTCTTATTTTATATGTCTCTTATTGAAACATTGCTACACGACAAGGAAAAGCTGAAGTGATTCTTATTTTATATGTCTCTTATTGAAACATTGCTACACGACAAGGAAAAGCTGAAGTGATTCTTATTTTATATGTCTCTTATTGAAACATTGCTACACGACAAGGAAAAGCTGAAGTGATTCTTATTTTATATGTCCCTTATTGAAACATTGCTACACGACAAGGAAAAGCTGAAGTGATTCTTATTTTATATGTCTCTTATTCAAACATTGCTACACGACAAGGAAAAGCTGAAGTGATTCTCATTTTATATGTCTCTTATTGAAACATTGCTACACGACAAGGAAAAGCTGAAGTGATTCTTATTTTATATGTCTCTTATTGAAACATTGCTACACGACAAGGAAAAGCTGAAGTGATTCTTATTTTATATGTCTCTTATTGAAACATTGCTACACGACAAGGAAAAGCTGAAGTGATTCTTATTTTATATGTCTCTTATTGAAACATTGCTACACGACAAGGAAAAGCTGAAGTGATTCTTATTTTATATGTCCCTTATTGAAACATTGCTACACGACATGGAAAAGCTGAAGTGATTCTTATTTTATATGTCTCTTATTGAAACATTGCTACACGACAAGGAAAAGCTGAAGTGATTCGTATTTTATATGTCCCTTATTGAAACATTGCTACACGACAAGGAAAAGCTGAAGTGATTCTTATTTTATATGTCTCTTATTGAAACATTGCTACACGACAAGGAAAAGCTGAAGTGATTCTTATTTTATATGTCTCTTATTGAAACATTGCTACACGACAAGGAAAAGCTGAAGTGATTCTTATTTTATATGTCTCTTATTGAAACATTGCTACACGACAAGGAAAAGCTGAAGTGATTCTTATTTTATATGTCCCTTTTTGAAACATTGCTACACGACAAGGAAAAGCTGAAGTGATTCTTATTTTATATGTCTCTTATTGAAACATTGCTACACGACAAGGAAAAGCTGAAATGATTCTTATTTTATATGTCCCTTATTGAAACATTGCTACACGACAAGGAAAAGCTGAAGTGATTCTTATTTTATATGTCCCTTATTGAAACATTGCTACACGACAAGGAAAAGCTGAAGTGATTCTTATTTTATATGTCTCTTATTCAAACATTGCTACACGACAAGGAAAAGCTGAAGTGATTCTTATTTTATATGTCTCTTATTGAAACATTGCTACACGACAAGGAAAAGCTGAAGTGATTCTTATTTTATATGTCTCTTATTCAAACATTGCTACACGACAAGGAAAAGCTGAAGTGATTCTTATTTTATATGTCTCTTATTGAAACATTGCTACACGACAAGGAAAAGCTGAAGTGATTCTTATTTTGTATGTCTCTTATTGAAACATTGCTACACGACAAGGAAAAGCTGAAGTGATTCTTATTTTATATGTCTCTTATTGAAACATTGCTACACGACAAGGAAAAGCTGAAGTGATTCTTATTTTATATGTCTCTTATTGAAACATTGCTACACGACAAGGAAAAGCTGAAGTGATTCTTATTTTATATGTCTCTTATTGAAACATTGCTATACGACAAGGAAAAGCTAAAGTGATTCTTATTTTATATGTCTCTTATTGAAACATTGCTACACGACAAGGAAAAGCTAAAGTGATTCTTATTTTGTATGTCTCTTATTGAAACATTGCTACACGACAAGGAAAAGCTGAAGTGATTCTTATTTTATATGTCCCTTATTGAAACATTGCTACACGACAAGGAAAAGCTGAAGTGATTCTTATTTTATATGTCTCTTATTGAAACATTGCTACACGACAAGGAAAAGCTGAAGTGATTCTTATTTTATATGTCTCTTATTGAAACATTGCTACACGACAAGGAAAAGCTGAAGTGATTCTTATTTTATATGTCTCTTATTGAAACATTGCTACACGACAAGGAAAAGCTGAAGTGATTCTTATTTTATATGTCTCTTATTGAAACATTGCTATACGACAAGGAAAAGCTAAAGTGATTCTTATTTTATATGTCCCTTATTGAAACATTGCTACACGACAAGGAAAAGCTGAAGTGATTCTTATTTTATATGTCTCTTATTGAAACATTGCTACACGACAAGGAAAAGCTGAAGTGATTCTTATTTTATATGTCTCTTATTGAAACATTGCTACACGACAAGGAAAAGCTGAAGTGATTCTTATTTTATATGTCCCTTATTGAAACATTGCTACACGACAAGGAAAAGCTGAAGTGATTCTTATTTTATATGTCTCTTATTGAAACATTGCTACACGACAAGGAAAAGCTGAAGTGATTCTTATTTTATATGTCTCTTATTGAAACATTGCTACACGACAAGGAAAAGCTGAAGTGATTCTTATTTGATATGTCTCTTATTCAAACATTGCTACACGACAAGGAAAATCTGAAGTGATTCTTATGTTATATGTCTCTTATTGAAACATTGCTACACGACAAGGAAAAGCTGAAGTGATTCTTATTTTATATGTCCCTTATTGAAACATTGCTACACGACAAGGAAAAGCTGAAGTGATTCTTATTTTATATGTCTCTTATTGAAACATTGCTACACGACAAGGAAAAGCTGAAGTGATTCTTATTTTATATGTCTCTTATTGAAACATTGCTACACGACAAGGAAAAGCTGAAGTGATTCTTATTTTGTATGTCTCTTATTGAAACATTGCTACACGACAAGGAAAAGCTGAAGTGATTCTTATTTTATATGTCTCTTATTGAAACATTGCTACACGACAAGGAAAAGCTGAAGTGATTCTTATTTTATATGTCTCTTATTGAAACATTGCTACACGACAAGGAAAAGCTGAAGTGATTCTTATTTTATATGTCTCTTATTGAAACATTGCTATACGACAAGGAAAAGCTAAAGTGATTCTTATTTTATATGTCTCTTATTGAAACATTGCTACACGACAAGGAAAAGCTAAAGTGATTCTTATTTTGTATGTCTCTTATTGAAACATTGCTACACGACAAGGAAAAGCTGAAGTGATTCTTATTTTATATGTCTCTTATTGAAACATTGCTACACGACAAGGAAAAGCTGAAGTGATTCTTATTTTATATGTCTCTTATTGAAACATTGCTACACGACAAGGAAAAGCTAAAGTGATTCTTATTTTATATGTCTCTTATTGAAACATTGCTACACGACAAGGAAAAGCTGAAGTGATTCTTATTTTATATGTCTCTTATTGAAACATTGCTATACGACAAGGAAAAGCTAAAGTGATTCTTATTTTATATGTCTCTTATTGAAACATTGCTACACGACAAGGAAAAGCTGAAGTGATTCTTATTTTGTATGTCTCTTATTGAAACATTGCTACACCACTAGGAAAATATGCATTAGTTCATATTTTATATGTCTTTTATTATTCCAGAGTAGTGACTTCGATCATCACTGGATTTCCTACACACTTCTTGAAAGTAAGTTACACAATAAAATGTTAGTAAGTTATATAATCAACGGAGACTGACATATTTAATTATTGAAAGTACAGCTGCACCCAGTTTTTGTCCTACAATGTTGATGCATTATACATCCAGACACTATTACTATTATGTGGATAAGTGATGTCTGAAATATATGTCTCCCGTGTACTTGTAACCTGGAGAAAACTGCTGATCTCCTATCTATCAACTAGCTGAAAACACTTTGATTTGCATTTATTGGTTGTTTCTAAGTTACATTTTGTAGCGTGTTAATCGTCTTTCAATTATGTGAGACTGGGGAAAACTATTTTTATATCTTCTAATATATACATTATAATTTTTTCAAATTAAGTTTAATCATCTAGAGAATTCTCTATAGAATACAGAATATCCTAACTTGTTTATATTATATTTCATCCTTATTTCTAAGCAACATACTAATTTATTTAAAGTTCTGTATTTGGGAATTCTTAATGCGAGGCAAGTTTATAAAAACATTGTATAAGTAAGCGATTATAACAATTACCAAGCAAAGTACTTTTTTTCAAAAATATTGAATTACGCACATAAAACAATATCTAGAGGAATTAGCTGTCATAGAATATTGTTACAAAAATGAAAATCCTTATTGAAATATCATTAAGTCCTTCTGTGACGTTTAATTATTGAAGAATTGAAGCTTCTTTTGTCGGAATTATCTAACATCAACAAGATTATTTTTTCTCTATATAGAGTCTCTAGAAATAATATTTTATGCTGATTTCGCATTATTGTATATACTCGTGTATAAGACAACATGATGTATATATAGTTTAACACCTGAGTTTGTTGTATGAAATTTAAACACTCCAGATCTGTATATAGTGCAACCGGTCACCAAAAATACATGATTTTTAACATCTTATCAAATAATTTACCTGTGTATAGTGCAATGTCCTATTCTTGCGCAGAAAAAAAACATCATAAAAATTATCACTATACATGGATCTTTTCTGTTAATTGGCCCCAAATAATGTAAAGTTATTTATCGCAAATATTAATTCACCCCAAGAAAGTATAAATTTTAAATCAAATATTATTTGGTGACTTTATTAATTTTTTTGGCACTCTTTTCAAATTATCAATTTTAAATGAAGATTTTTTTAGAGTGCTTCGTAACAACTCCTACTTTCAAAATGAAAAATTATTTTAAAAAAACACGGAGTTATTCACCTATTTTGGAAGTGTGGATAATATTTGACATACTTATAATGATTTTTTGGCGATTTAAAAGAAAAAAGAAAAAGTGTCTGTTTTTAAATTGTTTATCGAATGTAGATTTCACACTTATAAATAGGGCACCCGAGTCGATCACATTTGGGACGACCCTAAATGTCAACCCGACCGGAGTGCAGTGGAAGTGAGAATTTGGTGAGAATTTTAGTAAATATGAATTCTTTTGCTGTGGGGTGAATTAACAGAAAAGATCCCTGTACCCGAATTCAGTCGAAATTTTTCTCTACCGTTTGTTAATTTTTTAATTTGGTAAAGTTTTCATGATACATTTCTATGATAAAAAGGTTTCAATTTATCCTATAAAATTCTTTCAAATTCCCTGGAAACTCGAAGCAAACGAAGATCAGAATTTCACGTGATCAAGGAATTTGCTAATAATTTCGTGAAATACATCTGTTTCATAACTTGGCGCACATTATCAGTGATGTTTGTGGCCGAGGATCATTATGGTTTTCGGGTTTTACGAATTTATCTCCCTTTTCCACAGCTGAAAACTAATCTAAACAATGTTTTAAAATAATGTCCTTTCAAGACGTAGGCGTTTATAATTCTACAATGATTTATTGTGTATATTAACTGTAAATTTCAATGCATTCTTTGGAAAGATGGTGGAATGCCCTCTCCACATGAGAATGTTTCTTCTCTTAGATGTTGCCATAAAATGCTAGACAGTCCAGGCTACCTTGTTATTTAACACATAGCATGGGGAAGAGGAAATTAATTCATAACTTTTCCAAGTTTTTTTTTTGCGGGGTGGGGGCAAAAATGAGCTATGTCCACGATTCACCCGTTACAATCCCGAAAATCTAAAATAATTTTAATCACAATATTATAACCATAAATATTTTCATGCCAATAATTAAGAAAAAGCAATAAATAATCAAATTGAAATAACAATGATATTACCAGGAAAATAAAACTTGATATGAGATTTTACTGCCAAAGCTAAAAATAAAACGACAGTCATTTCAGGTAAAATGATAAATTTACAATGAGAAAGAAGGTACGTTTCGATTTACTGATGGATTCATCAATTTCTACGGCTTACCAACCCTTTTCAGGTTCTTTAAAGCCAGAAATTATTTTTAGATCGTTGTTTTTTTAGGAGATAACAATGATTTTGTAATGCAAGTTTTACTAATTAACCCATAGTTGATGGGGAAGAGATGGATTCATACCTAAGAGAATATAACGAACCCGAAAAGAATTGGAACTAGACTCTAGATTAAAAATTCTGTGCCGCTATTCATTACACCACTCGCATATCGAGGCTTACTGCACCTGGTATTCTCAAGCGGTCACCCTTCTAAGTACAGACAACGTTCGACCTTGCTTAACTTCTGTGATTGTATGCGAACCGGTGTTTCAACGTAATGTGGTCATGAGACCATTTCATTTTAGCAATGTGAAGATTGACGTATCCGTCAGATTGAGAAATGCCAGATGATGCTACAATACAAGGCTTAAAGAAGCCAAATTTCCCAAGACTGGTTTATTCTGACTTTTATCTAGTCTGTTTAACAACCAAGGCTACTATTTAAACTATAGCTGGGGACAGAAAGAGACGGGCCCATATATTTACCAAGATTAATTGCGGGATAAGTGAATGTAATGAGCTCGACTGGAAATCGAACTCGGCTCTCCGATTCTCATTCAGAGCCGTTATCCAATACACCAAGTGAACATGGCCAGATATTTACAGTGTTGAAGATATAAACATTGTAGTTATTGAAAAGGCACAGACTATATTGGGCTTGTCAGTTTCTACCTTCAGCGATCACTAGAAAGATAATCCGATTATAATCTATTATCAAAGACTTTTTTGCGTATGAAATGGTTTGTGAAAGCCGAAATTATTCAGATAGGGGCAAATTGAATAAATACCTTTCCACGGAAACCAGAAAAATATTTCAAATTGAAAGAAAGTTAATCATAAACAAAGATGCTCCTCAAACATATATGTAGAAATTAATATATATATATATATATATATATATATATATATATATATATATATATATATATATATATATATATATATATATATATATATAAACCTAGTGAGCCAGACAAACCTATCCAGGTTTCACATAAACCTGGGTAGGTTTGTCTGGCTCACTGGGTTTATCTAGGTCTGCTCTACAGTTGTATTGAGCTCTTTTGTTAGTTAGTTGTTTTCTTTTGGCTTCAGACCTGCATCTGTGCGATTTTTTTCGGCAGAAGTTCATGTTTGTAGCTCTTTCTTTTTTTAAAACCTTTTTTCCCTCGAGATTGATTTATTTGCAAATCAAGAATTCGAGGGTTTTTCGAGAGGAGTCTAGTTGTCTATATAAATATATATGTAGAGAGAGAGAGAGTGGGGAGGGGGTATATGAGGCCCGATTGAGTAGTGGATTACGGCCAGGATCGAGAAATCTGTGAGCCGAGTTCCAATTCCATTCGAATCCATTACATTCACTTACGCGCTAAATACCCCTGGGAAAGGTATTAAACCTCTTCTTCTCCATCCAGCTATGGGTAAATAGCAGGATAGCATTGTATGGCATCTAGTCTAGAAGAACAACAACTGTGAATTCAAAACCTGCGGAGATTCGTTTGGGGACCTTGTGGCTCTTCTAAAAGTGTGTTTGGCTGTCGATTCCTAGGAACTGAGCTGCTTGACACTCATACGTCGAATACGACGGGAGAGTCCACTATATATATATATATATATATATATATATATATATATATATATATATATATATATATATGTCTGTGTGTGTGTGTGTGTGAAAATATTGTAGAAAATAGGAAAGAAACTGGTTTGGTAAATAATCCAAAGTTCCTTAGTATTTTCGTTATTATTTTAAAAAAATAGCGCTCGATACGAAAGTAGAGCATATATTCATATATTTATATGAATGTGTGTATAATTAGATATTTATATAGAAACTGTTGTGAAAAGATAGAAGAGAATCAGAGGGAATAGTAAATTATATATATGTATATTCTGAGACATTTTTTGTTTATACATTATTTTTATAGATACAAATATTTAAGTAAATGCTCTGTTTAGAATAAACCGTATTATTTGTATCTATAAAAAGAATGTATAAACATAATATGTCTTAAAATAATTGTCGGAGTTTGTCCATTTCATAATATATGTATATATTTATATGGATTACTCATTACGATATGGCATATTTATTGAATACAATCCTCTGTTTTTAAGCAGTACGTTTGTAAATATACTGTTTAACTTAATGAATGATAATTTCAAAGGGTGCGATAGTTATATTATAGTTTAAATTACCCCAAAAATGAAAATAACACTGATGTTTCATTTTAACAGATATATTTACCAAAATTACACAAAACTATCTTCAAAGACTAAAGAGTATATTTATTCAATAAAATTGCCATTGGCTTCAACCATGACCTCCAGTTGACTTCAGAAACTGCTGTGACTCTTTTGGATGTTCTACCTGTTTAAGTTGATGAAGCCTGCCATACTCCTTGCCTTTAGTTCATCTTTGTTGTTAAAGGAGTTTTGTTTGTCTCTCGCTCAAATACACACCACACATAATAATCAAGGAGGTTGCAGTCTGGAGAGTTAGATGGCTAGATGTAAGGGGTGATGTGGTTGCTGAAATTGTCTCACAGCCGTGACTGTGTTCTCTTGCTTGTGTGGTATGATGCAGAGTCAGGCATAGGGTCTTACAACAGACAGTCTCTCCCCAAAGAAGCACTACCACCACACGGAATTTGATGTACGCCTCTGTGTTGAGTCCGAAAACCTGTAGGAAGATGAATGGGGGCAAACGTCGCCATCATTAGTGATAACTCGAAAGACATGTGTAATCACAATTAGAATTAGCAGTACAGCATGTTGTTTCCAAATCTCTAGCGGAGTGAATTGCATCATAGGGCTCTTTTTCTCACAGACGGCCCTCAACGTGCATCTCGAAAAGGACCTCCAATCGATTGTGAACTGGGGCAAGAATTGACTGGTCAACCTCAACGCTTCTAAGACAAAACTGCTCTCTATTAATCACCACAGAGATCCTTCCCTTCCCTCCATTAGAATGTCTGACGCTCAACTTCTCGACAGCAACTCTCTGCGGCTTCTCGGTCTCACGTTGACTACTGACCTGAGATGGAATAAATGCATTGAGTCAATTGCTTCGTCCACCGCAAGGAAAGTTGGCTCCCTGAGCCGCGCCAGGAAGTTTTTCTCCCCGGAGTCGATCCTCCAGATCTACAAATCAACAATTCGCCCTTGCATGGAGTACTGCTGCCATATATGGTCTGGTGGCCCTTCTGTTTGCCTTGGGGTTCTTGATAGGCTCCAGAGGCGGATATGCAATGTAGTTAGCCCTGCTCTGTCGTCTCGTCTACAGTCACTTTCTCACAGACGCGCCGTCGCCTCCCTCTGTCTGTTCTACAAATACTTCCATGGAAATTGCTCCAAGGAGCTGCATTTGCTGGTTCCCAGACGTCATGAGTTCAAGCGCCATACGAGGCTGGCATCCCGCTCTCACCCCTTCACTGTCGAAACTCCTAAATGTAGCCGTCTCTTCTACTACAATAGCTTCATGTCTCGCACCTCTCGCCTGTGGAACTCCCTTCCCTATTCCTGTTTCCCCGTGATCTATAATCTTCAGCTATTCAAGTGTAATGTCAATCGACATCTCCAGTTGCCTTGATCTATCCACTAGCCTCATCTTTTCTTCTATCACTCCTACCTGATCTTGCTCTAAATTTTCTGTAACCCCTTGCGTCCTAGTGGCTCCCGCCTTGCTTGGAACTGACCCTACTATACTGTGCAGTTGACAAAATAAAGAAATGTAAACAACGCACATGCACGAAATTAAAACATATTTAAAAAATAATTTACCCATAGCACCCTGTATATTATTATGAACATATATATATATATATATATATATATATATATATATATATATTAGGTTGGTGCAAAATAATGTCGTTTTCTCGCATATGTTACTATCTAAGAACACCACATCATTATTGCACCAACCTTATATATATATATATATATATATATATATATATATAGTTATGTTCATTATATATAAGGTATATACATTCATATATATATATATATATATATATATATATATATATATATATATATATATATATATATACAAATATATATATGTTTTACTAATATAACGATATATATAAAACGTACATATAATGGTTATATATATACTTTTTATTGTAAAAGATTTATGCTATCTCTCAAATAAAACTAAAAGTTTTCTAAGTTATCTCTCAAATAAATCTACTACACACTAATAATGCTTTTTTAAGGCAGGGTTATCGATGGAGTTTTATACATATGTCGCGAGGGGAGAAATAAAACATTCCGCTCACAATTTTAATTAATAAAATAATTGAATGTGTTCTTAGCTTTAATGTTTCTTTGCCGTTTTATTACCAATTTATATATATATATATATATATATATATATATATATATATATATATATATGTGTGTGTGTGTGTGTGTGTGTGTGTGTGTGTGTGTGTATGTATGTATGTATGTATGCTGATAAGCAACTACGCGGAAATTGTAGATCAGATGATTTGAGATTACAACAGGTTCGAGATAAATCCTGAAAGGAAGGAAATAAATTATTACCGTTTCTGGTTAGGAATATATTAAACAATAGTAACAATTACTCGATTGAACCGGCTTCGCTATACGACATCAGGTAACCTCGAAGTAATATATATCCGACTTAAGAACACGACAAACACAACCAGAGACAAGTTAGGAATCACAAAAAGTTTCAATATAATATGTCAAAGATAACCAAGCCAATATAAATCGTTTCTTTTAAAGAAAAAAAAAACCGAATGATCATGGCGTGTTTTTTTGGGTTTTTTTTTTTTTTAGAAATTCAATATAGGAATTACTCGGTTTGTTTAAAAATAGTAAACTATTGGATCACAGAAGAAGAAATTCAGTATACACAAGAGATTAAATGAAAAGATCTTTTTTCGTGTCTGTTATTCTGTATAATGCTGAAAAAAATATACATACGATCACTGGGAAAAATATTAAATAAAAAATGTTCTCCAAAGAAAAGTTTGTCTGCTAAGAGATTTTTTTTTCAGAGATCTTTTTAAAGGATCAGCTTTTCATTTTTATACTGTTTATCCGCTGCCCAAATCTAAAGATGTAATGTTATGGAAACGGTTCTGCTTTAAGATGAATTCTGAGACCTGAATATTTCTAAAGTATTTGAATGTTACTTTTAAGAACTATTAACCATCAAATATAGTTCAGCCTTTATCGGCATATACATCCTTGCGGTTATTGACACTGAAAATAGTGTTGCAGTGTCGAGTTCAAATTACACCCAAAACTGTTGTGTTTGCTTTTGTACAGATAACCTTGGTGAATTCATCTCTTTTTCTCTCTGTGTTAAATAGTAATGAAAACTGGGCTCTCTTGCTTTGATGGGCAACCAATTTAGAATTAGAAACAAAAACACAAGCAACATGCGGCGAGGCTGTGCTCTTATATCCCACACGGGCTATACAGGGTCAAGATCTGACATGTTTAGCCTCATGTCTCTTGTTTATAGCGTCCTGTATATGACGATATAATACATCCGGCAGCAAGGCCTCTGATAGGGATGTTTTGAGGAGCGTGGAACCCGTTGCGGACAGAGTGATGTCAGTTCTATCTCACAAAGAGACCTCCAGACAAAATCTTAGCTACGAAAGTGTGCAGTCCGTTCGTTTTCGTCGACGGGGAAAGATTGTTGTTGCATCTGGAATCAGGGCTAAAAGTTAATTTCCTGACTCAATGTTGAAGTCTAGTAGTGTTGCTGTTGTTCCCAGGTCAACTCTGAGTCGGAGTGTCAGCACTTGTTAGGGACTCAGCAAAATAGTGAACCCCCCACAAAACAACAACGAAACACTATGAAAGCATAAAAATACATTTTTATAGTAATGATACCAACAATATATTTTAATAGTAAAACACATTTTCTAGCAATTGATTTTAATAGTAAAATAATCAACAGAACTTTTCAGAAAATTAAATTTCAGCATTAATTAACCCATAAGGTCCTAATATGCTGTTAACCAAACAAACCAAACCATCTCCTGTATATAGCATGTTAGGCTACCGAAATCTACAAAAACTGAAGAAGACTGGGCAGCGATTTTGAAGCTTTCTATTACTGTGACCCACGGAAAGAACCACAATTTGCATTGTGACCCCAGGTGTAATAAATGAAAAACTAACTTTGTTTACTAAGTTCATTTATTTAGCATCGATAATTTATATGTATATTTCTTATGATCCGCGCATAGAGGAACTGCGTGCATCTATTTGCATTATATATTTGTATGAATATAAAATTATTACTTAAAAAATAAACAGACCTTTCTTAAAACTCGCCTTTAAAAAAAAAAAAAAAAAAAAAAGCAGCCAACTCACCGAAAATTGCGACACTTCAAACAAATGCAACACATAATCTTACTACCACAGAAAGAATATACTGCTACTCAACTCAGACATTGAGTCGTGCAATTCATTTTTAGCTCTGATTCGAGGTGCAAATGAATTATTCAACAATATTAACTGCTTTCACTGGCCACGATGACGAACGCACTGCACATATTCGTGACTAAGTGAGAGAGAAATAAAATCACTCAGTCTGCAACGAGTTTGACGAATAAGATGCATAAACTCAACGAGAACAGACTATATATATATATATATATATATATATATATATATATATATATATATATATATATATATATATATATAATTTCTTTGTTTCCAAATATATGTATAATTTCTTTGTTTCCAGGGTCCTTCAGTATATATATATATATATATATATATATATATTTAGGTCTGATGAATTGGATCGTATTTACGATTCCAATGGAATAAATTATGACCATGGAATATTAGTGTTTAAGCCTTTTTATTATATATATATATATATATATATATATATATATATATATATATATATATATATATATATGTGTGTGTGTGTGTGTGTGTGTGTGTGTGTGTGTGTGTGTGTGTGTGTGTGTGTGTGTGAAAAGTGTGTGTATACAAATATAAATAAATATATATATATATGTATAATTATTTATATATTATATGCGCGGTACTTATAAGAAAGCGCTCAATATATATATATATATATATATATATATATATATATATATATATAAATATATATATATATGTGTGTGTGTGTGTGTGTATGTTTGTGTGTGTATATACTTATATATATATATATATATATATATATATATATATATATATACACACACACATACACACACAAACATACACACACACATATAGTTTTAAACATAAAGTATAATACGTGCTTACCTCGGTGAAATAGTAGCTATGAATTATGAGTGCTGTGCAACATTTAAAGTTGTTTATATTCTTTATTTTTCTCTCATTTGTTTATTCTTTTCTTTCTTTTTTTTCCTGGCAACCCATTCTATTATTTTGTGATCTACTGAAGGTTCAGAACACACAATTTGAATGTCTCTACTGTAAGGCAAATCGCATCAAATGTTCCGATAACAAATACAAGTTAGAAAAAATATTTAGGATAAAATAAAGCGTTTTTGTTATGACTAGATTATGTAGTCACTGTCATCTAAAATCTAAATTACGCAAAAATTCAAATAAATCTAACATCTCATTTGAACAGATATATTTGTCAAATTTACGCAAAAAATATATTGAAATACTAAACAGTTTGCCTTAGTTTGTTTTGTTTTACGGCATATCAATCGGTTATTTAATGCCGACAATTTTTTTCCTGGTAATATTTTGTTTTGTAAAAATCTATTTCTGGTAACATTTTTTCCTTCAAAAATATATTGCTTGTAATAATTTTTCCGCAAAAAAAAAAAATGTATAGCTGGTAATATATTTTTCAAAAATGTATTGCTGGTAAAAAATTTATTGCTGGTATTTACAAAGTATTTCTGTTATTAAAACTTTTTTTACACTTTCATAATGTTTTATCCCCAGTTGGGAGGTTAACTATTTGCCCATAGCTGGAACCCTAAAAGGTGCTACCACCCCAGGTCAGGGTGGAGTTGGGAACACCAGCAATTAAGAGGTGGTTCCACGCTTCTCAAAACCTCCTGATCAGAGACGTTGCTGCTGGACGTAGTTTATCGTCTTACCCTGGACACGGATATAGTTTATCGTCATACCCAGAATGGGAAATACTAAAGAGTAAATTTATTCAATATAATCGCCATTGGCTTCAACCACGGCTTCCATGCAACTTCGGAGTCTTCTGCATGGTTTCATCGTTTAAGTTAGTGAATGCTGCTATAATACTTGTCTTCAGTTTTTACAAGAAGTTTTTTTTTGCGTCATTCGCTTAACTTTACTCGTCGCATAATAATCAAGGTTGATATCTGAGGAGTTAGGTGGCCAGATGTAAGGGGGATTTTGTTGCAGTAACTGTCTCGTTTCTCCTGCTTGTTTTGCATGGCGTGGAGTCTTGTTGCCTGACATAAGGTCTTACTTCTTAACCTAGGGCAGCACTACCTCCTCAAGGCACTTAATATAGGCCTCAGTGTTGAGTCTGAGGCCCTCAACCACAAATTCGGAAGTATGTTTCTTATCAGAAAGAACAGAGTGAGTTTTGCCGTATCTTCGTAATCACCATTAGCTTCATTCAACTCTTACGGAATCCTCTGCAATGTCCTCAGATTTACACCCAACTACTCTGAAATGTTCGGATTGGAACCTTACAGCATACCGTTTCCAAATATCAGGCTAAGTGAATACCATCCTAGTGCTCTCTTTCTCATAGATGATGCTCAACTGACCCTACTATACAGTGCAGTCGACAAAATAAAAAAAGAAATAAAAATATGCATGCATAAAATTAAAAATATATAACGGTAACAATTTAGCCATCGCACTCTGTACATACATATGGGGTATGGAAACAAGCCACTGCTCTTTAATTTGCAACTGATATGAACACGAATTTATATTTATATCCGCAAACACATTTGTATTTATTGTATCGATGTAATATAGATATTCAATTAAATCTGAAACAATTGATCAAAGATACATGCATTTGTTTCGAGACAAATTTAACTAAATAAAGGGCAAAGTGTATTCTGTTTTATTAATACGTTATGTGTCTGATCGGAATATTTTCTTTTTGATGTTAATTGAATTTATCAAACAAAAACGTATTAATGGAATTGATAAGATTATACAACATTTCGATGTATCCAAATAAATTCAAACGAGAGATAAAAGCCGTCGCAACATCTCTGTATATATTAAGCTAATTGATCACCATTAATTGAATTAATGAAACCCATTTTTGAAAGACAAAAACTGAGGTACATCTCAACAACTGATATTACTGAAACAAAGAATGAAACACTTTCAAAGAACTATTCTTTTGAAGTCGACTAATCGATTATGATGTAAGGACGAACGTGAAATTACTAAATCGATCAAAGTAAAAAGGACAAGTTTTGAGGAAACATTAAATTACAGTAAGCAAATTAGACTTTTACAGGAATAATTATTGCGGTCATTTTTAGTCGACACGGCGATAACATTACAATATAAAAATACAGATGGTAATACTATTTGTATCGCGGTTTATTAACTGTAGCTAGGGTACTGTCTCACAACACACTCTGGTATGCCCAGGTTTGTGTCAATGCGAGATTATAACATTTGTAAATCTGATAAAATGAAGAGAAAGAGGCTTCGTACTTTTTCGGTCAACGTATTTTTGTAAAAAAAATCTTCCTGGATCCGAAAGACCTTTAAATTTCAAAAATGCTTGATTCCAAGTTGCAAAATACGCTATTTAGCTCCTCTGTAGGAACGGTGATATTTTTCCAAGTTTCTTATTCATATTTCATGAAATGTAATGGATTCTCTTACGAACATTAAAATCCGTGAAATATATTACATGTACCGTGTGTCTTCGGGAAAATGGAGATTATTCCTCTCCCCATCAACCAATTTTTGTAGCTCTTAACAATATGTGTCTGTTTATAATCTGTCCAATTCCCTTTTCTGCTATCCATTTACGAAAACACGTTAATTAGGTTAATCTTCCCCTTTCACATTCAATGTGAGTCTCAAGTCATTCAAAATCTTTACCTTATTAATTGAGAGTATATGAGAACTTTTGTTTGCCAGTTCCCTTGAAACTTCCGCATTGTACACATGAACCATCCATAATATTCTCGATATCATTCTGTAGAACCATATCTTTTTAATCATTTCACCTAAGCAAGGCAATAAAGCCACTAAGACACAGGAGGGTTACTGAATGAATATATGAAAAAAAAACACTATTAAGCAGAAGGAACAATAAAACAACAAGACTTAAAACATTAACGATTGACATGGCATTTAGAATTTTGAAAATCAAAGTAAGCGGCAAAACAAGAAACCGGTAGAGAGTTCCACAGGCGAGAAATGCGGTAAAAGAAAGCGTTAGCATAGAACTTACCGTTACATCTACTCACCTCGATTTAAAATGATGAGACTTTCCCGGCAATCTAGTAGTGTACTTAAATTCATAAAGTCTATGAATTATGATTTTTAAAAAAATAAATAAATAGAAGATTATTTCAGGATGTAATATTTAAAGTCACTTACTCATAAAATTATTTATCAGAGATTCGAAGTTATCTCAAGAATTTGGAATAATTTCATTTGGGACTTTTCTATTTTTTTATGAGATTTTAAGTAAAGCGTCGCCTCAAATACTGACATTTTATGAAAAAACCACAGATGTTTATAGCAACTGAGCATAAAATATCTAGCCAGTATATTATTATTAAGAAAATCCATGAATTTATTGTAGCATGTCTCTGACTACAGATCTTGCAAAAGTAGACTTTACCTATACTTTGCTTCAGAGAAACTAGAGTCAGAGTTAACCTAGTCTATCCGAGATGTTGATTGAAGATCCACATGATCTGTACATTTATATCTGCTCTTCATTTGATCGATTTGGTTTCTACGGCTTATAAACCTTTTGTAGATTATTTAAAGCCAGAAAATATTTCTAGATTTTAAGATCTTTTTGAGATAATGATGATTTCGTCATACATTAACCTATATCCTTACAACTAGATACTGAACAAGATCGACATTACTCCAGAAATCGTACAGATATCGGTGTTTCAACGAGATATGGCCGTAAGCCACTTATCAGCATCGCCAGATCCTAGTCTGGATCAACGATCCTTTCTATAGGTGCATAGTATTCCTGGCCTACATACAGCTTTTGAATTCAGTTTACTTTCTCCTAAACCGGTTGACACCCAAGGCTATAGAATCACGTCTGTCATTTCTGATCTTCGCCTCGCCATATCTTTCCCAAGGCACGTAAGTGAATGTAATAGATTCGACTAGAATTCGAACTCGGCTTTTCGATTCCTATGCCTGGCCTACATACAGCTTTTGAATTCAGTCTTACTTTCTCCTAAACCGGTTGACACCCAAGGCTATAGAATCACGTCTGTCTTTTCTTATCTTCGCCTCGCCATATCTTTCCCAAGGCACGTAAGTGAATGTAATAGATTCGACTGGAATTTGAACTCCGCTCTTCGATTCCTAAATTTGAGCAGCTATCTATTACCCCACTGTACCTCAATATACCCACATACAAACCCGACAAAGAGTAGCATGAGAAAGATAAATACATAGAACCCCACTTTTGCGATGACAGGACAGTCTCTCACAAATCGTAAACAAGAATGTAAAGTGTATGTTCTGGATGAGAACACCGGTCGACGGTCCGGATTTGAATAAGATTCAATGTAACGTATGAGATATTACTATATCGCCATGACGATACCATTACAATATATTCATATTCTTAGGGAATCATGGCTCTTCACAACTTCCTCTTTTAAGTTTTGTCATTTTGCTATCTCTTCTAATCTCTGTTCTCTGAACCATTTGATCGCAGTTTGCCTGGCAGTATATAATGTATTGTCTCATAGCATATAAACTGCCAAGCCAAAATTTATGCAAGTGTGGGATTATAGAATTGATAAATTTTATGAAATGAAGCTAAAATTATTGTATGTTTCCAACTAGCGGGTTTCGATGCATATGTGCTTAAATACGTATAGACTTTGAATTTCAAACTTCACAGAATCCAAACCGGACAGAAAAACTAGTTTAATAGTTACATAGGGTGGCCACTGAAAAACTAAAGGGTTTGAAAAAGTCGCAACTTGTTGTTAGTTTTCAGTCTTTTTCATTCTTTCTTTACAATTATAGAGCATCCCTTGGATATTAGAATGGTTACGTATGATGTCCTGCAACGAAGAAAACTCACTGTGTTTTTCTATTCAAGATTAAAGATCAATTATTCAAACTCAAAGAAAATACCGCTAACATTTTAATGCCATAGTATCTAATAGAGATAATATGATTCGAAACCTAATCTCCCAGTTTGCAAGAACTGGATCAGTCGGTGATCTGCCGGGAAAAAGTCCTAAGCGCATAAAGTCTATGAATTATGACGTCAGAGCGTCCTTGAGGATCCATCAGCTTCAATCCGCCGTCGCTCTGCTCAACTAGGCATCGCCAGAACATCGCTTCAGGAGATTCTGAAACTGGATTTTAAAATGTTTCCATACGAGATTCAAAAAGTTTCAAATTTTACTACCCCAAAATATTAATGTAAAAGTTATTTTTGTCTTATATCATTTGGTTTTTCAGTAGCCACTCTGTATTTTGAAAGTTGCTTACTAATTTAATATTTCATGAAAAAGAAATTATGAATAATCAAGAGTAGTCTCCCTTTGTTTTGCTACTCTACTCTTTGAATAAAACTTTCTTAAAGCCTACACCTGCGTACTTTTGTCATTACAGAAATATTATTCTAAATACTAATGAATTGCTTGAAAACAATATTCTTTGCGATAGATTTCTCGTCTTTTTGTGTTTATTTCTATGGTTCTGTATCAACATACAAACAAAATTATAGTTAATCTCTGACTGTCTCTAATCTTTGTTGAAGGTTTTCTATTACATGCTATTTGAATTACATTAAATGCTCAGTTTCCGTCTTGGTAGTCTTAAGCGCCTAATAGACGATGGCGGATATTTATTTTTTTTAGGAAGTTTTTCGACACACACGAACATTAAAATCACGTTTATTAATTTCGCATTTTTGATCCTTCAGATGATTTTACCCTGTCTTTATTAATAAGCTCCCCTTTTATTGCATCTTGAGAAAATTTCTAATCCCCACTCTTTATTAAGACGACATTTGTATTAGAGATCTAAGAATAGGAATACGAGGGCCGGCCGAAATATTCATGAGCTGACCAAAATATTCATGCAAAATGAGGTTTATTTTTCAAAATATTTCCTCTTGTGGTCCACGTACTTCTTCCATCGGGGTTGGGGTGCTTGGATCCCATTGGTGGAGAAGATTTCATCTTGTTGGTCAAAAACAGCAGATATGTCGAAATTATCAGTTCCTTATTCTTACCCAGACATATTGGAGAATTGATGATAGTCAAATCAGGAGATTAGGGAGAGTGGTCCGCCAGCAAAGCCACAGCCACGCGCAGCAGTCATAAGAACCAAGGGTTTATGCGCTGGTGCATTGTCCTGATGAAAAAAAAAACAAAAAAAAACATGTCGTGAGTTTTATGGGAGTTTGGTCTTGATATCATTTCGTAACTGCCTCAGAACTTAACTTAGATGACATGGTATGGTCGTTTTGAAGATAGTCAATAAACCCCAATGCAGTTCCCATCCCAAAAATGAAGCCATCCCCTTTCGTGCGAATGAAGCGACTTTTGCCTTCTTTGGGGAGGTTTGTTTACATTGCATTGATTGTCTCTTTGTCTCTGTTTCAAAATGGTGAACACAACATTTATCCTGGATTAGGAAACGTTCAAAGAAACCAGATGAATCTACCACAAACAATGTCAGATTTTCCTGTGGGGTGATTAACCTTGTTCGCTTTTTATCTGATGTCAGAAGACGTGGAACCCAGCCAGAGGAGACCCTCATGAAGCCATTGTGAAAAATATTCTGAACCCTCTCATGGGATATGTTAATAACATTGGCTATTTGATATGCAGTTAATCGCCTGTCATCCATTAACATGTGGGGAACAAGAAAAATGTTTTCCTCGGGGATGGCTGTTAGAGAACGTCTAGACATTGTGTCATATTCAATAAACTACCTTCCACCCGCAATGCAGCTTCCCAGTTTTGCATTGCTGATAATTATTTTTCAATCTCGTCAGCATGAATTTCCTTACGGGTAAACACCTTTTCTGCAGGTACTTGATAACCACACGATGCCAAATTTTGTCCATGGTCAAGAGATACCACTACTAGTTATATTTGAATCTTCTTTAAACAGCCTGGTATCAATTTTCCCGGAAAGAATCAACAGAGTTATTAACATGAATAGTGGAAATTAATGCTTGCAAGATTTCAGAGCTTTATCGTCACTACTTCATAGTCAGCCTGTGAACTTTTCAGTCCACCCTCATAGATCCCAATATCGTAAAATAACATTTTTAATTAACATTCTTTCAAGAAATCTCACAGGTATGAACTTTAATTCATTACTGATCAGGTAACGTAAGAGGTACTTTATGCCCAAATACATCTAAAAGCATTAAATCAATATAGATTGATTTTGTTTTTACGCCCTTTGTGTATTATATAAAGTCAATATACACTGGGTGCCAAATTATTATCGAAATAACTTTTTTTCTAATATTTCAAAAACCGTCCAATCAATTCACACAAAAGTTTCACACAATGTTGGCAATATTGACCTGCGCAATCACTGAATTTTTTGTACTGATCTGCGCAATATAAACAAACTGGCGCCATATTTGTTATCAGCATGGTGATTTGAGCGTGTACAGTGATGTTCGATAAAAGTGAGTCACCTTATCCTTTGAATTTAGCTCAACTCTCGTTTCATCGGAGAAGAGAACATTCTTCCAGTCTTCTACGGTGAAATTTTTGTAATAGTGAGCCCATTCAAGTCCCTTGGCTTTGTTGGCTTTGCTTATTAATGGCTTAAACGTTCGTGTACAAGATTTGTAGCCTTGTTCTGACGGATTGTTAAAGAAGCAAGACTAACACCTTGCTCTTCGCTTAGACTGGCTGCAATTTCTTGGCTAGCTATAGTTCCATTCTTCTTCTCTTGATTAACCTGCCAGTTCTATCATCAATCTTTTTTCTTTCGTCCCCTTGTTTCCTTCCTTGGAGTAGGAGTGGCATCATTTTGTGCCCTAAGCACTCGAGAGACAGTTGATTGCGAGGTTATAGCAATTTCTGCAATTTTTCTCGTAGACTTGCCTGCTTTTGAGAGGGCAATAATAGATCCCTTAAGTGATTCTGATCCGTGTTTGTACCTATTTCAAGCTGTATTTATAATGTATGAGGCTTTCTGGAATAGTTTGGAATACACTAGATTTAATTTAAGCTGTTCTAGAATTCTCTAGAATATTACTCTGAGTGTATCGTAATATAGTTTTCAATATTTTGTCAAAAGCTCTTTAAATTTACCAGTTTAATCATTAGAATGTGATATCTGAGTTTTTTTCCTGAATCTCATTTATATCCAAATTTATAATTATCAATAGAATACCTTAGGCTGAATAAACTTTTTTCCTAGGTGGTCAGGAAGGGGTCTTTATTTTAGTAAGATTAAAAATTATTTTAACCCCAAATTCAATAGACGAAATATATTTTTCGTAAAAAAAATCAGGTGAGTCACTTTTATCGAACAACACTGTATACATATATATATATATATATATATATATATATATATATATATATATATATATACATATATGTATATATATATATATATATATATATATATATATATATATATATATATATATATATATATATATATATATATATATATATATATATATATATATATAGTTCATGCAAAACTAGATAATCTGTATGGGTAGACACAACGAGGATGATATCCAGAGAGCTCAATGTAAATTCCTAGGAAATATGTTTGAATAAAAACAGATCACTTTAAGATTCCATGTAATAAGTTATTTCACCACCACCCTTTTAAAGGGCTCTGGATCACATCAGACTTTACTTCCAAAAGTTGAAATGAAAAATGAAAAGAAATTTACACATTTTTGTCGGACCGCACCAAGCATATGTAAAATTAACAAAGTGAGGAAGTGAGGTTGGAGAGAAGACATGAGTGAGTTATATATATATATATATATATATATATATATATATATATATATATATATATATATATATATATGGATATGGATTGTAAAATAAAGTTTTATTTTCGTGAGTGAATATTGCATTAACAATATTTTAACAATAATAGTCATTTTTCCAGATACACGTCCTACTATTTAAACCATAACTGGGGGAACACACTTTCCGAGAATTACTTTTGCGTAAGTGTGTATAACAAACTCGTCTAGATTCAAACTCGGTATTAGGTCCCACTATTCAATACAATACGCGAACATTTACATTTCAGTCAGACATTGGTATAATTATGATCTGAACTTTAACATTAAATGTTCGTTGTAAAATGCATTACTGGATGAATGAAAAGCATTTGGATAAGTTCATTGATAAAGCGTAAGTTTATACTGAAATAATGAATGTCTTGTGCAATATAAATGCTTGTCTATTTTCAATAGAAAGCTTCAAATTTATTGATTTACTTACGTTGTTCTGTATGAATAAGTCTGTTAGATTTTTACTATATATAGTATGCTAAAAATCGAAATATCTCCTTTTCTACTTTTACGATTAATATTTATTTAACCTAAAAAAACTACTTATGATTAATGCATAATAGAGAATCAGTGCTGATGGTAAGTTTAAGACATTTACTTTTAAGAAACAGAATATTGAACCAGTTCAATAATGCCAATATTTGCAAGTGATATTAAGATTGAACGAAAGAGTAACGTTGTCAGTTGGCGTTTAGTAGCAAAACGCCCCTCATAACATTTAGTATTAATCATGAGATGTCATGTAGTTCCTAGTTACATGCCAAATAACATTTCGGAAATATATGAAATAAAAATAAACTATCATAAATAAATTGTTAACATTTATTGACATTATTATGTATTAATATGCCACATTGTATAGTTGCGTACACTATTTTCTATAAACATTCAAACACAAGCAAATAAAGACGACATACATGTCCGAAGTTTGGACATTGGTTGACAAGATAATTTATCAAAATATTGATAAAATGTAATGTTTGATCGATATCACTACAGTTGCCTATTATTATTATTATTATTATTTTCTTTGCTTTCTGGCGTTTACACATTTCTTTCCGGGTCCCACCCAGAGACCTAAGGTTAGAAATGGCATCATGACACTTTTCACTGACAAAAAATATTATTATTATTATTATTATTATTATTATTATTATTATTATTATTATTATTATTTCGATTCCCGCTATAGTCACACTACCTATTAAGTCTGCAGGAAGACCTAAGGCATGTACTGGTGTATTGTCATGGCTACATTTCATGATTTGTTTTTCTAACTCCCATAACATCACTAGCGTTACATCGGGACAAGTTCTTCTTAGTATATGTGGGTTGTACTTAGCAAAACATTTTTTTTAAATTTCTCTTAAGCATTGATTTTTTTATCGTGTTGTGTTCCTTTTTTATCATTCCAAACGCATCCGTTATGAGTGGTACTATTATGTTTTAAATTTCCACATTTTTTTTCCTATTTTGATATCCAGGTCTTTCTTCTTCTTCTTCATCTTCTTCTTCTTCTTCTTCTTCTTCTTCTTCTTATTATTATTATTATTATTATTATTATTATTATTATTATTAGTATTATTTTCTTTGATTTCTGGCGTTTACACATTTCTTTCCGGGTCCCGCCCAGGGACCTAAGTTTAGAAATGTCATCATGACATTTTCCACTGACAAAAAAAAAAAATACATAGATAAAGCCTTTCGTAAAATGTGAGCTGTACTTGTCAGAACAATTTTTTGTATTTCCTTGAGGCATGGACTTCCAGGAATCCCTTCAATTAGTCTACTGCAATCTTTTCCAACCAGTCCTAGGGCTCCAACTACAACAGCTATCGTTGATGTTCCGATATGCTACATATTTGAGATTTCTATTTTAAGATCCTTGTATTTTGACAGCTTTTTAAATATCCTCAAAGATACATTGCAGTCAACAGGGACTGCCATATCAATAAGGAGGCACTTTTTTTTTTGTTTGTGGTCTTTATTATTATTATTATTATTATTATTATTTCCTGTACCTTTCTGGTATAGATAAATTTCCTTCCGGATCACAACAAGAGACCTAAGGTAACAAATAGCATCATGACTTTTTTCCACTGAGCATTTAAAAAAATACGATCACGCACAGTTTAAAAGGATAAAGCTCTTCGTAATGTGTAAGCTATACTTGTGAGTACATTTTTTGTATTTATTTAACTCTTGGTCTACCGGGAATCCCTTAAATGAGACTAGCGGAACCTTTTCTAATCAATCTAAGGCCTCTAAATACAACTGGAATTGTTGATGTCCTCATGTGCAATCTTTTGAGGTTTCGATTTCAAGGTCCTTGTGTTTTGATAGTTTTTTGAAGATCTTCAAAGATCTTCAGGGACTGCATTATGACTAAGAAGGAAAATTGGTTTTTGTGTTCTTTCATCGCGATGTCTGGGCGATTAGCTTTCATTGTTCTTTCTCTAAGTATTTTAATCTCATAAAATTGTTACAGGTTATATATCTGTAACGGGATCTTGGCAGTGTTCATACTAATTTCTTCTTCTTCTTCTTCGAGATCCAATTCCAGTCGCGTTCAATATATTTACTTGTTCGCAAATAACAATGGAAAAAGTCTTTTACCTCCGGTGTGGTTTAATTAGTAAGAATTATATAAATATATCATTGTTACCCCCCGCCCACCATTTTTTGTCATTTCACTCCAAGCAATGCAATAAAACCTCTAACGCACGATGGGTTACTGAGTGTGAATGAATAAGAAGAATAAAAAATGTTACTAAAGAGCAAAATAAAGAAGATGAATAAAGGAGAGAGTAGATAACAATTGACATTACTTTTAGACTTTTGGCTGGAAAGCAAGAAGACTGAAGTGTGTTCCACAGGGAAGATGGACGGCAGAAAAAAAAAAACTCTTAGCAAAGAACTTACAGTTATATCTAGCCAATTCAAATGTAAAATGCTGGAATCTTAAATTCATGCAGTAGAAGAAATTACATCAGAAAAATTACCATGAAAGTATGCATAGAAATCGGTGGTGGGAAAGTGACTGAAGCTGGGATGCCAGGTCAGGCCCAATAATATTGCAGACTCCCAGATTCATAGTAGAAGCACCAAACCATATGTGGCACCAATATACGAAGCATGATAGACTATTTGAATGATAGATGAGTCGAGATAGATTCTAGGGACAAAAATTGTCTTGAAAGACAGAGTAAAGTAATTTTTAAAGCAGTTGATACAATATAATCTTTCTACTTCATGTGAGCAGAAAATGTTAACCCAAGTTTGATCAACCATTCACTTGCATTTTGGCATCTACCATACTGATGGAAAGTATAAAGGGGTCTCTCAAATGATTAATAGGGAGCAGTTTTGTTTGGGAGTCGTAAAAATTAACAAGCTATTGATTGCCCCAGTTAACAGCAGATTTAAGTCACTTTTGGGATCAGCTACCAATTGGACATAATCGAACCGATCAGAATTACAATATATTTTTTTTTAAATTACACAACCTGAAAAAGGTTGATAAACAGTAAAAAAAGTCAGTCAATCATAGTAACGTTGGCAATGGAAATTCTGTTCTTGCGACATGATATCAGAAGATTCCTCACAAATTTGTAATGTTATCGGTCCTAACGTGGCATCTAGACTTCATCCCCCTTCTCACAGCCGTGACGTACCTTTCCTTTATATTTTTCCCAAGTATTTTTATGATAATGTTCATAGAGACTCGACTGCATTTTTGCTACTAGTTTGGCAATTAGGTCTGACCGTTTTATTTTTGAACAAGCTAGATACAATCCTCAAATACTAGTCTAATAGTTTCTTTTTATCGCACTTCTCGCTTGTGGAACTCCCTTCCGATTTCGTCCTTCCCTGCTACCTACAATCTTCAGAAATCAAAATGCAACATCAACGAATCCACTTTCCTTCCCTGTAGCAACCTGCGTCCTTTGGATGAAATGATTTAAAAATAAAAAATAAAAAAACTTCTTGGAGAATTCTTGCCGACTAAATTGTGGCAGTATCTTGGAAGTCAACAATTCTCCCTAGGCGTAATTTTAATGTTGCTGATGGTGTTCTAAATCATCCATTACTACAGAAATTAATTCAGCATTAATGTTCTATAGTTTTTTTCAAATTCCTTTGTATCATATGGAATAGTTATTTTCGTACGTTTGTACAAAATGTGGCACAAGGCCAAAAAGGGGGTTGGAAAAGGACTGTCATCTTCTGTCTTTGTATCATACGGAATAACCAAATCAGTACTTTGACACTTGCTACTCTCTTTACATATGAAAATAAAGTCAGATATTCGTTTTTCAATGATATTTTTGGTCTGTACAAAGAAATCACATAATATCTTGTCATTTTCTACACCTATCAATATCTGCCTGATATTCATACTGTTTATCTTTGAAATTGAAGCCAAATTTACGGCAGAATTCACAACGTTTCGGCTTATCATCCCAATAATGTTTTTTACATTCTTTCTGTGTCAACTCGGGATATTCCCCGAGGATTCTGGTTAAAAGTCTCATCAGTTTGCCCACACGTCCTGCCTTTGCTATCTTGGGATTTTTTCTATCTCGATCTAGATTGAATCCATCTTGTCTCTGTACAACAAATATAATGACTCAATTTTGCTTTTTATAAAACGATATTTCAACCCACATCTCATGTCCAACAGTCATCTGACTGAAAAAAAACAAAAAAAAAAAATGATCATGAAGCTTATTTTCTTTGAAATTGTTATACAGTTTTTCGTTACATCGATTCTTTATTACAGCTAACTGGCTCAAAATGTTAATCTTCTAGATTCCAATCCATTCCTCTTGCAGCTGTCAGAAGCAATTCCTAAGAATTCGCAACATAATGATCAAGTCCCGGAATAGGCAATGACACAAATTTTCAACACGTGTTAACCATCTGTCTCCCTCATTTCTTAAAATGTGCAGCCTATTGATCTTACTGTCTGTATCTAAAGCCTTAGACATATTTTCATATTCTTCCATTCACCTTAGATAATAGGATACCTGATATGTCGTGTTTATGAATAGTTTATTAAAGAAAGTATGATGCTGAAATACTCGTATACACACGCACACACACACACACACACACACATATATATATATATATATATATATATATATATATATATATATATATATATAAAGTAAGAAGGTAAAAAAAAGGAGAAGAGAAGAGGTTAATAACTGTAACTGATTTTTACTGTGTTTTTGTTGAATATTTTGTGTACGGTGCTTGATTCCGGGAAGTGTTTGGGTAAGAGTTTGAAGAATATTTTTCCTACGTTTGTTTTTACGTTCTTGCTGTACGGCGGGTTGAACTATATGATATTTCTTCTGTTGGCATTTTTTTGTGTTCTGTGTTGAGTATGTGAGTGTTGCTGGGAAACCGCTATAGTTAGGGCTGTTTCATAGTCTTTCTTAGCTTTGTTAAATATGGATTCATTGGAGGAATTGTCGGAAAGTCTCCGGTTAATCGCTTTTGGTATCTGTTTGATTATAGAAGGCGGGTGGTTGGAAGATGTGTGTATATAGAGTGGTTTATCATTGGGTTTTCTATATGGTTTATATGTGCCTTTTCTAAGGTTGAAGGTAACAATCTAGAAAATCTACTTCGTTTAGGTTAGTTTTTATATCTATGTCGAATCCGTTATTTTTTAAAATTTTTACTATTGCTTTTCTAGTTTTGTTTGAGTTTTCTTTGTTACAGTTTCTTAAGATTATGAGACCGTCGTCACTGTAGAGTCCTGTATCATTTCTATCTATTATTTTGCTTAGTTCGTGTAGTAAGTAAATACCTATAGTATATATATATATATATATATATATATATATATATATATATAAACGAGAGAAGGAACAAATTGAGTAAATATCCACAGTTCGTAGTATTTATTTTTTTAAGAAAGTGCTCAATACAATGTAGACCAAATTATTATAATACTTTTATTATAATAGGTAACAATAAAAACATTTTTCATCGCTACACAAAATCCTTCATATTTCAGTAATAAAATTGTATTTCCTCAGGCGATGATAGATAAGTTGTGACTTAAACAAACAAGTTATCTACCATCGCCTGCGGAAGTACCGTGAAAGTATTGAAACATGGAAGCTTTTGTGTAGCGATGAAAAAAGTTTTTGTAGTAATATATTATATATATATATATATATATATATATGTGTGTGTGTGTGTGTGTGTAATCATTTCACCCAAGGGATGCATTAATGTCACTAAAATTCAAATGATTACTGATAGTGAAAGAATAATAATACTTTAGAAGTGAATCGTAAAAGGGCACAAGTGATAACTCAATAATCCTGTTCAATAGACTGCGAAGAGGTGTAAGCCAAGCGATAGACGAACCTATGAATTTAGACGATATTTTGAAGGAGTAGTGAGTTCGATCCATATTAAGTGCTTCACACATGCGACATTGTGCCACGTCTACATTAGTCTTAATAATCCACTATCTATCTATATCTATCTATCTATCTATCTATCTATCTCTCTCTCTCTCTCTATATATATATATATATATATATATATATATATATATATATATATATATATGTATAGTAATGATTCAATATGGTAATACATGCCGGGAGAGCCTTATGTAAAATACAAACCAAAATTATTATTAATTAAGGAATATATAACATTTAAAGTCCCAGAGATAATATTTTTTATTTCATGAGAGTTTTAAAAAGAAGCAACTCTTAATCTTCAAGTCTTGAAAATTGATAAAATTGATAGCTGATTTTTTTAGACCTCTCATGAAATAAGAATTATTACCTATGGGATTTTAAATGTTTGATATTCTTTAATTAACTAATGATAATTATAACATATATATATATATATATATATATATATATATATATATATATATATATATATATATATATATATATATATATATGTATTTGCTGTTTATGATATATATATATATATATATATATTTGCTATTTCTTGTGTAAAAAATGTGTTGTTGCGAAAATTATCGTCTTTTGCATATTTTCGTTTCGAGCAAAATAAGAAAGCAAAGAAGAAAATTTCTGTTAAATTTTGATAAGGCAGACAGAAGAACACACAATACCAAATGCATTCCGTTCATAAATATCTCTGTGCCGACACGACGACACCATATTGCTTGTCTCTGAAGAATAATAAATCTTGTAGTGAATCTTTCATACAATTATCGCTGTCTGAAATTTCCAACGACGCTATTGACAATCAGCAATAAAACACGATCTCTTCATGACAGTTGTGATTCTATTACATTCTTCGGAATCTAAATTGACGCAGGAAAACAGGAAATCACAAAACTTTATCTGTGCAAAGAAGGAAATATGGTGGACACTCTTCAAGTTATTATTTTTATCCTCCGAGACACCGTGTCGATTTTCTCGAGAGAATCTTCGTGATTTCTATAACCAAAACGTCCTATCGAAACTTATTAAAACATGAAGTTTCCTACTTGATTTAGTCATCGGCTTTTTTTTTGTTTTGTTTTTTAGCCTATGGACATTTATTGAATATTCCTTAATGGACAAATAGTTTGTGAGATGATTTATACCTTTATGATTATAAATAAAATACTAATTCTTTAGAAATTACTTTGTTTAAGTTTTGAACGACAAAATAAATTTAATCGTAATTGTTAAACAGATTAACTCGATCAGCCATTTCCCACGCAGTTGGCACCAAGACAAACACGCTACGTTGGATTTAAGTGCAAAACATCATAAAAGTATTCCACTTGCTATCGTGTTAATAACAAATCTGTGACAGCAATTAAATACATCAAAAGTATAGCCATTTTTGAACATTAAATTAATTGCTTGGCTAGGCATCTGAATAAACATTTAACTGCACTAAAAAAACTGTATAACGTATTTAATTTGTACTCGATAAGATTTAGTCAGAGTTTCAAATGTTGATACGTACGTTTTTAAATCATTAATAGTTTCGGTTATTTTTTTAAAAAGTAAAGCGTATAAAAGTGATTAGTTTTCGCTTAGTTCCATTGTGGCATATTAGGTCCCTCATATAACTGACTAAACAATACAAAGACAAAAAGGCCTTAAAAGGAGATGTCAGAAATGTCGGTTTTTTTTAAAAGGCTGGAAGAAAAAGCTTTTGAAGTGGATTGTCGCTCAAGTAGATTGTCGCGTTGAACGCGACAATCTACTTGAGCCAATGTAAAGAAAATAATCTATTGAAAAAATGCGAATATAAGTGTGTCACACTTTTTTTCAAATTTATCCAAGAGGCCGTAGCCCAACATCTCTTACCATTTTTGGAATCGGAGCGATTCTTTGGGCAAATTAAAAATATTCCGGGACGGGTCCAGACGCGCAATTCTGAAATTTTGGTTTCCCAAGTTTTAATTAATGCGATTGTTTTTGCATATTTTATACTTGATTTTTTTGCGATGATATTTTTTGTACGATAACAATTTTTGAATTACTTGAAATTAATTTCGAAAGTCCTCCATGAAATAAAAATAATCATTTTTACAGAAAGTAAACTATCTACGTACATCAAATTGTTTTTAAATTAAGTAGCAACAGAAGAATTAGCGTTTAACTTTTAAAAGGTAAGCTTAAATATTAATGTAATACTGAAATGCAGCAATCAAATTTGTTATTCTGTAGTTTAGTGTTGCCTATCGCATACAGGAGAAGTATGCCTCATATAAAGAAAACTCCGCCAAAAGTGTAACAGAATGTATTGGAAAAAGTCAAATCTGCAGCGAAGAAAAGAAAGTTCCGTGCAAATGAAAACCCAGGTCAAATGGCAGCCAGGAGAACAAGCAAATACTTAGGGACTCTCAAACTCCTGAACAAGCCGAAAGCCCATTCAAGAGGACTCTGCAGGAACTAGCTTAAATTCTGCCCTTTTAAGAAAATAAGAGACACTTCGTCAGATGTTTCCGCTTGCAGTATTATGTACAAGGGAGGGCTGAAAGTTTATAGGCTGACTATGAAGAAATGATGCTAGTGTTGTGAAATTTTACATGCTTTAATCTCAAATCATGTTTTTAATAACCTCATTATTTCTTTTCATATAAACCAAAACCTGGCTGGTCAAAGTAGACTTTTCATCCTGTTAGTAAAAAAAGTCATCAACAAAAGATATGACGTGCTCGTTACTTCGATATGGTTCCAAGCCAAATATTTTTTCCATATTGGAGAACATGATAGTCAAATCAGAAGACTAGAGACGATTATCAACAGATTCAAAGCCATGGCCAAGCACAGCAGCCATTAAAACTAAGATCTTGTATGATATAGCATTGCCAAGATGAAACCATTCCCTTGTCATCAGTTTATATGAGTATAGCCTTCTGTAACTGCCTCAGAAATGGTGTCCCCTTTTGAAGACAGAAATAAGTAAAATGCAACATTAGGGGATGACACCCCAGCTTTATCAACAATGCAAAAGTGTACAGTTGAATTTAGGAAGCGAAGGGAAAGTCTGGAAGAGGACCCAATGTTTGGACGTCCTGCAACTGCCGCCAACGAGGAAAACATTGATCGTGTTCACCTCATGTTGATGGATGACAGGCGATTGCCAATAAATTAAATAGCCTATACTATTAATATATTCTGTGAGAGAGTTGAGAATATTCTACACAAATAACTTTGCATGATGAAGGTTTCTGCTCGGTAGGTTCTGCACTTTCTGAAATCTGATCAAAAACGCACAGGCTGGTCACGTAACGAGACATTGTTTCAAGCAGATCTAGCTGTTTTTTTTTGTTTTCTTTTTTTGTTTTATTTAGCGTTTCCTGACATCACTTTGAGCCAAAGATGCAATCTATGCAGTGCAATCACCCATCCTAAAAACAAAGGTGAAGTTCGTTTCATGTGCATAGGTGGTGATGGCCTAAGTTTTTTGGTATGCAAAATGTATTGTGTTTATTGACTATCTTTGAAAGGGCCGCCCCATCAATGCAGAGTGTAATGCCAAATTGCTGAGGCAATTACGAAAGACTATCAAAAGGAAAACGCTCAAGAAAACGAAAGCAGTGGTCTTGTGTCATCAAACAATGCTACAGTACAGAAGTCTTAGATTGCGTGACTTATATTCGTAACTGCGGCGTTTAACTGGTTCATCACACTCTCAGTCATCCTGATTTGACTATATTCTCTTCCTTAACATGAAAATATACTCAGTTGGGAATTGTACTGTAGTGATAATAACTTCATATTTGTTGTTAATGAATTTTTGACGAACAGGATAAACAGTTTTCTTGGAACAGTCAGATGTCAGTTGACATGGAAAGAAACAATGTGGTTATTAATAAGAAGAGCTGAAATGCATGCAAGATTTCACAACTCCAGCATCACTATTTCATAGCCTATGATCATTTCAGCGAGTCCTGGTTAGGTTTAGACAGACATACACTCAAGCAGTTATATGCCATACGTGATACACGCATATAGGATCATGTATCTTTCGTATATCTTTCAATACATGACGACGAGGCACATTTTTCCGCAGTAGGTTGCCATTTCTTTCTGCGGTAGACTAGTTGCCATTCTTCTCTCCCCAAGGCTGGGGGTGGAGAGAGAACAAAAGGTTTCATAACTTTCCCAACGGTATTAGTACGTAAGTGCAATTCGAACTCGGTTAATCCTAATCGATATCCATTATTCCACTGTGCCTCCAGATAACATTTCTTGTGACTATAAACCTTATTTATCGCGGATACACGTCTTTGATTTGTAACCCTTTTTATTTTATTAAACAGAGAAATTAATAAAAAGCGACATAAATTTATAACCGAAAGCTTTAGTTTCGTACCTGAAACATAAACAACAGTATATTTTTAAAATGATCTTTATCCGATATAAGTTCTTATTATTATAGACATGATTTTTAACAGATATAACTTCCTAGACGTCGCAGCAAGAAAAAAAACATGCCTTCTTTAATAGGAAATCTTAATATATTCTGACAGTCAGTTTCTGTGGCCAAACTAGTAGAAGCAGTCTTCGGATTAAGAAGTGGTTTTACTTAGTTAAAAAAAAAAATTGCAGGTTCGATTCCTGGTAAGACTGGATTTCTGTTAAGACTGGATTCTTCCTTAGTAGGACTTCTCAATATGGGTCGGTGGTTATTAATTAATAATTAATTACTGTTTAATAAAATAATACTAATAAAAAATAAGTGTAGCAACTGAAACGCGTATGCCCACGAAAAAAGATCTTTATAGTAATAATAATGTCGGAGGAAAAAAAAACATTCAAAACATTTCATATGATTTACCTGCTTTGTAACTTATTTACTATATTGGGTTCTGTGGGTGTACCCATGACAAATCGACGTCAGTAAATGGCTATTTCGTTTTTTTTTTTTTTTTTTTTTTTGTCAGAACAAGTCACCTTGCAATACTATAACTATGCATCAGTGGAAATATAATAAGATTTTTTTTATACTTCCTAGTTTTCAAAGATTCATAGACCAATATTAAATCTTTATTCATAAAAAGGATCTATATATTTAATTTATTGTGTAACTAATTTTCAAATAATTGGGTCCACATATAAACCCGAATCTTTCAGAAACTGGTAGATTAACATTAATGTAGACATGACAAAAAACTCTTTAGGAATGAAATGAATTTCTTCCTCAACCAAAAACATTGCATTTGATCAGATCTATTTTTAGGCTCCCGAGAGGAATAAAGAAAGTCGTCATTTAATACCAACAGTACAATTAAATGCAACCATGTGTTAAGTAGAGCTGTTAAAACTGGCATAGAAAACTAACAACTTTGTCGGTTGTAAGCATGTCCCAGTTATTACTTAAGACTTAGTAGAAATACTAAAAATAGGTTAGAGTCAGCTTCAGACAGTTCTTTCCCAACGGAGCGACGCGCTTCATAGCTGCGGCGGAAGAAGTTACCAGGTGAGGCGAAGTGATTGAAAGACAATCAAAGTTTTAGAAACAATTTTTAAACATTGATATGCCAGAAACAAATATGATTTCAAAACTTAAAATATTATAAATTACTTGTAATTGCATACACGTATCCCTGTATAAATAATTATTGACCGATTTTATCATTGCGATATTTTGCATTATATCAAATATTACGAATATAGTAACTAGGGTCGGTAAATTGAAGGAGAGAGTTATCAATGGTAATGTTCTGACTTCGAATCCAAGGTCATCTTCGTCTAACCTTATCTCTGTTTTTTAAATGTACTTTTTATCACATAAAATTTGTTAAGATACGAGCAAATTTCCTTCATGAAAATGCGCCCCAGAGAAAAAAGTGTTTGGGACCCACTGTGTAAAGACGTAACAGACTCTACAGAAATAGGATAACATTATTTAAGATAATAACTCATTCGAAAAATGATTGTTTAATTAAAAACAAAAAAAAATGAACTAATGATCATTAATCGAGTTGGCGGCTAAATAATATTTAGTAAGCGTTTTGAATTTAGCTTGGAAAAATATTCGCTTCTTTATACAATTTGCATTTTACAAGTGTACTTGATTGTTCGTCATATTTCAGCCCATTTATTTAATTGTCCGAGAAGAATTTCAGAAGAAATCAACGCGAACCTAATTGGAGAAGAAAATGGATATCAAAATTAAAATCTCTGTGTATTATGTGATTCGTGTCATGAAATACCAGATTTCCCTGACCTGGATACCACGATAAACAACATGCAACAGTAAGGCTTCTTATCAGGTGCTTTTAGGGAGCATGGAACAACCTCTTAATTGTTGTTTTTCCCAGGTCTACCCTGAACCTGGGTGACAACATCTGTTAGGATCTCAGTTATGGGTAAATAGTTAACCCTCAAACTGAAGTCAAAACACTACGAAAGTATATAAATACATTTTATAGTAAACAAACCTATTCTAAAAACCTTGTCAGTATTATATAACCCATAGAGGCGTTGATATGCTGTAAAACAAACCAAACTTGATTGTCCGAATCAAAGTCAATTTCTTCTAAGAAAAGTTCATCTTTGATGAGCGCAATATGTAGTGTACTCACAGTAAGAGATACTAATATAGACTGTGTCATACTAAAGCATCATCATGCATTTCGCTCATAAGTATATTAGAGTTTGTTTTTTTTTTTGTTTTTTTTTTTTGCCTGGAAGCAAACCACATAATCACCAGGTGCAGAATCGGACTTTAAAATGTTAGTAGTTGCCTCCGACGAGTAAACATGTAGTTGATTCAACGTTATTTAAGATATGCACACATGGGACAAATGAATGATAGAAACATATATAAAGGCCATGAATGCACAGTTGTTGCCATCCTTGCATGGAAAATATCCAAGTTCGAAAATGCTATCAAAGTTACAATAAACTAGTTCTCAGATGTACTCTACCGGTGTTATGTCAATTGGTAATCTATTTTTAGTAACATAAAGTTTGTTTTTTTTACATTTGTTTTAATCTCTATCTTTAATACATAAAATTAAAAACCGAAACAGCTAAAACATTTTTGTTAACATTCGGAATAATATCCTAAGATTTGTTGCAATGTCATAACGTTTCGGTCATTGTGCAATCTGGTCTTCTGCAGGAGTGTGTCGATCTGCGTAAACTTCAGAGTATTACCGAATTGAAAGCTTTATTTAATCTATGGTGTTATATTTTTCCCATTCCTCAGTCCATGTTGATGTATATCTCATCTTGTTCTTATTTAGTACGGGTCACTTATTGGTTGCCCTGTTACGAAATTCGTTCGACCAGGCCTAGCGATTGAATTTCCAAATATTATGTCGCGACATTCATCAACTAATGCTTTAGTTCACCAGCCAGAAGAAGGACTGAACGCACTACGTCCGAAACGTTCTAATAGTACCAAGAAGATGAGGATATTAGTCCCAATGAAAATAATGATAATTCTCAATAGGAATAGATATGTTGGTTAATTGTCCAGCTCAAGCTCCTCCCGGGTCTTTCGAACAGGTGTAGAGTTTATCCCTTGTTCCCTGTTTAGGATAAAAAAAAACTAATTAAGACATGCATGTCCGTCAACCTTAAACAATAATCTTTGTCAATTTTATTTTTCTGTCTTTATGATGGTCGATACTTGATCTATCACTTACTGTTACATCCCCGGGCAACGTCGGGCTCTACTGCTAGTTCACAATATTATCTTCGTCCTGTTCAAAATAATTTCGACCTCTTCATTGTCTTGTCAAAGGATGTCATCTTCAGAGACATCCATGGCTGTTGTGAGACAACACTTCTTGAAATCTCACTTTATAGCATCCTCACTGAGAGAATTCCAAGCTTCATAAATGTATTTTACAATAAGTTCAGGATCGATTAAATATCTTCGTAATTATTATTTATTGATTTATTTGGACAAAATTTATACATGTGTATATACATCAGGAAATTTCTTAATTTTTGGATCATTTGTTGGGGTGCGTATTATCTATGGGTGCGTAATATTTTTGAGAAATTACAGCTGTCTACGATTAAAGACTTCAACTGTTGATTAATAAGTAGATACTAAACTGATTAATATTCGGACTGATCTTACTTCGTTTGGCTATACAGCATTTGAATCTTCTCTATTCCTTGTAAGTTGTTACGGATACTGCTGCTGAATAAATTTATTAAGCTCATTCTTCTCTGTGTATCATTCACCTCACCGATACAACACAAATAAAAGCTCTATTTAACGAGTTATTGCAATAAATCTATCGTAATTCAGAAATGCTATATATTAATATCTGATAGCCTGGAGTTCAGAAAGTTCATTGTTGTTTAAAAGTCCTCAGTAGGAAGAAAATGGTAACGAGTTGGAAACAATTATCTCTAGTATCAGGATAAAGCAAGCTTGAGTGAGGATTTTGCCTCTTAGCGAAGGGGCATACCTGAAACTGCTAGGTATATGCACGCAAAAAATTAAAAGTATATCTATCACTGATTTCTCTCTCTTTTACTGGTAAGTAGAATTTTCTTCGTAAAGGTATAAAAGCAATCACCTCATATTATGACTGGGGAACAGCTGCCTGAGGCCGCGCCCTCCCATTGCACTAGAGGGAGTGATCGGTGCACGCACGGAGGCCAGCACAACCGACGGTTGCGGGGGCTGTGGGTAATTTTTGTCCCTTGCACGAGTGTATGCGCTAGTGTTCCCACTTTAAAAAGACCTTGTGTCACATCTTGTTCTGGTGGGGGAACGAGTAAACACCGTGTTGCCCAACATCAGGAGGGGGGAAACTATTTACAGATGAGAAGATATTTTATTTTATTTTCAGCAAAAGGCAAACAGAAAAACTCTAGAACATTGAGGACAAACGTGAGGATGAAACTGTCTTGAATAATCGTCGTTAGACATCTTTTCGTTTGATTTTTTTCCCTTTTTTTACGGCTTATCAACCTTTCGCAAGTTATTTAAAGGTAGAAAATATTTATAGATTGTAAGAATTTTGGGGAGATAATAATTTATTGATACATGTCCTACTGCTTAAACCATAGCTGGCGGGAAAAGACAGAACAATATCTTTCCCAACAGTATCTGCGCCTGTGTATATATACGGAACACGTTTGGAATTGTAACTCTGCTTAAATCAATAACACATCCAGACTTATAAGACCTGGTATTCCTAAGCGGTCACCAATCTAGGTACTGACAAGGCTCCACCTTGCTTAGCTTCGGTGATCGAACAAGATCATGTATTTGAACCTGATATGGCAGTCACCCTACACCGGTTTGAGTCACTACAGTAATCAATAGTCCTACAAAAATGTTGGTTGAATAACCACGGACCGACAGCCATATACCCTTTTATATAATGACAAACGCCACTTAAGATAACATAGCAACGAGGAACTCATTACAGACGGAAATTAAAAGATACTTTCTCCTGTGGTACTATACAGCAGAAAAACACGAGCAAAATAAGGAGTACTGAGAAAATTGTTTCAATTCGGGAAATCGAACTTGAGTTGTAAATATAAACAGGTCAACGTTCGAGAGATAATGAGATCTCGTTCTTTTTTTTTTTCTTCCCATACTTCTACACGATAACGAAAAGAGCTGCCAGCGAAGTAAGCCTAACAACATCAATTGAGTTAAATCTGCAATTTTTATTTCATTCTAGTTCCTGACCTGGCAATCTTCAAATCTCTTTGCAGATCTTTCATCCCAAGTTCGAAAACTTTCTTTCGCTCGACTCATTTACCTGGAGGTTTTTAAAATCTCTGTTCAGATAATCACAGCCATTCATTATTCCTGTTTGAATGTTTATTGTTTTTCTTTAGTGAGCATGTATGTCTATGTTTAGGTGACTCGACTGAAGACATAAAAAGAAAGTATAAAAATTAATAGAAAAATTTCAAAGAGAAGAGACATGTTCAATTGGCATACCTTCTTTTCACCAATTACGGTAATCAAAGTAAACTAGATCATGAGATAAGGTATTCACCCTGGGAAAAGATGGCGGTCGTCATTATACGTTGCATGCACAAGACCCAAAGTCTACAACGCACATGAAGTCAACGATGGACACATTTATTAAATAATTAATTCAAAGCAATGTAATGATTTAGGCTATGAAATGGATCTTATCAGAACGGCATTTCTATGAAAAAAGTTTACTATCTGTTGTCGACCAATACCTTCTAGACTTTTCCGACTGTCCATCGATGTTTCATATGTAGCAACTTCACTAAAAAGCGAAAGTGTTTATGTAATCTGCTGCTATTTTGTTGGTTCTCTATTTCCTTGTTTCTATTTTTATGTGTCTCTCTCTGCTTCATATTTCTTCAGAATATGGATGATCATAACTCACAACAGCTTTCTGTCTTTAGCTGTCAGAAATTATTATTGCTCCTTTATGATTCATTTTTATTTTTATCGTACTTGTCCAGCCATACATTTACTGAGACTTATCGTTATTTATTCGATCTTTTTCATTGCTCCTCTGGCATTGAATGCGTCTTGTCAGTATCATATATTCCAAACCGTATTTCCTCACAATAATAGTACCTAGGGCAAGAATAATTTTTAAAAGTTTACAGTAATTCTTCAGACTTATTTCGTATTTCGATATATATATATATATATATATATATATATATATATATATATATATATATATATATATATATATATATATATATATATATATATATTAATTTGTTATTTTTAGCGCCAATCAGTACATGCAAATATATCTATTGTTCGTTTAAAGACTTAATCGAAACACCGATGGGAGATAAGAAATCATTAATTAATCTTTATAAAAATGAATTAATTTTTATGGAAAATATCAATATGAATATAGCATATATGTCAATATAAAAAGTTAATTATAAAATATAAAAATATTCATTTGAAATTATTTTTCTCATTTGATATGCTCATTAAAATGAATTAATTTTAGAAATCCCCCAAAACTAAAGGATAAAAGTATTTTAAGTCTGAAATAAAAACAAATTATATGCTTGTCACAATAATGACTCTAAGAGATATTAGGTTGGTGCAAAATTAATGTCGTTTTCTCACATATGTTACTATGTGAGAAAACGACATTATTTTTGCACCAATCTAATACATAAACTTAATTTACCATTTCCTGGTTAAAAAGAAACAACAAAAAAAAAAAACATATCACATTATATATTTGAAATTACTCTCCTCCAGGTAATATACAAATATTGTTGCCAATTCTGGCACGGTGCCCCGCTTTCATATTTAGAGATACTTGATAAAATCCAAAGAAGAATCTGCAATGTTATTTGTCCAGAACTGGCGTTTCATCATCAGTCATTTTCCTATTGGCTTAATTAAGCTTCATGGAAATAGTTCGGGTGATCTGTTCGTTATGGTACCTCGACTTTATGAATTTAAGCGCAGTACTAGATTGGCGGCAAACTCTCATCATTTCACAGTTGAAATGGCAAGATGCCACCGTAAGTTCTATGCTAATAGTTTCTTTTCTCGCTCTTCTCGCTTGTAAAACACTCCACTACCTCCATGCTCTCCTGCCAACTTTGATCTTCAAACATTTAAATGTAATGTCAATCGCTATCCACTGCATTATTCTTCCTATTGTTCACGTTCTTTAATAATGTTGTTCTTTTCTTTTATTCTTTCACACTCAATAATCCCTTGAGTTTTACTGGTTTTACTGCCTTACACTGGCTGATACGATTAACACCTTCCCCGGCAATTATTCTGGAAAAAAAGTTTCATATTGCGACGAATTATTTTATTTGGTTTTAATATATTAGGTTGGTGCAAAAATAATGACGTAATAATGTCGTTTTTTGACGTTAAAAAATACGTCAGAAAACGACATTATTGCGTCATTATTTTTGCACCAACCTAAAAGTAAACTAAGAAAGTGAGGGAGGTTAAAATATCCAAGTGGTGGCTAACAATACCCCCAGACAATGAGTTGGCAATTTGGTACGTTTCAAGCTCAGAGGCTCATAAAAAGAATCACAATCGACGTATAAATACGGCTATAGCTGTTTTTTTTTTTTTTAGCGTTATGATTTGGACGTGTTTTTTCTTCCATGTCTGAAAAAAGCAATTTTTAGTCATGAATATAGCCATCTACGCCAAGGAATAGATTAAATAATGGATGTTTTAATAAAATATGATGGAACGATATATTCTTTCAAAAACCTAAATAACTTTTGAAGAGCTACAGTTTCTCAACGTACAATCATCAGTGTGACGGGGGAAAATTTCACAGACAGATTAGCATCATTTTTTTTTTAAATATATGCATGCAGGTTTTACAGAAAGTTTAAATATATAAGGATTTTGTGTTAACTGTCTTCAATAGCTCCCATTCATTTATTTAAAACTCGTGATATATTTATTTATTTATATTTATTTCAGTTTGTTAGATACCATACCTAGTCAGATACAGAGAATCGAGCACCTGTCACGAAACGCAGTATTCAGATTCTGTCTTGAAATTTGACTGATGGCAACAGAGGTAAAAATCAATGCAAATCTTTTAACATGATACGCCTGAGGGTACCGTTTTTAGATTCCAGTTTTGTTTCTATGAGATATATCTTCTCTATAGATGCATATAGATTGTAACATGGCTTCCGAATTAGTCTATGCTATATCCAAAATGGCCGACGCACACTTATACGAGGAGAAATGCACGTAAATCTACGAACCAGTTGTTATAACAAAACATAAAAAATACCCTCGTGATTGGATTCAATCAGTAATATGTCTATCCGTTTACACAAAACTAAAGGTAGATGATTGTAGCTTGATCGAATCATATGTATTTATCACATGTATACGTAGATAACGTTTCATATACATCTCTGGAATGTTTGGCATCTATTTTCCTTAATAGTTTCTTTCTAGTTTACGTTGCCAGGAGAATGCCGTTTTTAGATATTTCTATCTCTTTGGCCTTGAAAGATATTTTCTATTCGATAGAAACATTAGCTAATTAAGTTATGGCAAGTTATTCAGGGACCGAATGTCTAATTTACGTTTGAGACAAAAATACCACATATTTCTGATTATGAGTCTAAAAGAAATCGAAAACATCACAATGGAACGGATCTTTTGTGACGAATAAGTTTCATGGGGTTTTATTGCGATAAAGTAATAATTAATTGGATACATTAATTTGCCTGGGTTCTGTTTTCAGTATAATATTCAATAGTGAAAGACTAAAGTACACACAGGCTTTTAAAATGATTAGATTTATGTCATTCAGAGCACTCTTAGATTATTGGCTTCATTTTTGTGTCATTAACTGAGAAAATCATAAAACATTGACGCTAAGGAATACTAATGATGGGGTCTGTGGTTTAAATTGATTTTTTCTTTAGAACAACTTCACGGATATTAGAGAATTTTATTTTAACTGTGTAAGAACTGGTTCCCTGATAAATCAATAATATAGGATATGAGAGAAATACCTCCCACATTTTAAAGGTTGACAAAAAGAGCAATATTTAACTGTTCTTTAACCAAAGGGCTATAGTTTTTATTCATGATTTTAAAAGATGATAACCTCCAAATGCGGGATTCTATTTGCCATCCATTGTTGCAAACGATTTCTAAAGTTTCCATTACCCGGAAATACGATCGCCTCGAGATTTTCCGTCTGGCTTTCTTTTAAGTTGTGGCCCTGAAATACTCAACAGATATCATTATTGATTTTCTATCCGGAACAGCGTCCTTCAGATGTAACATAAAATGAACACAAAAAGATCTTTGTGTTGCAATTACAGATTCACTAGTCTAAAATAAAACATGTCAACAGTAACTACACGTTGTGCACCGGTCCAAGCCATGATGGTAACTGATAGTATCTAAAAAAATGGTATGACATTAGTTAGATAAAAACACCAGTGAAACTTGCCTAATTTCAATAGCAGCACCCAGGTGACAGTTTTTTCTTGGCACACTGTATATACTTCCACATTGAAATGATGATTAGCTGTAAATACATATTTTCACTAATTACTATTCCATCTTAATTGTAATTATTTATCAGTATTTTTTACTCACTGGTATTCTATGACAGTCAGTGACCTTTGGACCGGAACTTGGTTAGGTTTTAGATGCCGCTTCTTGAAGAACAAAATATGATGTGATCGAAAAGTGAGACCGGTTTAAAAAAATCACTGGCGAGGGAAAAATTAATCCTTCTGATTTCTTGATATACTTCTGCAGCAAGCTGAGACGTTTTCTACTCGACTTTGAAAACAGGGAAAGCGAAATGTGTCAAATAACGAATAGGTTTGCTGGCAAAACGGTTCCTCTTTATTTGAGATGGTAAGAATAATTCTTTTTTTTTAAAAAAAAAAGTGAACAGTACATTAACTATTATTTGAAAAGAAAATAACAGTTTTTTTCTAAATCCAACTCCTAATATTCAACACACAGCCGGTTGGGTTCATATCTTGACCAAAGGTACTCGCAGCTAAGTGAATGTAAGAAACACGGTTCGTATTTGACCCTGGCACTCCGATGTTGCATTCCGAAATGCTATTCTTTACTATGACCGCACATCCAAAGTTTTGGTGAAAGTTTTAATACTACAAATTTATTAGACCATTGCAAAAGTTCGTGACCGATTAGAAAATTAAAAATAACAATGTAAATCGGGCACGGAATTTTGCAATGATCTGACACATTAATGTTTAAGGAAATACAAAACAGTAGATTCATTTCAGACACGGAGACGCACTGAAAATTACCTATAATTAAAAAAAATATATATTTAAGCATTACCGTGTTTCTATTGCAAGTACAAAAATTAAACTAGCAACTATAAATTCAAAAACTCACAGTGAGATTTGTGCATTGATTAAACAGCTAAGTTGAACTTTGCATTACTAGCAGAAGAGTAAGAAAAAGAAAAAGCGAGAAGGCTTAGGAAGAAGAAGAAGAAGAAGAAGAAGAAGAAGAAGAAGAAGAAGAAGAGTAAGAAGAAGAAGAAAGAAAGAAAGAATAGAGGGATGAGAGGTAGAAAAAAAAGACAATGAGGAGGACAAGAAGAAAACACTATCTGAAAGCGTTATATATTAACTGAAATAAAAAACTAATTTTTTTACGATCTATTAATATTTCCGGTATGCGCAGTGATGTTCAATATTCTCATTGTGAGCATTCTCTATAATCTGTAAATAAAACTAACGAATAAATAGATGGGTTCAATTTCAGATAGTTTGCCATTACGAGTGAATAGTGAATATGATTTTCACTGGGTGTCCTGTATAAAGGTCGACATATTTAAAATCAATAAACCAATTTCTTTAGCTTAAAATTCATTGGCTTCTGGGGAGGGAATGTCTTTTGTTGGCCTGAAGAAGTTTAAAGGCCATTTCTGGTATGAACACCCAGTCTTGCTCGAAAAAAGTAAGGAGATACGTCTCTAAGGCTAGTTGATCCCCACAAGATAATCGGTTTTCGATTTTACGAAATCAGAATGAAACAGCAATATTTTGTTGAAGATCTGAGCTTTAATACTGATTTCCTAATAAGGGGTTCACACGTCCTCTCTTTTAATCTGTATTACTGTGAAAATCAAAGATCTGTAGGCATATATCATTAGCTACACACGTTTCTTATGGACGTAGCTAAAAAATATGGCCACCGCACTAAATCGAGGTTACTTCATCATGCGTGTTGTGGAGCTGCACACTATCAAAAATGTATATTAACTGGAAGCTAAAAACAAAAATAATACTAATAAAAACTTCAATTACAACTCTTTAGAATGACAGTAGTTTATTTTACGGATTAAGATGGGCATTAACAAAATCACGGGTATGAGAAATAGGTTACATATTGCTGCTTTTCTTCCAATGAAATATCTCTAAAAACATCCTGTGTCCTAAAAATCGAAGGTCAGTGAGAGAACATTACTTTTGGTAAATTTTACACGGTAGACTTGTAATAAATGTGTCATGATTATCGGTAATGAGGATTTCGAGTTATAATACCGATAAAAGGATTTACATTACGCTAAGTACTATCGTATATGTTAGCCTAGACATAAATCAAGCTTAACCTTATTTCTGTATCCAAATTTACATGAATCTAATTTAGAATTACTGTTTCATCCTGATTGTTGATGAATTCACGTTTTCTTGTTAGGTTTCCGTGACATTATGTACTCTAAATTCTCTTTTAATTATTAAATTCTAAACAGTTAACTATTTGGGACTTGTCAGTTTGTGATGAATTTTTAGGATTAGTATTTCATGCTGAAATATGCTATTCAGTGTGTAAAAATGTGTATAGTAGTAGTAGGGCTATGAAGTACACGGAAAAAAGTTTCTTTCGATTTCTTCCTTCAAAATATTCGGTTGGTGCGTGGGAGGGGTCTAATGTATCGCGGTGCCTTATAAGTTCTGAAATACATGAACACGACTATTGGGAGCAGCTTTAGATATCAGCAAGAAACAACATATCCTTAATTGGGTCATAATTAATTTAGGTTTCAAATTGTAATGACTAATTTGTCACCGATCACTGATCCTTAAATATATCTAAAAGGTCACAAACAACAATGTTCAATGCAAAATCCAGTGTATTGAGAAGAGTAAATATCCATAAATGACTCCGCAAGTTGAGTTCTCTGAAAGAAAGTAATGTTGTATATGTCGTGTGATCGTACAGTCTTAAAAATGAAATGAATCATTAAACGCACATTTGCTGTTCAACAGCTGCAACGTGCCCATAAATGTTTAATCGATTACTCTGCTAGTCAATAGAGAAAATATTTATTTCTTCTCCATGACAATGATCGGCTAAAAGTAGGAATAAGAAAACAAGAAGATATTTTTTGAAATTGGCTTGCGTGTTCTAACCCACGCGTCATATTCACTATATATTGTGCAAACAGATTATTAAATTCTTCGGTTGCTTGGAAAAAAAATGTCTCTAATCGAAACCAGATTCAAGAGTTCTTTGAAGACTGTTTCATTTTAAAAACTGCGGAATTTTAATTAAATAGCATTGAGGATCTGTCTAATAATCTGGTAACAAGTGGAAAAATGTCGAATATATGAATTAAATTAAAATGTAATTTAATTTTTGAAAGAGAACTTTGATAATCAAAACAAGAATTATTTCTTAAACATTGAAACCTACCAAAGGTTACAGACTCAAACTATAAAAAGCGAGTTTGATTTGGTGACGAATGCCAGGTGAAATAAAAAGAAGTCGGTGTACATCATATAAATAAGTCTCAAAATTATGAGAAAAAGATTAAGAAGTAGATCAGCATAAGCCTTCATCGATTAGCCTATCGAATCAGAAAGCCAGAATATATGAAGAAAATGTTAAGGAAGTAAAATGGAGCCGATCAGATGGATAGTATAGATCAAGATTTCGCAACACTTTTTCTCTCATCGCCCACTTTCACATGAACAATTTTCCACCTCCCACCTGTATAGTAAATATTCAAAAGTAAAACTTTGTTGCTGTTTCATAAGCTGATTTTATACTGTATTAGGTTGGTGCAAAAATAATGTCGCTTTCTCACATAGTAACATATATGAGAAAACCTAATAGCAAAAATACCAAACGGAGGTAACAAATAATTGTGACTGCTGCAGCGAATGCAAACTAAAGTCGAAACTATATCTATTATTTACCTTAATTACAAATGTTAGTTTTATAGTTAGGGTTAGTGTTGACAATATATATATATATATATATATATATATATATATATATATATATATATATATATATATATATTGTTCATAATTATAAAATTAAAAAGAAAGTATACTCAGTTATGTACCATTCGTGATACACAGTGAAACGATCATGTATCTTTCGATACATGACTGACGAGGCAGATTTTTTCCCGCAGTAAGTTGACATTTCTTTCTGCGGTAGACCAGTTGCTATTCAACTTAAATAGAACCTGCTATTTTCCCATTGCTTTGGGTTGAAGAAAAGGATTCATACATTTCCCAAGGGTATTAGTACGTAGGTGAATGCAATGGATTCGGCTGAAAACGTCTATTTGAATGTTAAAGATATTTCTCAAAACTATAGAAATACCAAAATATCCGTTGTTTGCGGGGATGTTTATATCTTATCAAAGAATGTGATCCGCTTATCCCTATTTAGACATCTGCTTCTTTTAGACAAGTTCTTTGCATATCTATTTTGAATATTTTTTTTTCGGACTGCATAGGTTGAAATACCTGTTTAATACTCAAAATCTAATCGCTCACCATTTTCTTTTCCGTTGCTCATCGCCCTGGAAGCAGATGAAATCGCCCACCCGTGTGCGATATTGTCCAGGTTGGGAAATTCGGGGTTAGAGAGATGTGAAATAAATTTGCTGCAGTTGTTGTCTATGTTATATGAAGATAGCTATTCATTAGACACATGTAGAGACATTACGAGATATACCGAAGTGAAGAAAATTCAACCTCATTAAGAATGCATTAATTATATTTTTTTTTTAAAAAAAAAAAAGAAAAATAGTTTCTAATTAGGAATTTCATTTCAACTAATTAGGAACATTTTATGCGGCGCCTGTTTTAAATTTAGGAACTTTCAAAACAAAACAGTCTCGTCAGTTGGACTCGTAAATATTATCATTAAATAGAGCATCATCGTATATTATCAGCTTGTATTAGTAACTTTTTTTCTTAAATTAATTACTGTTGCAAACACTCAGATCATCAACAATAACAATATTATCAAGTTTGTTGATCAAATGTCACCAAATAAATTATAATACAAAAATTATCCTTATACAGGGTACGATGGGAAGTGTCGCTATTTTATATTTTTAATTTCGCGCATGCGCGTTGTTTGTGTTGATTTTGTCGATTACACAGTATAGTAGGGTCGGTTCGGCACCGTCTGTGAGAAAAAGAACACCATGACGCAATTCACTTCGCCAGAAATATGAAAACGGCATGCTGTACTGTTTGGCATTCGCACCGGAAGCTCTAATACGAACATTTCAGAGCATTTGAGTGTTAATTAGTTGGATTCAGAAAGAGTTGTATGAGTCTAATGGTGATTACAAGGTCTTGGAGTGATCACTAGTGCTTCCATTCATTTTTCCACAGAGTATCAGACTCAACACGGAGGCCCACATCAAGTGCCTTTAAGTGGTAGTACTGCCCTTGGTCAGGAGCTTTCACTGCTGGAAAACCTATGTCTAGCCACAGGACTCAGCACCATGCTACAAAGGCAGGAGAACGCAGTCATGGCTGTGAGACAATTTCTATGATCACATCTCCCCTTACACTGGCCACATAACTTCCCTCACTGTAAACCCCTTGATTATTATGTGTAAGGCTCAGTTGAGCGAGGGACCAACAAAACTCCTTGTAACACCAAAGATGAACTGAAGGCAAGTATTATGGCAGTATTCACCAAAGGAGACCGTCCAGAAGAGATGCAGAAGTCATCTGGAGGGCGTGATTGTAGACAATGATGATTTTATTGTGATAATCTTTAGTATTTCTAGATATTTCTGTGTAATTCTCGTAAATGTATCTATTAAAATGAGACTTCAATGTTATTTTTATTTTTGCGTAATATAGACGACATTTTATCCATCGCACCCTGTATAGTCCCGCAATAATAGCATAAGAAATGTGTAAATTCATCACTTTAGCAAACATTAGACTTTTATCAAAATATAAATACGTATAGTTTTATTGCCACAATTAATACTTTAGTAACCATGCGCTTAATGAAAACCTAACACCTCAAAATAATCGTTAATACCTGACGACATGTTACTCAAGAAGGCCTTTATTGATTTGAGGAATATAAATAAAATCCAAGTTTTTTTTTCTGATCTAACGTTTATATAAAAATATCTAAGCTGAACATAATTATTTTTAGAGATATAGAAGAAAAATAGTTTCACTGTGATTAATCTTACATCGCAACACCTATGTATTAATCTACAAAGCGTAGAAGGCCGAAAGTATGACGCACCCAGTGAGAATCACACTCACTATTCAGTCGTAACTGATCTTGCATGACACGCCTTCTATGAATTACACCACATTGAAGTGACCTTTTCAACACACACACACACACACACACACATATATATATATATATATATATATATATATAGTTTATGCAAAATTAGGTAATCCGTATGGGTAGACCCAAGGAGTATGACATCCAGAGAGCTCAATGTAAATTCAGAGCAAATATATTTGAATAAAAACAGACCACTTTGAGGTTCCATGTAATAAGTTATTTCACCACAACACTTTTAAAGGGCTCTGGATCATCAGACTTTAGTTCCAAAAGTTGAAATGAAAAATGAAAAGAAACTTACGCATTTTTGAGGGACCGCACCAAGCATATGTAAAATTAACGAAGTGAGGAAGTGAGGTGGGAGAGAAGATATGAGTGAGTTAGATGTACCATTTCAATTTCTTATCCTTAACCCCACTCTGTGTAGGGTAGACGCCGCTTAACTTAACGTATGTTATCTCTAGATATAGATGGGTAAGGGGTAAGGGAGAGGACCGACTTAAAAGGGAGAAGATACAGCAAACAATAAAATAATAAATCATGTCCATGAGCGCAGGATTCACTCAAATTCTTAGACGCTGTTATTTCGCATTACTTTAAAGGGTATATTTGGGGGTTAAAGTTTGATATAAATCTAAATGTCTAAAACATCTACGAAGAATTTAATTTGAAGTTTGTTGGAGTTTTGGGTATCTTCTATGAAATAGTCGATTGGAAAAAAATCATCGAAAGTACATTGAAAGAATAATCCATTTTATCTAGTAATCTTTTTTATTTTCTTAAACTTTTTTCTTATAGATTGTTAAGTTGACATCTATTCATTTTTATTCAAACATATATATATATATATATATATATATATATATATATATATATATATATATATATATATAGTTTATGAAAAACTAGGTAATCCGTATGGGTAAACCTAAGGAGGATATAATCCAGAGCGCTCAATGTAAATCCAGAGCAAATGCCTTAAATAAAAAAAGACCGCTTTAAGGTTCTATGTAATAAATTATTTTACCACAGCCCACAAAAAATGTAAAGCTTTTCATTTTTTGTTTGGAAGTAAAGTCTGATGATCCGCAGTCTTTTTAAAGGGGCTGTGGTGAAATAATTTATTACATGGAACCCTAAAGTGGTATGTTTATTTAATATATATATATATATATATATATATATATATATATATATATATATATATATATATGAATATCCGCATCTCTGTATACCTGAATGAAAACTCTAACAATGTCGTGTCACTTTGATTCCGTTGCCTTTAGCGCAAACATTTCACCGTGACTCATAAATGAAATATTCCTGCTATAAATGTTTTGTTCTTAAAAGTTTGATGGTTTTGAGAAACTCATAAATTTAATCAGACCTTCACAATATGTGTGACGTTACTGTTATAGAGGGTTGCATAAAAATCCGATTACAATTGATAATTTTGATTTAATTTTCTATTCTAGGTAGTGAAGTTTTTGCTACAAAGACTAAAATATAACGATTATACAGTGAAATAAAAACGAATCCTAAAAAGTAATACTACAATGACGAAAATATTGTTCCTATTTAAATAATGACATGATAATTTGTTGCGGAAAATTTATACGAGTACATCCTTCTCGCAAAAGGTAATTTCCTGTTTTTAATAAATTTATATTTAAAAATTGAGAAATGTTAGACATTATTATTTAGATATTCTCGCAAACATCAATTCACTGCAAGAAATTGTAAATTTTTAATCAAAATTTGTTTTTTTATTAAATCTTTGACACACTTTTCAAATTACAAATTTTAAATCAAAGTTTGTTTAGCTTGTCTCGCAACAATTCCTACCTTCATAAAGAAAAATTTCCAAAAATCAGAGTTATTCACATTTCGTAAGTGCAGATGATATTCGAAGTAGTTACAAGGGATTTTTACAATTTAAAACAAATTTTTAAAAAGAACTCTTTTGTGCTGGTTTATTGGAGCCAGCGCGAATGTAGACATGGAAACCTACTTTCATGAAATAAGAGAAAGATGTTATAAATTTCAACAAAAAGCAATAGTGGCTGATCGTTCAATCAATGCCGAATTTTTCCTTATAAGATTCCAGTGACTTGATCCGAAGAATTGTAAGTTCAATAACTGGCTACATCTGAGGTAAAACAAACTTGGAAGATAATTGAAACTGAGTCATTCGAAAAAGACATGGTACGTGGAACTAGACCAATCTATTCCGTTGGACGAAATAAAGGATTCAATTCGGAATCCCAATCACTTGAAGAAGACCTATGCGTACAACGGCAAAAAACGTCGAGGATAAGCAAACGAAGATTAGGACAACAGTCCGCAAAATGTAAATAGAGTAAATAATTACAACACTTCATTTCAGCAATATAGACAGATATCACGTTTGTTATTAAATATCCAACAGTGTGATAATAAAAGATATTCCAAGAATGGTGAAATCGTGTAAGAGCCTCGATGTGAATTTACTCTGCATGATCTAGCAATTAAAGTATTTTCTATACATTTTCGTCTAAATAAAATGCTTTTCTCTTTTAATTAGAGTAGAATTTTTTTAAATGAAAATTATATTCAGATTCATTATGTTGAGCAATTAATTCACTGAGTGTTTTGGTTTAGTGAAGTTATTGGTTAATAAAATTATTGTTCATATTTTTCCGACTCTTTATTTAGGTTGTGGCTCTTCAATAATTTGTGCAACCCTGTCAAACAGGTTTCTTGCTATTTCCATTTTGGTTTACATTTAATGTAGATGTAAATTATACATTTTCCAAAGCCTTCTTATATATTATCTCGCGCCAATTTCAGCGGTGATCATCTGATTGTTAATTTGTAGTTCCTATTCTTTTTCAAATATTCCCATTTCTCTCAATATTCTATGCAAGTATAAAAGCTGTTATCGTCAATCTTTTTTTATTTATTTATTTGGGACAGAAATTTCTCGCATTCATTGCAATATGAATAGATTTGACATTACATAGTGGTGCAATTCGCTTCTTTATTTCGAAAGACATTTTCATTTTTTAATAGATTTCTTTGGAAAAATAATATTGCCTATTCTCTAAATCCTACACTATATAATTCATATTTCGGGTTGATCATTTCGCTGACAACTATAAATTCTGTTTTGCGGTTATATCCATTGTCACTTTTATTGAAAATGAGATTAACAGTCATTTTCTAAATGTGACCTCAGCATACTCTAAACTGAGTACAATATATATTTTTAAGATTACGGTTGTCAATAAATAATAGTAGGTTTTTTAACCATCTTAGGATAATATTGCTTTACAATTTAAATCCGGAGAGAAATCACATACTGTCCATACACATTTGTCCATGTTTAGACATGCATTCAGATTCTCTTTCAAGCAAACCGTTTACAGTACAAGTAATTGATTTCAGTCAGACAGCTATGTGTCATGCGTGATACATGCTTAGGTAATCATGCATCTTTCGATACAGACGAAGTAGATTTTTTCCCGCATTATGTTGCCATTTCTATCTGTAGTAGATCAGTTGCCATGCAAGGCTATAGAACACGGTCTGTTCTGATATTTACCCATAGCTGGGGGTGGGGAGAAGAATAGGATTCACGTAAATGAATGTAATGGATTCGATTGGAATTCGAACTCGGCTCTCTGATCTCTCAATCCGAGCTTCTATCCTTTAATCCGCCGTGTCTCCTGCGGCACGGACTGAGAAATCGGAGAACCGAGTTCGAATTCCAGTCGAATCCATTAGATTCACGTACTTGGGAAGGTTATGAATCTGTAGCAAAGGAGTCAAATTCAATATGGAGTGTAATGGACGCAACTCTTTCCGTAGGAAAATGTCTGACACAACGCAAAGCAATGTATACCGAACACGGGTGTAAACGCTACTGCCAATTTCTCCAAGCGACCTGCTTTTATGGAGCCCAGACACACCTCATTAGCATGCGTGTAACGTGATTTTGCGTGACTGCACGAGACCATGAATATTAAAAAGTCACGGACGCCATCTTGGACCCTTTCTTTCTTTTCTCAACCCACAGGCCAGACAGACGCGAGGGCGTTTGGGAGGTAAGCCATTTCTATTTTCCCCACAGAATCCTCCTCTTCTCCCCGTCCAGCTATGGGCAAGTAGCAGGACAAACCGCGTTCTATAGCCTTGAATGGCAACTGGACTACCACAGAAAGAAAAAATCTGTCTTGTCAGTCATGTATCGAAAGATACATGATCGCCTAAGCGTTTATCACGTATGACACATAACCGACTGAATGGATTTCATTTCTGATACATTTTACATTTAGAACAATCTTTCCGAAATATTTCGGACTTCTTGTGGGAATAAAGGACTAACCACGAATTGTAAGAAAACAGAATATATGCTTTTCAGCAACAGAGAAAGCTAATATTGCGAGCACCGAATTGAATATGTCAAAATCTAACAACTAAAACCTTTATCAAACTTCTCTTAGGATTTTAGAGATAGAACCCCATAACCATATATATCCTGAAATTTCATTACTCATATAAGTGTTTTTCATTTTGATCAAAGGGGATCAGGGGTGGCACGAACTCCCCCACTGATTATATTTCCTTTGATTTAAATTAAATTTTAATTTGAACAAGGGTATGACTCCTATCCAAAATGTAAGAGAAAATCAGAAGATGGAGGTGACATCGACAAGATCATTTTGATCAAAGGCGGGGGGTCTAGGAGGGGGCACAACGCCCCATTGATTTTTTTCCCTTTGATTTAAATTAAATATAAATTTGAACAAGGATAATTCATGTTGATCGAAGGGGGTCCGGGTGCGGTTACAACCCTACCACTGAAATGTTCACCCTTTGATTTAAATTAAATTTGACCACGGAAATGAGTTCTATCACAAAATATAGAAAGAGAAATCCAGAAGATGGAGGTCACATCGGCATGATCAAAATAAGACAATATGGCCGTCAGGTTGAGCAAGAAATCACTAATCAGTGGGTAGTGCCTTACGATACATATTTATTGCGACGATTCAACTTTCATATCAATGTTGAAATGTGCTTATCAATTCATTCAATCAGGTATTGCCTCAAATACACATGAAAGGGGTCAGATCAAGTTATTTTTGCACCCCCACTGATTTTCCCTTTGATTTAAATTAAATTTAAACAAGGGAATGAATCCTATACAACGTATAGAAGGAGAAAGCCAGAAGATGGAGGTCTCAACGGCAAGACCATTGAGTAATACTGAAATGCGTCATTTTTCGCCAAAAATTATAACAATCATTGAAAGTAGATCATCATTTTCTTACAAAAAATGTGTGACACACAGCAAGGTACTCGGTGTGTCTGAGTAGATTTACTACCTTGCGTTGGGGTTACCGATAGAAAAACTGGTTGTTTATTATCAAGTCTTTAAGCATTTACACGATTCGAAAATAGATACATATTGGTCGCTTATATTTTAGTCTGTGAGTACTTTCTTCGGGTATAGTTAAATTACTAGTCGTTTATATTTTAATGTATTTAGTTCGAGGGTAGGTAAACACTGGTCGTTTACAATTGAGGCTACAAGCATTTACTTGATTCGAGGGAAAGTCAATACTCGTTTATATTTGAGTCTAAGAATTTATTTGGTTCGAAGATAGATAAATATTAGTCGTTTAAACATCGGCCGTTTATTTGGTAGGTCGCCCGTTTTTTTTTGTTCTTTTAGATAATCTTACACCTTCTGCGGGAAATTTAACTGGCGTATTTCTAAGTCCCAGATGATGTGCTAGGAACTGATTTACGGAACCGTTAGAAACAAAAAATATGAATATATGTAAAAGTAAAAATCTAAAGATATATTAACAGTTTCTTTTCTTGCACTTCTCGCTTGTGAACTCCCATTCCGGCTCCATGCCTTTCGGCCAACTGTAATCTGCAAAAATTGAAATGCATTGTCAATCGCTATCTACTGTCCTACTGATTACACTTTCCTCTTCTCTCTGATGTTTCTTTTCCTAATACTTTCGCTGTTTGTAAGCCCTTGTGTCATAGTGGCTTAACTGCCTTGCATGGAGTGATAACGATTAAAGAAAATTCAATTTCATCGTTTACTCGAAATAGTCAAGCCTGCCTTTTGCCTAAAATAAAAAAATTAATTCATTAGAAGAATGAACATATGGCCTGTCTTCTCAATTTTAGTGCACAATGAAAACCACATTTTTATGAATTTAACATCGACTCTTTTCATTTTTTTAATGTGTTATAGATTAACTTTTCTTACATTTTAGTTTTGAGTTAATGGCTTGCAAAAGAAATGCGACGGACAATATTTGGTGTTGATTGTATAAAAGAAATTCTGTGTTAAGACAAGATAGAAGATGACAGAATTCAGAAACACATGTTTCAGATATAGACATTCAAATATATAAGATTAGTTTTCAGAAAGAAGACAACACTAGGTTCAAAAGGTAGATATACTCAAAGCCCTGCAGCTTACGAGTAGCGTATGCAGAAAGGAAAGATATTTAATGTTTTTGGAAAGACAGAAGTTTTAGCAAAAGACAGCAAAGAAAAGATGATGACAGTGGAAGATAACTTCGAAGACATGACGCTATGGACGCTATCTTCTCTTGGGGATGATAATCGTATAAGAGAACAGACTAAGAAAATCCATTAAAACGCGTAAAAGGAAAAACGGAGACAAATTTTTGTTTTTTGTGTAGAAAGAAAGAGAAAAAATGGCAAAAGAATTGGAGAAAAATTGGCGAAACTTAAAAATTAAAAATAGAAATTATGTTAAATTTGACAAGGCAATTAATACAAACATATTTACACAATTTACAGTGTTTGAACTGTTGTCCTTATCTTTATTGTAATATTCATGACGTTTCGGAAGTTGTACTTCCCGGTCTTCTTCAGGTGATATACGTTGGAATTTCGAATTTAGTTCACTGGGTTAGATTGCTTTAGTCCTACGTGCAATGCCGCCTCTGGATGTTCTGACAGTAGAAGACTGAGAAGTTTAAGTTTCAATTATTTCTCCTTTAGTAACTTAATTCTCATTTTTTTTCATACTTCTGTAGCCAGGTGAATAAAAAAAAAAACAAGAACCAGAGAAATTCACAGCGGATTTGTCAGGGCAGTTTTAGAGCAAGACCTCTTAGACGGCAGTGTCAGAGGATTCCTGTGATGGAATCAACGGCCACAAGTCCGTGACCAACGCGAACTTTCTGTAGCCAGGTGAATAAAAAGAAAACAAGAACCAGAGAAATTCACAGCCGTGTTGTCAGGGCAGTTTTAGAGCAAGACCTCTTAGACGGCAGTGTCAGAGGATTCCTGTGATGGAATCAACGGCCACAAGTCCGTGACCAACGCGAACTTTCTGTAGCCAGGTGAATAAAAAGAAAACAAGAACCAGAGAAATTCACAGCCGTGTTGTCAGGGCAGTTTTAGAGCAAAACCTCTTAGACGGCAGTGTCAGAGGATTCCCGTGATGGAATCAACGGCCACAACGCGAACTTTTCTGTTTGAGGACATCAATAAAGGTCTGACCCGGAGAATGATAGACTCCGCCAGATCTTTTTTGCCCAAGACTCCTTACGCGTGAAAGAATACCTCTACAAATATTTACTGACAACGTCATAGAGTGGACTGGAATGGTATATATAAGAAAGATTCCAGATAGCAGGTTAGATAAGTGTATTTACTTAACCCCCACTGAGTCAGGATGTGACGAAAGGTCGGTTTTTAACGTGGGGACCCGAGTGTTTTAATCGCTGGTCATAGCTTGTCCAAGCTGGTCAGAGCTGGTCTTAGCTAGTCATAGCTGGTCTTGGCTTGTCATAGGTGGTCCAGACCCGAACCTGTCCAAGCTAGTCGTAGCCGTGATACCACCAGCGCATATAAGGATGATGAATGCAATTCATCTTGGGACATGTACACGTAATGAGGAATCTGTAATACTCAACGACCAGTATTTATAACTAGAATGAATTTAAAAGACTTGCTTTTTTTTTTCTAATATCTAGCTTTTAATCACGTTGTGTTTGGGGTTAGAACCCATTTCCAGGGGAGTGCTTAGACGAAACCAGAACCAGTTTCTTATGAAGAAGGTTATTGAAGCACCAACATCGTTTTTAAATCTCTGTTTTTCTCATTTTGTTCTATACTTCCAAATAAAATAAAGCAAATTCGACCAGAGCCAAACAGAACCGACGGTTTGACAGTAAGCAATTTACAAACTGCTTTCATACTTAAGTCATGACACCAGACGTTTTCATTAAATTAGAGATTGTTTAGGCGAATGAGAAAAAAAATCAATAACAATGTTTCCATTCATCATCAAAAAACATCTAGAAAAATGTCTTGTTTTGTATAACTTTTTAGATTAGGTAGTATCTTTCTTCTTCTTTGTATGCTCTCCTTTTTGGATATAGGCGATCACAGCGCTTAACATCTTTCCATCATTTACAGATCGTATTAATATTTCTAATTACTCCCTGTCAAATCCCCTTGTTCTGCTATTCATTGATACAAATCATTCGATAGTTTTTCCAGTTTCTCTTGACCTTCTTGCCTTCAGTATGCCATGTGTGTGATAAATTTCTCAAACCCATTCTCCTCATTGTGTCATATACATTTCAGATGTTTATTCTTTCTCTGATTCTAAATAGTATGTCCTTTTTCTTCCAATTTTCCTTAAAGCATCTTCATTATTCACATGTTCCCTCCATGGAATTCTCAACATCCTTCCTTAGGAGCATCTATGTTGCCTCAAACCTTCAATTCATATAATCAAATAGACCCGTATCAATTTTTGTATAGAAGTAATTATATTACATAATATGCAACAGTATTTTCTTTCTAACGAAATGTTTATCTTTTTTTAAGATTTTAGAAGTATATTTCTCTATTTTAATATCCCTTCAAATATCTATTCCACGATTTCCATCGTCTAATAAACACTTGCCAGATAGTTTTCTATGCTTGTTTTTAACTTTTCCTCTTTTTAGCTCGTAGATCGTATATTGCGCTGCTTCCTCTTGCTTTTCACCATATGTTCTGTCTTCTGACAACTGATCGTTAGTCTATACTAACCATAAGCTTTTCTTTATTACCGTGTCTAACAGTTATTACATTGTGTCTCTGCCTGCTATTAACACTATATATCTATCTTGTTAAGATTGTGCCCACTAATAATTCATTCAAGTGGCACTTTTTGCTCTCTTCGCATCACCTCGCCCTTAATCCTGTTCTCATCTTGTTTTGTCATCATATCTTTTCGGCTCTTAAAACGTTTGGACCTCTTTAGGTATATGTGATAGCCTACTCAGAATTTTTCATTGAATCCTTATCTTCATTGAAGAAAGTTGGCAATCTTCTTTTTTATCTGCTCTGTCTCATCAGCACGTAGGCGATCTTGGCTCTCCACAACTTCATGTCCCTTGAAGCTCTTAATAAGCTTTGACTTCCATTTATATCTCCTAAGCCATATTCTGCCAAGCTTTCATTTAAGCTCAATAAGTGTGTTACACATGACATTTCTTTGTCCCTCTTGTCCTCTCTCACGTGAGTAGCAGATTTTCCAAGCCCCCCTGTCTCATTATTGTACCCCAGAAACCTCAACCGTCTCTTACTGATATTAACTATTAGTTTCCTTTCTGTTTCCATTTTCTTCAAAACATCGATGTTGCTCAAATGTTTTATTCATGGTCCCCTCAGAACCCTTCAAGTTTCCTCTTTGTCGTTGTGGACATCGTCCGTAATCAGAAAGCAATCCTCTTGGATGACTCTAACATCTGACATGTTGGATTATATTGTCTGCCGATGGAAAAGAGGATTTGGAAGAAAATCAGTTTAATACAGACCGAAACATTCACCTCAGTTGATTGAAAGAATCTTAATTCAACCAAGTCTATGGTAACATGACCAGTAGTTCAAGCATAAAAATAATTCTCTTGATAACGAAAGAAAGAACATCAGACGAAAAGTTAAAAATTCCCTCCATCCATCTACACTAAAATTAGTTTTTTTTGACTCGTGGAAAAACGTTCATGAAATTACGTTTCGAAAATAATATCCGATAGTGCATTTCTTCTCTATGGCTTCCTCAGATGGATTACGAAAAATGTATTGTGTGTATATGTATTGGCGTGTGTTTAAAATAATTAAATCTTATAATATATGAAAGAATTTTGTTTTATCCATGCGTTCTCCGTATCGACAGTATGGGTAAAAACAATTTCTTTCATTTATTTTCTACCCATTCTGAGTGATTTCCATCTCAAAACTCGGACAATTAAGACGGAGAATATAAAACAATTTCTTTTAAAGACACTCATTTTTTTTCTTTTTAGTCTCGAGTAACCACAGCTTGGGGAAATTAATAGAAAAGGGTTTTCTAATAAGTGGACCAATTTTAAATGGGAATTAAGTTTAAGTGTCTAATGATTTCTTTTTCTTCTACTTTCAAATTTAACAACTTAAGTCTTTGGCAATTTCAACCATGGAAAGATTAACAATCAAACATCGTCTTAAAGTTAGCGAAGCCTATTACGAAAATGGACGTTCAAACAGAAATGTATTTCGCGCACTTCGTGATTTATTTGGTAGAAATAATCGACCAACCGAGAGTGAAATTGGAAAAATTGTTCGTAAATTCAAACAAACTCGGTCGGTGGCAGTTGTGAAAACACCATTGCATGCTCGTTTACGCCGTTCAGCTGAAAACATTGCTGCAGTCCACGAGAATGTGGCCGAAAATCCAGACACCTCTATTCGTCATTGCGAGCACGAAATGAACCTCTCCACAACAACGTTACATCGAATTTCGACAAAACATTTGTCTGTATACTCTTACAAATTAACACATGAACTGAAACCTGTTGACTATTTGGAGCGCTGCACATTCTTCAGTTGGTTGCACGAACAAAGATAAACTGATGAAGATTTTTTTCGTTAAAAAACAGAATTGTCTCATTTGGACTGATGAAAATCCAATAAAAATTGTTGAACAGCCACTGCACCCACAAAAGGTCGATGTTTGGTGTGCATTTTTTCTAGCGGAATCATTGGGCCGTATATTTATAAATTTGAACGTACCATTTTTGCAATACGCCGCGATAACTGTAACACGTTGTTTGCTTGTTAATCTTTCCATGTTTGAAATTGCCAAAAACTTGTCAAATCTGAAAGAAAAAGAAAAAAAAAGTATTTAGACACATAAAATTAATTCACATTTAAAATCGCTTCAAGTTATTGGAACACCATTTATAAGATATAATTATTTTAAACACATACAAATGCATACACACATATATTTGTTTTATCCATCTATTCATTATTGGATCGAATCATATTTTAAAGTATGAATTAGAGACGAATGAACTCGAAGTAATTAACTGATCCAAGGTATTCTGACGCATGAAGAGGGAAATCTGACTGCATGCATTGAATAAACAGGCACGTTGGATATTCCCTGGATATTATCTCTATGATACCAACCTGAAGGAGCATTGCATTTAAAACAAGAAAATCTTCTTATATTAACAAAGAAAGTAAGGAGACTTGTCCACGTAAATTAGAACAAAATAGAAAAATGTTTAATTTTAAAATATTAATAGCAAGGATTAATTAAATTCATACATTTAATTAACATACTTTGCTGTGTAGATTAGGTTGATAGCAACTACAGAATCGCTTTGGTATATGGCTAAAGAAGTTACATCTCCGACTTCCCACCTATATTTAATTGATTTTGAATTCGTTAACTAATAATTCGATTGATTTTTGAAGAAGCTTGAGTTTATATGATAACGGGAATGATTCAGAAATAAACAAAAAATGATAATGTAGCTATTCTTTGGAATATGATTACATGTAATGCGAGAATCCATTGGATAGGAAACGCTTCGAAGAAACGTCACAACATTAATAGCGTTCTTATGCTGCTTGCATTAGTTGAGCTAGCTTCATCTTATTTGCGTTTCTCATTATCGCTGACAACGGCTTTTAAACACCTGCTTTGGAAGAATTTGGATTTTAATAAGATTTGTAGAATTCCCCTTTCTTTATAACAAGATGGATCTGAAAAGAAACACATTAGCTGTTCAGAAAATTATCCAGTGTATTTATCTTATTTTTTTTCCTGAAACATAAATTAACGGCTACGTTTCTATGTATAGATAAGGACAAATATTCCAGTTCTGCTATAATATCCAAGATTACACTGAATGGAATATATTAATTGGCTTTTAACATTTTATTCATTTTTTTTAATTAAAAATACTTAATAGTAAAATAAAAAATTAAAAAACAAAATGAACCAGAGATTAAAGTTCACTAGAAGAAATCTAGATCTACGGTCTTCTCAATCTTTGGGTGAACTGCTATAGGACCCAATTTAGATGTGAAAAAGGATTTTGTTCCAACAGCGATCGAGCATGTGTCAGTTGGTTCCAAGAGGCGGTTGAATGTTTTCCCGGAAATGCGCAAGATTAATCCGAATGTGATGTTCTCTTTTAACTTTTATTAATTTTTTTAATTTAAAAAAATACTAAAAAGGAAAATGTAAAAACGAAACGTACCATGTATAAAGCTTACTAAAACAAATTCATATCCAAGATCCTCCCAATGATTGGAGGAAACACTACCAGATTTCCTATGTAGGAGGCCAATTACCGATTGATGAAGCTATGTAAATCATGCTTGGAAGTGCTGAATTCCAAGTTGTCCCTCTCCTAAGACCTGTTGCCACCGAAGACAATAGGACCCAATTTCAAAGTGAAGATGGGTCCCGTGACAACGGCGATCGAATACAATATGCTTCTAAGGCACGGTTGAAAGTTTTCCTGAAATTCCCAAAATTATACTGAATGGATTATTTATTACATTTTTGGAATTAAAAAAAAAAACTACTAAAGAGCAATATCTTTTAAAAAATCTCACCAGGAACGAAGTTCGCTAGAACAATTCCATATACAGGGTCTTCTGAATGTTTTGTGGAACATCTACCAGATTTGCCATGTCTACAACAATGTAGCCGTACTTGGCCAATTATTGCTTGATGAGGTGAGTTGTAGGTTTTGAATTCAGAATTGTCCTTCTCTTAGACCAGTTGCAAGCCACGACTAGATGACTCAATTTCGAAGCGGATCGACGATCAGCTGGTCCTAAGACGCGGGCCAAAGTCTTCCTTAAATGAGCCGAATTCATAAGTCTCACTCAGAAAATTAATACAGAAGAAATCAAATACCTGAAAAATCATATTGATTAATTTTAGTTGAAGTTAAAGCAATTAAAATTATTATTTAAAACTTTTATTTTCATTCTGTTTGCAAATTCATTATTTTCTCTCCTGATCGGAACTAACTCATTTCTTTCATGTTTTTTTTAGACACATGCATTGTTTTCAAAATCTAGACACCATTTCAATCTTTATTTCCCGATAATAGTTTTTGATCAAACCTCTTGATAATCAAAAATACAGTTTTTTAATAATTAATTAATGCTTGCACACTTTTTGCATATATTTTTTATTCAATGTAATATTGTTGTTTTTTGAACTTGTGAAATGTGTTCAGTATTTAACGGTGTCAAGAAAAGAAAGATAACTTTTAAAAATAAAGATAAAATATATTCTACTACTGACAGAATTATTCCAATAAGCATGCGCGTTCGTTTTTATTACAGAAATAAAATAATATGATTTATTTATAAGCACAATGCAAGGTGTTTCGCTCAAGTATATCGCTCTCACGGAAACTTAAGAAATTAGGCAAGGCTTTTAACATGGAAGGAAAGTAGACGGAGATCACTATCTTTTACTTTCTTTTCAAAACTAAGGGACATATAATTTTTATATAATTTATTGCAAACGTATCAACTCCACGAATAATCTAATAGAGTGACAGTTGAAAATTAAGAAAATAAACTGTAAATGGGTGTACCATCAAAATAACACGAGACTTTACACTCAGCCAGCCCGATATATAGACCTTACATTCTCGATATGAGATGTATGAAAAGCATTCCTCAAGTCATTACTGGGGTGGTTATTTATCTATCCATCTGTCGAACTATCTGGCTAGCAGTACAAAATGGAGATGTGAGGCCACTTATTCTTCATTTGGTGGTTGGGTGTAATCACCGGCTAAACCTTCACTGGAAGATGCGTAAACGAATTGTAGAAGAATACTCTTCGATGACAAAATATAATCATTTTTTTTTTTTTAAGTAGGAATGCAAAAAGTAAGAAAAACCTATGTGCCGTGCTCCTTCAAGACATGGGTGATCCCGGCTCTCCGAAACTTCCAATTCCCTTGAGACCCTTAACAGTTTTACTCCTTTGGCTAATGTTATCGCCACCATTCCGCCATCCACTCACACAAGCTGCCTCTTTATATCTCTCTTGGCCTCAGTAAGCACTGTGTGGGTTAAACTTTCCAGACCATCCTTCTCCGTTATGCGTCCAAGAAATTTCAGCTTTTTTATTATGAGTGTAACTGTTCTGTGGTGTCATCTAACATTCGATGCCACTTTTATATTATCAACCAATAACCATTGTCACTTTCGTAATGCACATTGTAGCAGAGACTTTGTAATCGCAGATGCAACAATAGTAATGCCGTTGAACAATACTGGTGTCAGACGCCTTCGAATAACACTCTGACTAATAATACTTGCTCGATAATACTACCTATCCAATGGATTCCCGCATTAAATGTAATCATATTCCAAAGAATAGCTATCATTTTTTGTTTATTTCTGAATCATTCCCGTTATCATATAAACTCAAGCTTCTTCAAAAATCAATCGAATTATTAGTTAACGAATTCAAAATCAATTAAAGATAGATGGGAAGTCGAAGATGTAACTTCTTTAGCCATATACCAAATACTGATCCGAATAGTCGTCTGTGTAGTGATCCGTATAGAGAAATAGTACAGAAATTGTATAGAGAATAGCGATCCGTATAGTAATAGAGGTTAGTGTAGAAATAGTGATATGTATAGTAAAAGAGGATAGTACAGAAAGAGTGATTGGTATAGAAGTTACACTAATTCCTATTTATACATTTCCTTTATTATCACTTGATCTAATAATTCTAAATGGGATCGCCTGTCTTTGCTTACTGGTGATCTGTGTTCAAACTCCATTGTCGGCAGCAACAAATTATTCGTATATAACAAATTGTTCATTACGTTATCATTTCCTTTAAGAATTCATCGTTACTTCTTCGCCATGAATGTCTCAATATCCTTCTGGAGAAATACATTTCAATTTCCTCCAGTTTTCTCTTCATCTGTCGCGAGATAGTCCTGCATCCACTGCCATATTAGAATATGAACAATAAATATAATCTTTTATGTGTATGAATTTGTTTCTAACATTTTTTTCTGTTTACACTGCTCTATTTCCTTTTTCGAGTGTATCTTTTTGTTGGTCCAATAAGTGCTCGGATTTCGGTGGCGGAATTTTCCATTATCTGTTAGAAATATAGTTGATCTTCTTACTGGTGGTTAACACTGAATTCGTTATTTTCTCTCTGCGAATGGAACTGATTAAGAAGTAAAGTCTGTCTTTTAGCGAATAACAGATCTTAACAATGGCAGGAATGAAGGGAGGGAAATTAAGCAGAGTAGGAAAAAAATAATTCTCAAACAGAAAATGACTGATTACATCAAGAAAAGAACAATATTCCTTTCATTTTGAAGTGAACTCTCAGTCGCTGTAGAAACAGCTGAAGGCAAAGAAAGAAACATGGACTGATAAAAGTAGTTTTGTAAAGAAATTACAGGAAAGAGAATATGAAAAAAAAATGGTAAGAATGATTAACATCGTTGTTCTCTGGAATATGCGTAAACAAATTGTAGAAGAATACTGTTCGATGACAAGAGAAGCATCAAATTCTCTTGCTTTGTGTTCCATCTGCCAGTTACACAGTAATGTGATTTTAAAGTCTCTAATTGATCTTTCTGACAATCAATAATAGCCAAACGTATGGATGTTATAATTTTTATCATTTCTTTGATTTTGCTTCTACTCAGCTTTCAAATTTCTATTCGAAGAGAACGGGACTAACTGAAGTCTGGTTGTGTTTTTGATCTGAAAAAAAAATAACAACTCTTGCCACGACTAGAAAAAGACGTAGATCACCGTTAAATTGTTGCATTATGAAACACAAATTACCATTGGCAAAATGCTGCCATAAAACTTGAATTAATATGCAAAACATTTTTGCATGTAAGATTACTATATGCGGACTCGTAATTTGCATGGGTTCGTCAACAATTAAATTAAAATAACAGTCAAAGCAAAATAATACAACGCAATAATAACATAAAGCATTTTACAACAAAATAGACGAAAAAATTAACTTGCCCTAATTACCAAAGATATACTATCAAGAATGAAGGGTAAAATGAGTTGCGTCTACTGACGTCAACGTATAAACAGGTGTATGACGTCAGCATTCAAATACTAAAGGTAATATGTTGAATCGTGAAGTCTTTTATTCTGTGATAAGGCAGTCAATTGAGAGAGAATATTGAAAGGTTCCATTTTCGTACCATTAAAGGAGAATTTCAAGCTGATTATCCACACAGACATGCACACACACAAACACACACACACACACACAAACACACACACACACACACACACACACACACATATATATATATATATATATATATATATATATATATTTATTTTTTTATTTATTTTTTTAATATATTTATATTTATATATATATATATATATATTTATATTTATGTTTACATATATAGATAGGTAAAAATCAATGGTAAGTAATCCAAGCGAATCATAGTAATATAGAATATAGAATATTAAAACTGATCCATAGAGCTCAATGTATTTATTACAGAGTAGATATGAATTACATGTAAATAAAATTCAAAACCCCATATACAACAATGCCATTTCACACAGACGGGCTTGTCAACACTAAGTAGTTAGATAAAAAGAAATAATCATAATGTTTTTGTAAATAGGAAGGAAGAGGAGGTAAATTTACAACTGACGAAAAAATATTTAAAATGGGAGGGGGAAGAGAAACATAAAGAGAGAAAATAGAGAAGAATAAATTTGGGAGGGGAATAGAGTAAAGAATGAAAAATTTTCAAATTCGTTTTTTGTAACTAGGCTGACGTTGACCTATATTTAAAATTACATAAATAAATGCAATTTTTAAAATATAGAAAAGGTTTTTAGATAATATTATGCAAATTTTAATATTTAATATATATTTCAAAATGTTAAAGAAAATGTGTAATAAACGCTAATTAAAAAAGTTTAATTATAACAATTTTAGTATGTAGAACACATAATATTAATATTAAAAAGAATCTTGCTTATTATAAAACGCAGATTGTTTGTGTATGTGTCTCTACGTTTATATATTGGATCGGATTTCCTACACTTTTCAACCAATTTCAACAAAACTTCACAGGACTACTTAAAATTATCTTGCGGTGGTTCTAACAGCGCTAAAATTGGGAAAAACACAATTGTTTTGGCACAAAATCAATTTAAAAGCACGATTAAGAGGCATTAATGAAAGGGGAACAACTCACTTCTAGTTATACTTATAATAAAACCCAGGTTGGTTGGTTGGTTGTATTTGTGTTTGTGTTTCTGTTCGTTTATATATGGGATCAGATTTCCTACATTTTTCAACCGATTTCAACAAAACTTCACTTTTTTTGGTAGGTAGGGATTCTTATTGTCTTGCACACTTTTTTTCTTTATTTAGAATGCTTTAAAAATTCTATTTACAAGACAATTGTTTATGATAAAATTCTATTCAATCAGTAGACTCATAACGATTGAAAACAATGTTTTTGTTTGAGTTTGGGTTTGACCAATTCGTAAAAAAAAAGAAAAAAAAACTAATTAAGACATGCGTGTCCGTCAACCTTAAACAATAATCTTTGTCAATTTTATTTTTCAGTCTTTATGATGGTCGATACTTGATCTATCTCTTAATGTTACATCCCCGGCAACAC
>OZ010601.1:38229922-38304922 GCA_963932145.1 Acanthosepion lycidas | reverse complement strand
AATCTTTGAAGAAAGTAAATATCAGGAAAGCAAGTAAACGGAAGGGAGTTCCGAAGGAGGGAAGAGGGAGAAAAGAAACCGTTGTAATAGAAGTGTCGTTTCCATTTAACTATTTGAAAATGAATCTTGTGGTACCTAGATGCCAACATAGCAGGACCCTTAAATTATGCTAGTGTTCTGATAAGAATCAATTTTATACACTATTTTAGAACATGTTATGTGTAAACTGTTTACTATTAGGATTAGATCTCTTAAGCTTTGTACCAGAAAATTAATTCTGTTAATGAACAATGTTAGTCACCATTTCAGGATTTGTTAAAGCAAACAGAAATTGTAGCAAAATGCATTGTGACTTTTTTTTTTTTTTTTTTTTTTACTTTTTCTACTCTTTGAAAATGAGCCCTTGTCTTGTTCGATAAAGTTCCGAAGCGATAGAATGAGAGCACAAACCTTCACAACATGAAGTTGAAAAGTTCAAAGAACAATCTTTAACCTATTTGCATCCTCTTCCTTCTTTGCAGGCGGCGCCTCCTGCTTCTTGGTTCATTCCATAAATCCACGCCTTTAATACCGAACAGTAGTGCGCATTTTATCTTTTGTTGAACGTGAATTCACGGCGAATAGTAATGAAAAGACTTCCTACTATGAACGCAGGAGGAGGAACCAGAAGGCGTCGATTGTAAGCCAAAAGCCACAGAATTGTAAGAGTATTGATCAAGAGTACAGTAACGGCGATCACCTAATTTTTCGACTCTATAGGTTCATGCAAACAGTAACATTCATATTGCTCCTATTCATCCTATCTATCTATCTATCTATCTATCTATCTATCTATCTATCTATCTATCTATCTATCTATCTATCTTGGCATCTATCTATCTATTAATATATATTAATAGATATATGTATCTGCCTCAATATAATGTTTCATTATATATATAAGCCGAGACCGACCTTTCTATCTATCTATCTATCTATCTATCTATCTATCTATCTATCTATCTATCTATCTATGCCTATCTCTCTTGGCATCTATCTATCTATTAATATATATTAACACATATATGCATCTACCTCAATATAATGTTTCATTATATATATAAGCCAAGGCCGACCTTTCTATCTATCTATCTATCTATCTATATACCTCTCGAAGTGTGATAGCATCTATCTGCGTATCTATTTCTTTCTGCTATTCACCTATTTATCCATCTATTTATCTCTGCTTTTCCTATCAAATTTAATTTGTCAGTTTTTTCGTATCTATCTATCTATCTATCTATATATATATATATATATATATATATATATATATATATATATATATATATATATCCTATTCATATATCTGTTTGATTTTATATTCCTCTTATAGTATGTAAACATATGTTTGCGTATTTATGTAGTTCTGTTAATTATCTATCTATATATCTCTTTATTTAATCACATTTTTAGATATGTTTCAATCTATTTATCTCAACATGTCAACCTCGCCATTTATTTCAATAAAGTAATTGCGTAAGTCCTTTTGAAAGTCTTCACAGTAAAAATATCATAATCTTCATTATATACATCATTTATCCTTAACTCACACGCTACTCTTTGTAGTTACCTTGAGTTAGCAGTAAACACAATTTTACTATTTTCTAATTGTGCTTTGCATCACCAAATATTTGATAGTCACATGCAAAAATTGATCTCTTTTGCAAGTGTAAAATCATCGAGTAACTGAAATTTATGACGTGATTATAAAAGATCAATGTTTCCATGATAAAAAAAGAATAAAACCTCGAATTACCTTTTCTATTTCATTCTTTAATTTTCCGTTACAAATACTTTTAACTCTAATCATTATGAACCATCAAATTGGACTCCAGTATTCAGCCCCTGTCCAGCCAGAATATGTACGATTATTTCAATAAGGTGCAAATGAAATAGCGTGCGTTTGCAAGTAATAATTATATTCCTAAACCAGACAGACAATTGGTATGTGTGAAATTGAACAAGTGATATTAAATGTAAATTCAGTAGTATTTTTATTCGTATAATTTAGTCGGTGGTTGCTTGATTTATAAATTGACAAAAAAAGGAAAGCTACATTTACTGTTCAAAAGCAGAAATGTATGTGCTATTAAGTGAAGAATGTTCAATGTTGGAATTGTATGGGCAGGGAAGTTAATTGGTGCGTCTTTGTCGTAATTCTATATTATCGAATGAGGGAGGAGAAATTATTGTATATGAAAGTTCCTTCAAGTTATCATCGAAAATGTATACTCAATCTATACAGGCTACGCACGATCTGTCTTACAAACACTCTCACTCTCACTCTCTCTCTCTCTCTCTCTCTCACACACACAAACACATACACACACACACAGACACACACACACAAATGCACCCCCACACACGCATACAATTTGTCTCTGATATTCAGTCGTAATTGAATATTACGCATTTCTGAGCGCCTCCTGGAAACAATTCTAAAATAAATATCAGCTTTTAATAAATGAGTTGGTCCGAAATCCTTTCAACATGTCCTTACATGATACAATGTTTGGCCGTTCGTATCTGAGTATCCCTGGCGGCTAGCGAATCCCTGTTGCAGACACATGCTCGGGCACTTTTGTGTTTTTTCAACACCCACAGAGTCCACCTGTATTTTATACTGTAGCTATACTGAGCGGGCTTTAGATTTACTTTCTGGACGAGAGAGCTTTATCTGGTGTGATCATCAGTCAACATAAGGCCAGTGTGCACAAGCCCCCTCGGTCATGATGCCTTGTGACTTTGTCCTAGCAAAACCATCGATGACTCCTAAATAGTTCCTTCTAAACAATTTCACTTAAAAAGCTTGAGTCAACTTTTGTTACTGTTTTCGGGCAATTTTCCATGGTGCTACTCGCTAGGATCGCCTCCAGAAGACGATAACCTCAACAAGTCACCAGCCTAACAAATCCACCAGCCTAACAAATCCACCAGCCTAACAAATCCACCAGAGATGCGAAATACGGCTTCATGGTCGGAAAGCGAACGTTCTAACCACTTGTCTCGCTATATCAATTACGACTAAAAAGTGTGTTCGATCCACACTGGGTGTCCACAAACTCTCGGCCTTGTGCCACATTTGAGGTTCTTTAGAAAATCAGTGTACAGATACGGCGAGGACACTTCGACGGGAGGTATTGGTTAGCAAGCTTGTCTCGCTAGATCAATTACGACTGAATACTGAGATCCTCAATCAGTGCGTATATGTTGGGCCTTGTCCCTCATATAAACCATGCTTATAAATTCACCATGTATGGCAATGGGCTTTGACATGGTGTAATGTTTAGCAAACTTGTCTCGTTAGTTCAATTACGATTGCAAAGTGAGTTCGATCCTCACTGGGTGTCCACAAACTTTCAGACTTGTGCTACATTTGAGTTACGTTTAGAAAATCAGCATACATACAAACATAGCTGGTTGACTCTTTAAACGACTATGATCATCACTGACAAGTTTGCTCTATCGTTTTAACTCTTGTGAGAGCAGCAATGCTTATTGACGAGGCGGCTAACAAAGCTGGTTTGTACAGAGCCCGGCAGGTCTGTACAATTTTCTTGTGTGGTTTTATGTAGGTTCTGAGTCCGGGGCGTTTTTTTCCTTCGATTTTCTAACACACTTTGCTTGTTAAATTAATTCCATCGTAATACTGTATATAATACATGAAAGATCCATCGACGAGTTTCTTCTTGCACCTAACGTGACCTGCATTTGTAGATACATACTCTGCCACATTCATCACATGTAATTTGCCGGTTGCTCGGTCCATGTTTTCCCTTCTCCTAGTTGTACATTTAACATTTGCCCAACTTATTGCAGGTCATTGTGCATTGATGAATTCTAAGCCTCCCAAAAGCAACAGTTTTCCAATCAGAATCATCTAACAGGATGCAAAGACTCTTTAAATAATCCTTGAAGCTCTTCCCTGGTTGCTGTAGAGCAACTCAACGTGGATAATTTTTGTGGGTATTCTGCTGTTTTCAAGGCGAATGACAAGGCCTTCCCGGTGAAACCTGTGGCAATGAATGTGCGCTTCAACGCAGATTGTGTTGTCTTTTTCGAGGACAACAGCCTCCGGTGTCTCGTTTATCCAGTGGATACCAGGAATCGATTTTAAACATCATTGGTGATATCACTCCAGAGAGTCTAAGTGTCTGCAATAAACAACCGATGTTTCACTGGATTACAAGTCGCATATCAGTGCACTGTAATCCAAGAACGCGCAGTTCTTATGATTGGCTGAGCAAAAAAGCTAGACATTTTAAGAAGAGCTACAAAAGCAATAGTAGCCTTTTTCCCACGAGCAGATGTTTCATCATCTAGGGTGCAATGTCTGTTTATAGACCTCGTATATTTTTTAAGCAGTACCACCCCATGCAAGGCAATAAACCTACTAAGGCACAAGGATGAAAGGGTGTGGAAGAATTAAGAACAGAAGCATAAAGAATGAGCGGTAAGAGGAAAGTGTTATCAGCCGGTAATAGATAGCGATTGACGTTGCATTTAAATGTTGGCAGATAAACGTTGATTTGAAAGCATGGAGCCGGAAGGGTGTTCCACGAGCGAGAAGTGTGAGAAAATAAACTGTTAGCATCTACAGTTGCATCTAGCCAGCTCAAATGAAAATTGATGTGATCGTGACGCTAGTCTAGTACTGCGCTTAAATTCAAAGATCTACTTACCATATTGAAATTTTCCTCCTAATAATTACCACGTAAGTATTTATAGAAATGACACAGAGAGGTAACATTATAGGGGCGGGAATGTAATTGAAGCCGAGCTGCCAGATCTTCAAAAATAATATTGCTAATTCTTCTTTGGATTTTATCAAGGAGCTCAAGGTAAATAGCAGACACACCGGACCATATGAGGCAGCAATATTTTAAACATGGATGAATGGTAGACTTATAGATCAGGACTTTTTTTCTTTGGATTTTATCAAGGATCTCAATGTAAATAAGAGGGGAATCGGGCCACACGTGGCAGCCATATTCTAAGCAGGGACGAAATGTAGACATAAGCATAAGTTATATTCAAGAGAGGAAAATTGTCTCGCACGACAGAGTGAACCAACTTTCTTAGCAGCTGACCTTAGCAGCAATGGATTCAATATAGTCTTTTCACTTCATGTCTACTGAGAACTGTGTGAGAATTGCCTCCCAAAATATTGATGGTTCAATATATAGCGAATATGGAGTATGTTGCAACATGCCTACCGCCTTGTATATGCTGATGGATGAATACATACACTCACACACACACACACACACACATATATATAATTATATATACATATACATATATATATATATATATATATATATATATATATATATATATATATATTTATATATTACTGAATACGACAGACAAGGTACTTTGAATTAGGTTTTTATAATTTCTCGTGTGATCTATTTAAATTATATAAAAAATTTCCGAATGTTCTTTTTATCCGGCCGCTTTCGGCTATACATTTGGCCATTTTCAAGGTTGAAATATATTAACTGTGAACAAGAAATAGTTTATAGCATGTATGTATTTATATAATGTTTTCATTTTCAAAACACATAAGATGTTGTATAAAAACTAAATCAAAGCGCCTTGTCTGTCGTATTCAATGAAATGTGCATGATAGAAGGGTTGCTGCCTAAATAGACACACATATACATATGTGTGTGTGTGTGAAGGATAAACGGCATCCCGTGTGATATATATATATCTCGCAGGATAAACGCCATCTCGTTCGATATATCTATACATTATTTATTACAGACATTTTTATGTTTAACGTTCTTTTTATAGATACAAGTAAATGCTCTGTTTATAATAAACAGTATTAAATAACATTTACCGGCCTGAATGTCCGAGAAATTTTCATAGAAAATATCCGTCCTTGGACAGAATTCGAACCTGCATCCTATACGGAACCGTTATTTACGCTGACGTGCCTAACCTCTCGGTCACCAAGGTATGCAAGGTCAAATTTACTGCTTATAAACTTCAATCTTCCATGAATCTCGCACATTCATAACTGCTCATGGCGTATCAAATGTAAACAAATGACGTCATACATTTCTATGAAAATTTCTCGGACATTCAGATCGGTAAATGTTATTTAATACTGTTTATTATAAACAGAGCATTTACTTAAATACTTCTATCTATAAAAAGAACGTTAAACATAAAAATGTCTTTAATAAATAAAATTGTCAGACTTTGTCCATTTCTTAATGTATATATATATATATATATATATATATATATATATATATATATATATATATATATATATATATATCGCTCGAGATGGCGTTTATCCTTCAGCAGCCTTTTTCCTCATCGCTACTTTATCGCGTTTTCAATGTCGATCTTTTATTTCGCCAGTTCAGATAATCCCAGCGAAAACTTGCCGTACTGTACCCAATTAGTCGAATCATGTTTATTCTCTTCGCATTCGAACTGTAAGGACAATGTTCCACACAGTCAGGTTTGTGAAACAGACTTGTGGAACAGACTCCTGCACAGATGTTTCCCTGATCAATACTCTTAACAATTTCAAATCAAGGGACAATCTGTATCTGTTTTCTTTATCCCCATGACCTTCACTAAATACTTCCTCTTATCACAAAATCCATTAAGCAACTCTCTACCTTGACTGGTTCCTGGCTCTTGTGTTGAGAGAACTTTAGTAAAATATATTACACAATTCGATTCAACTGGATTGTAATAGCTGTTATTTTTGCTAAGTAAATGTTGAAACTTGACTAATGCATGGAATAATAATGCAACACAAAATGTACTTAGAACAAAATGTATTGAAACAAGAAAGTGTACACAATATTTACATATAGTCTTTGGTATATTCCTGGGAAGACCGTTCCTGGAATGTGTGTTGACTGAGTCGCAGTCGGGCAGAGTCTCTGGTTGGATCTCTTCATTCCTTCCACTCTCTTCCCGGTACCAACCATATTTATATGGTCGGTACTCCACTATGCAAATTAAGATGGATCCTACCACAACAGTAAACTATTGCCATCTTCAGGTAACCCTTGTTTTGCAGATATGGCATATCTCTTGATTTTTGTTTTATTTTATATCGGCTTTAAGACATTTAGTTGGCATAACATGCACATCATCTTTATATTGTGAAAATACACTGCTAATCATGAAAGCAAAAGCACTTGTTGCACCTTCACTGCTGTTTTATATCGGCAATGTCAGATCCGGTTTTTTTTTTGTTTATAACAGTATGTTTTTTTGTATGATTTTGGTTAAAATTCATTTAAATAGAATTTAGGAAAATCTTGTTGATAATAATAATGTTAATATTAAACATTCCCCACAAGAAAACATTTGGCATTCATTGACGGAGCAGTTGAAATTTATTAAAAAAAATCATCTTTCGGGAAAATAACTTTCTCAAGTCCGGTAGTTATTAATGTTCTTCCCATTATTGATGACGGTTTCCTTCCTAGCCTTTTATACGAAGTAGTGTGGGAAATCAACATTTTCGTTTCTTCATTATTTTCTCTTCCTGTTACATATCATATGCATTTTATTTGTATCTGCTTCAATCCTCAAGTGATGTGATTTCTTTTATTTAGTACATTTTGATGTGATAATGTTCAATGAATATGGCTTTGAGCGGTTAAAACCTGTTAGTCTTTATCAAGACCAACAAATTTTACTCGCTCAAACCCATACTTTACCATTGATTATAGAAAGCGTTTGTATACAGCCAACCGTTTAGACATATCTGAATGGATTTGATGCTATGAATGACACTCGTGTAAGCCTCCATCTGTCAAGATTATTTCAGAACATAACTGGAGCTTTCAGCGTAATGTTTTGCTTTAGCAATTTGGGATAGTGGGCGAAGCTACATCTAGCGTAGTGTATTCTACATTCAATTTCATTTTCTCATATATATATATATATATATATATATATATATATATATATATATATATATATATATATATGAGCAGCTTAATTTAATGACACAAAATAAGCTTGATTATTCAACAGAAATGATGTTATTTTCTTCATTGCTCCCCTAAAATATTGTTAAGAGACAGGAAAAATATAATTTTACCTAGCTATTCAACCATTAAAAGACTAGGTTATCAACATATATGAATCCTTTGATTGAAGAATTTTATAACAATTTTCTTATTTTCTGCACCTAGTGCAGAAGGACATAACAGTATCTTTACTTGTTGATGAATTAATCTAAAACCTTATTTAGATTATAAGGGTAGCAATATTGTTGGCTTAACTGACAACAGCAGTCAAGCTGCAACAAGTGCTTTTGCTTTCATGATTAGCAGTGTATTCTCACAATATAAAGGTGTTGTGCATATTATGCCAACTAAATATCTTAAAGCTGCGAAGTTGCTCAATTCTTTATAAAAAACAATGTATTTGAAGAAATTCTTCTTAATTGATTAATCAAGTTTTTATAACAGTTATTTTATATATCCACATTTGTAATAAAGAAGAGTTTTTGCATGAGACTTTACTGTAATAATAGTTATGTGATGAATAATGCATTTTATTAGTGACAGTGGTGATTTGTGTTGGAATCCACTTTCCAGACGTTAATTCAACACAAGATATGTTCTTTGCAGGCAACAAGGGTTGTGACTCTATATTAAATAATATTTTATCGATTAAAACTTCTACGGTACTATTGCCTACCACACGTGAAAATGATTAAGAGGCATTACTGTAGAAACGTACTTCTTATATATATTTGCAAATCAATGACCTCTGGAAGGAATTCCTTCTCAGACAATGATATCTATTAAGCTAATATAAAAGCTAAGAATGGATTAAATATACAGATGGGACAATTATCGAAACAGAGATATTACAATCACAACACGTACTTCCAAAGGAGATATTATGACAATAGTTCATTTGTCTGAGACTAAAAAAAGATAGATAAAATAAAATCCCTGTTATTAAATATGAGACTACAATAGAGAAAGGTGAAGTGAAGCTGGTTGCAAAAACGTTGGACTGTCTCTAAAAGAGAAAATAATCTTATTCACTTTCTCTGACAAGGGAATTCTACACAATGGAAGATTTAAGGGGATTAGTTGGTGTAGATATAAATATTAACACCTTTTTTTAATCATTTTACCCCAGTCAAAGCAATCTAAGTCACCATGGTGCAATAAGTTACCGAGAATAAAGGAAACAGTGGGTGTAATAAAATAAGAAGATTCAAGAAGACAAAAGATGGCAATTTATATTGCATTTGAGGATTGTAGATGACAGGAAAGCGGGAATCGGGAAGAGAGTTTCAGAAGCGAGAAATGCGAGAGAAGAAATTGTTAACGTATGGTTGCAACTGACAATACCAACAGTGACATTACGAGACCTAGCTGTCAATCTAGTACTGCCCTTATATTCGTGAAGTGAAGATACCAACGAAAAGAGCTCGTCAGAACAATTACCGTGAAAATATTAACAAAAGAGGCGAAGGGAAGCTACGTTACGGCGGAGGGACTGAAACCTAGATGCCAGGCCAGACTTATAATTTTAGAAACATAGCAGAATCACCAGCTCAGTCAAAACCTACTATGTTTTAAGATCCTGATTAAAACGACTAGAATAGCGGTTTCTCTATTTTATATGTGACACGAGTTTCTATTACCACCTTTGTCTCATGTTGGGGTAGAGAATGTGGTGGCTTAATAATATCACCTATAAACACACCCGTAATGAGCTCATCCCAGAGAACCATCTCTGCCTTCCATTAGAATGGCTCATGTTCAACTCCACAAGAGCAGCTGTTTGTGACTGCTTGGTATCACACTCGTCGCAGACCTAAGATGGAACAAATACATTGAATCAATAGCTTCATCAACCGCAAAGAAATTTGGCTCCTTGCGTCGCGTAAGAAAGTTTTTCTCGCCCGAGTCCATCCTTCAAATCTATAATTCAATCATTCGCCCTTGCATGGAATACTGCTGTCATATATGGTCTGGTGCACCCACTTTCGTCTTAAGGTTCTCAATAAAATCCATAGACGGATATGCAATGTAATTGGCCCCGATCTGGCATCTAATCAATAGTCGTTCTCTCATAGACGTGTCATCGGCTCCCTCTCTCTTTTCTACAAATACCTTTACGGTCATCAAATGCAATGTCAATCCACATCTCCAGATTCATTGATGTATTTCTAGTCCTTCTCTTCATTCGTTCCTCTTTCACGCCTCATTACTCTTGCGCCCACTCTCTGTAACCCCTTGCGTACTAGTGGTATCCCGTCTGGCTTGGGATGAAATGCTTAAAAAAATTTCTATAACTCTAGGTACATACATAAAAATCCATACATTTGGTTACATGTAATACAAAAACCATCCTTGATATACGGATATATGGAAAATTCGGGCAAATTCTACATATTTTATGTCCAGAAAAGGAACACAATAAGAAGAAGACTAGAAAAATTAAATACAAAACTTAACTGCAGTACCTTGGTAGTCGTTTTCAACGAAACTTATATAAAAGAGGGATTGCTAACCAAATATAATATATATATTACGAAATGGACAAAGTCCGACAATTTATTTATTAAAGACATTTTTTTTTATGTTTAACGTTCTTTTTATAGATACAAGTATTTAAGTAAATGCTCTGTTTATAATAAACAGTATTAAATAACATTTACCGGCCTGAATGTCCGAGAAATTTTCATAGAAAATATTCGTTCTTTGACAGGATTCGAATCTGCATCCTATACGGAACCGTCATTTACGCGGACATGCCGTACCGTTAGGCTACAAAGAAGCGTTCGGTAGGCAAGGTCGAATTTACTGCTTATAAACTTCAATCTTCCATGAATCTCGAATATTCAAAACTGCCCATGGCGTATCAAATGTAAACAAATGACGTCATATATTACGAAATGGACAAAGTCCGACAATTTATTTATTAAAGACATTTTTATGTTTAACGTTCTTGAAAATTTCTCAGACATTCAGGCCGGTAAATGTTATTTAATACTGTTTATTATAAACAGAGCATTTACTTAAATACTTGTATCTATAAAAAGAACGTTAAACATCAAAATCTCTTTAATATATATATATATATATATATATATATATATATATATATAATTATTTATTTAAAAATATAATTATAACACGCTACATAAGAGTTCTCATCTTTCAAAAGAAGAGCCGAAAACTTCAACATAATTATTTGAATTAAATTGAATTAAAGTAAGCTCTGTTCCATCTTCAAGCGAATTTTTTTTTGGGAATAACTTATTTCTGAAATTTACGTGTTTTAATAGCATATTCATTTTTGAAATCAAAATTTCCATGATAACGGCTAGCTCGATTGTTTAAATAGAAAGGTGTGTAGGGTGTTAATAATTTGTATCAGTATAGAGTTACATTCATAGATGTATCAGTATAGAGTTACATTCATAGATATATTTATGCTCTACTTTTGTATCGAGCACTATTTTTTAAAAATAATAACAAAAATACTAAAGAACTTTGATTTATTTACCTAAATTGTTCTTTCCTATTTTCTGTATATTTTCACACACACACACACACACACACACACACACACACACACATATATATATATATATATATATATATATATATATATATATATATATATATATATATATATGTACGTTTCGTTAAAGACGATTGATAATGTACTGCGACTAAGCTTAAGCTTTATTTTTCTTGTGTTCGTGTTCTTGTGTTTCTTTCTGGACAAAAAGTGTAAAAAACTTTCCAAATCTCAATATAATATTAGAAAATAAAAATATAATAGAAAATACAAGTATATACAAGCCTCATCTACATGTAAACAAAATTATAAATACTATAAGTACTACTAATAAAAAAAAGAAAATTAATCAACATTCAGTAACATTAAATATGGTCACGTCTAGAATATTCTGTTTGGAAAATAAAACTTTCCTGTAAATTCATACTCACACATTAAAAAACCCATACATTACTTACATACTTTTAAAAGATATCGTCCGTGTAGGAACGCTAGAAAGATTAAATAAAAAGCTTAATCTTAGTCCCTTGTCAGTATTCTTTAACGAAACTTGTATAAAAAAGGGTTTACAGCCGAAACACGCACACATATATATATATATATATATATATATATATATATATATATATATGTGTGTGTGTGTGTGTGTGTGTGAAATAATTTATTACATGGAATCTTAACATGGTCTGTTTTTATTCAAATATATATATATATATATATATATATATATATATATATATATAGAGAGAGAGAGAGAGAGAGAGAGAGATAGATATAGATATAGATATATATATGTGTGAAAATATTGTAGAAAATAGGAAAGAAACTGGTTTGGTAAATAATCCAAAGTTCCTTAGTATTTTTGTTATTATTTTAAAAAAATAGTGCTCGATACGAAAGTGCGAGTTGGAATCATATTTTTAAATAAATAATTATATATATATATATATATATATATATATATATATATATATATATTTATATATATATATATATATATATATATATATATATATATATATATATATATATATATATATAAATGTTATCGTCGCATAGCAATCTTCTATGTCAACATAACATAATATTATATTTGATAGTGGATAACTTCCTTTAAACTTCCTTTATAATCACTCTGAATTTGTCTCATGTTAGCCGAAAGCTGAGATGAAAGAATTGCATAATAAAAATATCCAAATGTTGTACAATCTTTGTCATTATTTTCACCCGAAAGTAAAGTAGCCACACGAAGTTTAGAACGGCAGATGATCAAGTATAATAGACATCCATTTTCTGTTATATTTAACAATATATATATATATATATATATATATATATATATATATATATATATATATATATATATATATATACCCTGGGTTTCAAGTCCATACGATCGTCAGAAAAACTGATTTTTTTTTAAATTTTGAATCTATTTATGTCACTCTCTCTTTGGTTATATTTAGTGATGTTTTATGTTAATGGGAGGAAACGATTCTCCTCTTTGTCTGTTTCAGGATGGCACTCATACGTAAAAAGGCATACATACATGAAGGCGTGCGTATTGTAGTTTACAGAAATATATACATATATGAACAGTGCGGGACCGAGGGCAGACATATATCCATGTGTCCGAGTACGTATACATACGCAATTGTGGTTGTTTTCGGTGTTGAGATTGTGTAGTTCCCTCAACAAGGAGCGGGCCGGGGTCTTCTTGCCATCGTTCAAATCGTTCGTCTATTTTCTTAACGGAATAATACTTTCTCACACACACACATACACCCATGTGTGTGTGTGTACATGTATTTTAATCAGACTAGGTTTTAAATTATTTAAAATGGATTCTGTATATAATTATAATAGATATTTTAATTTTTTTTAGCGTTGTTTACGTGCGTGTTATAGACGGTTACACTTATATAAATAGTTGAAATTCTAATTTATAATATTTATTGATATTTTTACGGAAAATTGGCACTAATTTTGCTGGGGAAGGGAAGTATAATTGCAAAAGAATGCGACGATGGCAATTATGGTGATGATGAAATACTAAGAATATTATTATTATTAAATGTTGAGAGCAATGACAACGGCAAACCATAATGACAGAGAAATAGTAAGAATGAAATAATAATAATAATAATAATAATAATAATAATAATAATAATAATAAGAAGAAGAAGAAGAAGAAGAAGAAGAAGAAGAAGAAACGTTGTAGATTCTATCGCCAAAATAAAATATTCCGAACAGATCTTAAGAAATTTTACAGGGAAATTGGAAAAACACCTATACATGTCGAAACGCCACCATCGATTGATAATGTACAGACATTTTGGGAAAATATTTGGAGCAACCCAAAGGAATGTAACCCAAATGCAGAATGGATACGGCGTGAAGAAGAACGACTGCTGGATACACCTCTGCAATAATGGGAAAATATATCCACAGACGATGTTAGGCAAGCACTAACGAAATCCCAAAAATGGAAATCCCCAGGAAATGACGAGTTGCCCAATTTCTGGCTGTATCATCTCTCATCTACCCATGGCATACTTGCAAAAACATTATCAACGCTTGTAAATAATCCCAATAAAGTCCCGGAATGAGTTACTGAAGGTATTACATACCTCATGCCAAAAACAACTGAAACAGACCACCCGAAAAATTATAGACCGATAACATGTCTTTCCACAACGTATAAGTTGATCACGTCTGTACTGACGAACCGTACTTACTCCTTCTTCGAAACAAACAGCATTCTCCCGCTGGAACAGAAGGGATGCAGTAGAGGTTCATATGGCTGCAAAGATCAACTTCTGATAAATAAAATGATCCTGGAAAATTGCAGGAGACGATGCAGAAATCTCAGTGCAGCATGGATTGATTATCGTAAAGCCTTTGATAGTGTTCCACATTCTTGGATCCTTAAGACTTTGGAAATGTACAAAGTCTCCCCTGTTGTATTAAACATTCTTAAGCACAGCATGGGGATGTGGAACACAAAACTATACCTTAGGCACACCGGGGGTACTGCCATATCCAACCGTCTGAATATCCGACGTGGAATCTTTCAAGGAGACTCTCTGTCACCCCTTTTTTTGTTTATCCTTAACCCCTCTTACACATGAACTGAACAACAGTAGCTATGGTTACAAAATAAATAAGAAAATATTCAATCACCTACTATACATGGATGATCTCAAACTTTTGCCAAAAACTACAATGAGTTGAAAGGCCTCCTCAATATTGTAAAATAATTTAGTGACGACATAGGTATGGACTTCGGATTAGATAAATGTGCAAAAGTAACATTCAAGAAAGGTAGAATTACAGAAAACCCTCAATAGATTTAGATTTTGTCACAAAGATTAGGGAATTGGAGCATGAAGAAGCTTATAAGTACCTAGGAATTAGCGAAGGAGATGGCATACAACACCCCCAAATGAAAGAAAAAATAAGAAAAGAGTACTACAGGCGATACTAAATACTGAACTAAACTCAAAAAATAGAATATCAGCTATAAACACATTGGCTGTCCCAGTGGTGCATTACAGCTTTAATGTCCTTAACTGGACCATAGCTGAAATTAAGCGAATGGACGCTAAAACGAGAAATCTTATCACTTGCTATCGCATGCATCATCCCAAAGCTGATGTTATTCGTCGGTATGTGCCCAGATCCGAAGGAGGCAGAGGATTAGTTCAACTAGAACTGTCCTACAAAACTACAACAATTAGCCTCCAAAGATACTTGGAGACTACAGAAGACTGGATGATGGTATGCGTCAAAGAACATGAAAGTAGTAAGCGTCTTTACTCCGTAAGGAAAGAAGCCAACAAATTCAAAATGGAGCTTCAAATGGGCGTAGAGATACAACTACAGCACAATACACCGGCTGAAACTGCAAAATACTTGAAAAAGACAGCAAAGTCGAATGCAACCGACCAGATACAGAAGCGATGGCAAGATAAACCACTTCATGGCCAATACTCTGCCCGTATCAAACAAGCTGATGTAGACAAAACCCGTACCCATCAGTGGCTACGCAGTGCAGGGTTGAAAGCGGAAACTGAAGGTTTTATCCTTGCTGCGCAGGACCAATGTTTGCTAACTAGGAATTATCAAGCACATATACTAAAATATTGTGTCAGCCCAAAATGCAGATTCTGTGATAAATATCCAGAAACGATTGATCATCTTGTATCAGGTTGCACGATATTGGCACCCACTGAATATAAAACCCGACATGACAGAGTGGGCCAATATCTGCACTGGAAAATCTGCAACTTCTACGGGAAGGAAACTGAAAGAAACTGGTACCAACACCACCCAGACCCGGTTACGGAGATAAGACCTGTTACAATTCTATGGGACTACACAATTCACACTGACAGAACAATCAAGGCCAACCGCCCAGATATTGTTATTAAAGACCACGAACAAAAACGGTGCCTCCTTATTGATATGGCTGTCCCTGCTGACTGCAATGTATCTTTGAAGATATTCAAAAAGCTGTCAAAATACAAGGACATTGAAATAGAAATCTCGAAAATGTGGCATATGGGAACATCAACAATCCCTGTTGTAGTTGGAGCCCTAGGACTGGTTGGAAAAGATTGCAGTAGACTAATTGCAGGGATTCCTGGAAGCCCATGCCTCAAGGAGATACAAAAAATTGTTCTGACAAGTACAGCCCACACTTTACCTGGGTGGGAACCGGAAAGAAATGTGTAAACGCCAGAAAGCAAAGAAAATAATAATAATAATAATAATAATAATAATAATAATAATAATAATAATAATAATAATAATTACAATGTTGGGAGTAATTACAACGGTAAACTATAATTAGAGTAATGACAACTGTGGGGGGGATAAAATTGCTGTGGGAATAATAGTGGTAGTAAGGGATATTGATAATGACAGTGCTAGTATCAAATAAATATGGTAATAATAGTAGTAGTGATGATAACAATAGTAGTAAAATTATAATAATAATAATAATAATAATAATAATAATAATAATAATAATAATAATTATGATAGTATTTGAAATAAATAAATAATTAATTATAATAAGTAATGATAAAAATTACTGATAAATTAAGAATTAAAAATTGAAGTAGCAAATAACAAATAATGACGAAAGACGTAATAAATAATAATAGTGATGTTAATAATGGAAGAGATAAAGAAGAAAATAGAAAATAAAAGAAGTGGTGATAACCAAGTAATGAAAACAGATACTGGTGGTAATAAATAAATAATGGTAATGATAAAAACAAAAACAATGGTAAAAAGCAGTACGAATCTTGAGAGGGGGGTGTATGAAGTGATAATAATTATTTTGTCGTAGGCAACAATATTGGTATAAGTAATAGTAGTCGTTGTAAAATGGTGTTGGTGTGAAATCATGAAAACGCACCTGCCTACAACAAAATAACAAAGAAACCTAAGATCAGGAATAATTTCAAAATGTAGACACGAAAATAAATAACTCTTATCACAATTAATTCCAAACATAATAATAGTAATACATAACAAAAACAGCACCATTCCAAGTATCACAGATCGATATTCTTAGCAGAACTGCTACATAAACTACCTTCACCCCTATGGAAGCGAGGCGATAAACCACTAACACTCAACATCATACAAATAATATATATAGAATTTACACACACACACACACACACACACACATATATATATATATATATATATATATATATATATATATATATAATTATATATACATACTTATTATACACATATATTCTTAAAATACATTTATAAAATACAACGGTATAGGTCATCATTGATGTTAACCTGGCTTCATTACGGTTTTTGGGTCTTGCAACATCTGATCCATTCTGCCAGGTACTATGACCTGTTAGCAGGCCGCCTATCCGCATAATTCGAATCACGACATGATTTTAAGAACATAAAATGCATTAATAATCACAGGAGGTAGATCTTTCTTTTATAATGGCAACAAAACTTGCAGTAGCCAATAAGAATTTGCTTGTCTGCTGTTTGAGGTATAAAAACAAAGGCGCGACTTGCGCGCCCTTTCTAGTTTTTCCCCTCCTGCACATGCGTCAATATATATATATGTTTACTATAAAAAAAAATCATAATGCGTAAAAACGATTACAATGGTAATACCAATTATTCAATCTTCAAAGAGAGTTTACTTGTACAATGAAATAATCAAATATCGGCCTGTTGGACGAACGCACGCATGCATTGGGCGCATCTAGATTTTGCCATGGAATATTTAGAGAAAAAATGCACACATCACAACCATACAATTCTAAATTATTAAAGCTCATCTTCATGTGATATTCTCACTCAACAGGGAGAAATGCTTACAGTATCAGCACAAATTATACTACCGGTACTATTTTTAATAGAAATCGGGTATGGTTTAATTACCAGGACAGTTTTTGGAAAAGAATACTTTTAGTACAATTCATCATGCATTTATTTAAAATTGCTTTAGTTATTTTTCAGAGAGCAACGTCTGCACATACAGTAAATTCTTAGTAGCTACAAAGCAATCTACTAGTAGCTGTGAACACTGATGCATATAATAATAGACAAAAAACAGAAATATGGCACTTGGTAAATAAAATACCATACCATACATGAAGAAAAACACATTCCAGTATATCAACAAAAACATAAAAATGAAGAAACAATATTCCAGTCAAGCAAATATTTCTGTAAAATCTGGTATTTCTACAAAACAAGAAGCAATATATTATGCAATTCTATAATGAATTTAGTTTTCTATGGTGAATTTCTCGGAGATATTTTTATTTATATCATGTTTGTTCACTTCCAGAAGTCCTATCTTCAGAGCTAAATTCTATGCGTACACTGGTTCCTGGCGGTCCTCACTTTTTTTTCATGGTCTTCATGTCCCTCTCATGCATGATACTGCTGTCTTGAACGCAGGGTAACTTTTTGGTGAACATTTTCTAAAAAGCCTGCGTACAAAAGGCCGGCAATTACACTAAATGCACCTTCTATCTAACGTTTCCACGATTTCCAGTTTTATGCGTTTAATAGATTTCCACCAAATTATTGCTAGTTGCAGAGACCTAGAGTCGTGTGAGTAGCATATAATTGCACTATTTCAATATATATATATATATATATATATATATATATATATATATATATATATATATATATATTACTGAAAGTGTACAAAAGTTATAACGAAACATGTATCATAAAATAATTTGTTATTCATTCAAATTGTAGGATAGGCCAAATTATTGACCGGTAAATTCTTATTTTCTGTTGGTTTTAAAGGTAATTTTAGGTACCCTGATTGTAATCAGGAAAACTATGTAATCACTTGACATATAAGCGCAACATTCGAATCTCAATTTCGAAAATAAATACCATTTAGGAAACTTCGGTGTATGAATCTGTTATAATAAATCTAGAACAAGAGATAAAAAAATTAAACATAGAATAGTCGGCGCTAGGGATAGTTTCTCCCAACATCACAATTTGTTACAAAACTAAGACATTAACACGAAAACATGTTCTAAAATAGTCTTGTCCGATCGAGAAAGACATATGGATAACATGCATGGAGCCAAAAAAACGTCCTGAAATATCTAAACTCTCAGCTTTATACAGCACTTTCTCAGATCAATTGTGAAAATGGTTTTGAGAGAGTGAATCCTGTAGGTCTTGGCGAATATCATTCTTCTACGAAATGAATGTACTGGCGTTACATAATTACAAAAAATAAAAAAGATAACTGTACTAAATAACAGAATTGTTAATCGACAACTTTAGGATTAGCAACAACTAAAATGGATAGCACATAAGAAAAAGAAATTAATGACGTCATCAAGATCATTTGGTTACGAAGGGAACTCATGTCAGTTCTAGAAAGAGTGATAACAACTACTGGACTTTAAAAATCTATTTTCATGAAATTTTCTTTTCAGAGATATATTTTATGCTATAATAATGAATGCCAAATGTTTCCTTATGAGGTAAAAAAAAATCAACTTATATTGCCATTTTTCAGTTTGTTTGCTCATTTAAAATTACTATTTATGCAGAATGACTTACAATGAAGAAAGCACTTTTCAGCACAGAAAATGTGTAATTTAAAAACTGTGTGAATAATGAGTGGAATAATTACTCAAAGAAAAAAAATGTCAGCCAGGTCGGTACCTAGACCGATGATTAGGTCAAAAGATAATTTGATTTTTTTGACAAGGTGAACAATTGGTTAATTGCTGTTTGAATTATTTTAATAGTTTATCTTAAATCTGTACGCTTTTCAGTGTTAAAAAGAACAAATTATTTCATTGAATCATTAATTACTGGATGCCGACTGCTACAATAAATCTTTCGCAGAAAACAAAAAAATTATTCACCATCCAACATCTTCTTTTCTCAGTTCAACAAATAACAAACATATTGATTTTCGTTTAGTTTTCTTTTAAATTTTTATGGGTTGCTAATATAAAAAAGTAAAAGATCCAATATTTATTATAGGTTTAATAAAAAAAATCCGGTGTTTATTGTAAGTTTATAAAACAAAGACATCTGAGCAGGTATTATAAAAATTATTTCTTGTATCGATTATATAATTTTAAAAGAAAATTCATCATCTCCGTATTGTCCAAAATATATATTTTAGAAAAAGGGAGGAAAATTTGAATTTGAATTTGAAATTCTCAGCATTCTCTTTCCTATATGCACGTATGCGATTGAATGAACGTAAACATCACTTTAATACGATGCGATTTGGGGTGTGTTTCGGGCGTGGAGCAGCGCGTCATGCGCTAATTTTTTTTTTTCACTTTCTCATAGGTTTTTACCTAAAAGTTTTATATTTATAAGACTTTAATGTCCAGCGTTCCAAATATGAACCGGTGGGAATTTAGAGGTCAAAAAACAGACTTTTTTCAAATCACTCACCTGTTATTTTAATGTATGTTGTCATAGACATTACAGTTTTTAATTTTATGATTTATTTGTATCCAATTTCAGAACTCGTCCTGTTTATCATAGGTTAGCAATATGTAGACTTACATTTATTCTTATCTGTCTATCTATCTAAGTTTTTTTCATTATGTATGTATGTATGTATTTATCTTTCTACCTATCTATCAATCTATCTATCAGAATCTATGTCTGTCTTTCCATCCGAAATTTTTCGTAGCAAAGTTTATCATTAACTGTACCAGTATTTTTCTATCTATCTATCTATCTATCTATCTATCTATCTATCTATCTATCTATCTATCTCTTTCAATTTATACTAAAATATGATTATGATAAGAAATAACGCACAATTATATTAGATGCTCACTCATTTCAGCATGATATTTTCAAGTAAATATTTGATTAGTGTATTTAGTCATGTAGAGTATAAGGCAAGTTACCAGTACATTACAAAATACTACAAAAGGATTACTATATTTAAAACTGAACATAAAATCTGAAATTGCAGTAGGAATAAAATCCTATATTCTTTCTTGGCCGCTTATTTTCACGGTCATATATCTCGGTTATTATATGTTTCCAAATTATTGTGTTAACATCACTTTCATTTAATTATTTTTTCTTCTACAGTCTCCAGACATTTATTGATAATTGTTTGTTCAGGTATATATAGGTATGAAAAATTTGTTACGATAATCCCAATAACAGGACTGGTAATAATAATAATAATAATAATAATAATAATAATATGTACAAAATTCCCAGTTCTATCACAACAATGTACAATATCCTCACTTCTATCGTAATGAAGAGAACATAAAACTTAGCAAAAGTGAAGCAGAAAAAAAAAAGAACAACTTTCTCCCAGCATAACAGAAGGTATGTAAAAGAGTAAGTTACGGGTGCAAGGAGCAACTACGTATCAATAAAACAATATTGGAAAAGGGGAAACAAAAGGAAAAGGAACTTATCGACAACATAAAGGCGTTCGGGAATACACTATACTCATGAATAGAGAAGAGCCTGAAAATATATAGAGTATGCTCCACAACAATCAAATTTATGAAGGGGAACATGAAAAACTGGAAGACTACACTAATCCTAAACCATACAAACGGGTCATTAACATCGAGACCAATTAACATTAAAAGCGGGATCTTCCAAATAGATTCATCATCACCATTACTTTTCTGCTTTGCATTAACGCCACTTGGCTGCCTACGGAACAAAACCAGCTATCGATACAAGTCACAGAATGACAAATAAAAATCACAGAATAGCAAACTGTGTCACGTACTCTCTTTTGATTATATTAAAACTTTTGCTAAAGGTGACAACCAGTAGAAAAACCTACTCACTATAATCGAAGCCTTCAGCGAAGACCTTAGAATGAAGTTCAGAATCGATAAATGTGCCAAAGCCATCTTCAGATCAGATAAACTAGCAAAAACTATTTAGACGTTGATATCAACAACAACATTAAGGAACTTGAACAAGTTGGTACATACAAATACTTAGAAATTAATGAAGGAGACGGTATACAACATTTAATTATGAAGAGAAAGATCCAGAAAGAATATTAAAGGAGTGTGCATCTTATACTAGAAAGCGAATTGAATGAGGACAATAAAATGAAGGCTATCAACATCTTAGATATATCTATATTAACATACAGCTTCAACATTTTTAAATTGAAATTGAATGATATTTTAAGATTGGACGCCAAGACCAGAAAAAGTGCTTAACCAAATAAGGATGCACCACTCGAAATCAGAAGTTGATAGGCTGTAAGTACCAAGAGATTTACGAAGCCTAAATTGAACTAACTCTAAAAAAAAAACAACAATCGGATTAGACGCATACCTCACAAAAAGCAATAACCCTCTCCTACAAATGGCAAATCTACTTCATCAACAAAGAAGTGGCACCCTTCAAAAAACAGTACACCTGAAAACTACCAAGAAAAAAAACTGTATACGCCAAACGAGTAAAAGAAAAAGCAAAACATCTTAGCTAAATGAAATTGAAAAAAAAACTGGGAGGACAAGATGTCGTAAGGTAAATACCTAAAAGAAAGAAAGAAACAGATGTGGACCAACAGAACACACATCAGTAGCTGAGGAGCACCGGGTTGATAACTGAGACAAAAAGCCTAATTATTGCAATTCAGAACCAAATCTTCGCAACCAGATGCTATCACTGTCACATAATCAAGGATGGAAGAAAACCGAAATTAAGCATATGTGGAAAATATGATGAAACTGTTGAGCATATTATCTCAGGATAACAAAAATGAATATATACACAGATATAACAAGGTAGAAACATTTGTACACTGAAAGATATGCAAGAAAAACAAAATCGAAACCATTGAGAGATGGTACGAGTACCAACCAGACAGCTAACCAAAATAACGATGTAACTATCCTCTGGGACAAGCCAATTGAAACTGACATAGAAAGAAATGCCAACAGACCTGATATTATCATAAAAGGCAGGAAATTCAGGAAGTATATACTTGTTGCATAGCAGTACCGAAATATCTCCATGAAAATTATCGATAAATTGTCCAAATACAAGGCCCTGGAGATCGAGATTAACAGAATGCGAGCAATGAAAACTGTAGGAATAATAATAATTTTAAATCACCATCGTGTTACGCATGTTTCAGTTGCATATCATTCAGACAGGCTGCGTTTGATATGTTTTTGTCGCGTTGATTACAAGTACAACCGTTTATCTCGAGACAAGTGCCGTTTGTACAAAGACTTGTATTTCTACATTTTTTATGCTTGTCTGCAAATTTTAAACATAATTCGAAGAAGGGAGACATACTGTCGAAATGTTAAATAATTTTAAACAATGTATGATTTCTTTTTCTTTTCTTATATTGCAATCTTCTCGAAGTGCGTATTATTAATATTGCTAATAACATTGTTTGAAGAAATAACATTATTATAAAGTCATTCCAAGTAGAAGCAACCGACTGAGAGCAAATTACAGCCTAAGCGTTATGGATGGAATCAATGTAAGACAGGACTCATTAATACATGCGGCAAATTTTTCGTACTTCTTTATTTTTTATAAGCAATGCGTATTATATCCTGTCAAATGCATTTCAATTACTTTTTATTTAGAATTAACAGACATCGCAAACAATGCTATGTTTTTTTTTTAAAAAAAAGAAATTATCTTATCAATGTACATGTACATCTTTATATCAGGCATTTTCGCTACTTTAATGCTAACATCCTCGCGACATGTTAAATGCCGAAAGCATATAGAAAAAGATAAGATGTCGCAGTAATTTCTAGAATCCACATTGTGAACAGAAATAGCAGACTTGATATGAAAAAAAACTGATCTAGAATTTTTTACCCTATAGAGATAGTTGTGTTTGTTGCAATGCGCGCTAAATGTTAGTGTCCCTATTTTTCAAATACAAAATTCCATAGCTGACATTGCAAGAGATTTGCAGAATGCATTATTCATAATTTGATTATCAGATCTGATTTCTTACAAAGATTAGCTTATTAAATATCTCTCATTTTCTCTTGTATAAATATTAACTTCAGGTTCGTCTCTAGACGATAACATGGCGATATATTGCCCCTTTCTTAAAGAATATAATATAGCAGAATATATTTTGTCGCAAGTCGTTTACTGACTGAATGATGAGGTAATGAAAATCACCATAGTCACATTATTGTTTAAAATGGAAATTGTTTATATATTCAGTGAATTTTACGATCTTTGCGCTAAAAAGATTGAACTGGGTAAGTTTCGACACAGAAACCTTACGTTCACCTTTGATAAGAGAAAAGTAATTATCACTGGTTAAGAAAGAAAACACAAATTACTGACAAGCCGAAGGGGATTTATTTTACAATCTCTGGGTAGCGTAGTAATAAGCGCTATAGAACTAAAGGACATAATACCTGTTTACATTTTTTTGCGCATTCCTCCGTGATAATTAATAGTACCCTAGGCGTTAAAGTCTATGAATATTTACTAACCGCAGACAAGAAGACCAATTAGTTATAATTATATAGGTGAAAAGGGAGGAGGCCTACAAGCGAAAGATAAACTGTTACGATTCGCAGCGATCCAGCTGCATGGAAAGGGGGTGGACATGCCAAGACCTACCTATTAAGCATGGGTACCGTGGATTCATTGAACGGTCAATTGTTACTTTACTTTTAAAGGTGGGCATCACTGGTCGGAGCCTGATGAGTGCTTCACATCGTCTCCAGACCACAGCTTTAACAGGCATCGAGTTGGATCTGGTCAAGATACAAAATAAAGTTAATTAAAACGATGTTCGCAACACAATGCTACGTACGACGTGAAACACATGTTTACCTGCCATTAACCGTCATTGATAATGGTCGCTATGAGTGCGTTGTTTTTTGTTTAACGATCAAAAGCAAAGGCTTTAAGCACAACGTTGAAAATGTGACTTGCAAATGCATAAAAATTTCAGAGATTTATACGTCTACACACTCACAAAAAAAAAGAAAAGAAAAGGAAAAAAAAGATACCCTGTCCGGTGTCAAAAGCTGCTGGTGGCACCATAGTTGGCAGTACAGAGTTAGTCACCGAAACTGTGTTATTTCCCCTAGTTGGCGGCAGACGAGGGCAGTATATCGCACGTGCTTTCACACGTTTTATGTTCAAAATAAAATCACTTTATGCTACTAATATACTATGCTGTGGGTTTTTCAATACAAAATTTTATATTTGTAAAGTAAAATTGAAATTGACTTAATTCAATGTTTGGCAAAAAATATGTGCATTTAAACGTTAATATTTCAACATTAATGAGGCTAAAATTTCTCTATACTTCTAAACATCATCGTTAACATATTACAGGCTAATTATCGAAAGAAAATTAAGTATTTAAGAATACAATACCACTATTAATTGTTCTAATTATTTATCTTCATTATTTGCTAATACTTACATCTCTTTTAATCAAAATTATTGAATTCTTTATCGAATCTTTTTATACCCTAACATTTTTTATACTTTAAGGGGTATGCAGTTTGTATAACGGGTATCGGTATGAACAATGGGATCGATGAGTGAGTTCAATTTCCCGGCTGGCCTTTTACATTTGCTTTCGCACAAATCCTTAAAAAATGAATGAATGCTCCTTTTCTCCCCTCAGCTATGGATTGAAGAGAAGGGTTGATTGTACTCGTTTGAATTTTGCGGTAACAAATCTAAGAGAAAGAAAACTCTGGAGACAAAAACATGGAGAAAGCACCCCATTAGGTTTCTTAATAATTAATGGTAATTTACTGGGAAGAAAGGAAGGTTATCTACGGAGAGTCATTATCGTCTGTGTCCCTATATATCAATAAATAATATTTTCGTACTTGTCACTTAAGAGGCCCGTCTGCCATTAGAGCTGATATACTGCAACATTGTAGTTGTGTTGTGTGTTGGGCAAGATTGCCTGACATACCCATCCCTCTTCAGGCTTACATTACCATGGTTTCCAATTAACTTAGGTCGATTTGGATTTCGCAATCAACAGAAACGTAACATATTTGCTGTTGGAACAACAGCAATTAAGAGGTGGTTCCACGTTGCTCAAAACCACATAACATTTTCCTACAGATATATAAGTACTGAATTTCATAAAATGTATCAGAAATTTGGAAATTAAATGGTAATTATTATAACACAAGCAGCATGGCCCGGCGTTGCCCGTGCTTGATTAAAAAATCGTACAACTCATACAGCAAAGGCTATCGCATGACTTAAAATATTTTTGCCTTTAAAGGAGTGCCCTTTGCCGTGCTAATGTTGCTACATGCCTTTCTTCTTGCCTATCTCACACTGCGAATTTTTTCCAAGCTCTTACTAAACATTAAATCTGTTACGAAAAAAGAACTAAACAAAATGAACACAAAACGATCAGCTTTAAAAAGGACTCTGGAAAAACCCGAATGAAAAAGAATGTTAACAACAAATACTTTTTCATTCCAACCCAGTTCTGCAGAATCAGAATCAACGTTGAGTTTAAGCAAGCGAATGAGCCAATTGGAGTAAAGTTCCATGCAGATTAAAATTTTTCCCACTTGTGACGAATGCAGCTATCGATTTTTTTTATGATAGCATGCTAACTAACATTCGTGTCAGTCAGCTGTTGGACCTCACGCTGTCCAATAGAATCTTCCTGCCTATTCGTGGAAACCAGCGATAGGCTCTCACTCTGGCTAGTAGAAAATGGCCGCAAACTACATGAAAACTGCCATAGAAGCAAGAAAAAATCGATTATGTCCACTATCGATGGGAGTTGGGAAATGCAAATTCGGTCTTGGCCTTCCCACTAACTTGGAACATGTGCATATAAATTTGGTCCAAATCCGTCCATGCATTCTTTACACGCACACATATACACACGCACACACATCCTGCCTTTTATAAATAGAGATCAACAAAATATAATACTCGCCAGCGGCGTGGAGTAGTTAAACCACTGCTAGTGGTGGCCTACTTAGAACACCCCCCACACTTACAATAGTGTCCAATGTATCTATGAGGATTGGGATATACCCATTAGTGTGCATAGGTACAAGTATATAACACTATGCAAAATCATTTTTGGAATGGATTTTTCATTTATTAAGCGGACATATTTTATTACTTAAACGTTATTTTTAGTTGATACCCGTATTTGAGTCAATACTCTGTTTATTTATTAAACATTATATTTATGTACTAATATCTACCAGCCTATTCCAGAAATCTTAGTAGAAAACTAGGTGCTCCTCAACAGGATTCGAACCTGTGTTCGTTTAGATAAACCTGTCATTAATATGACTCGCTTTGAACTCACAGTTAGAAAATACCTGATGACCAAGGAACGCCCGAATAGTTCCCTTAGACACAGATTTTTCTCCGAATCTCTAATTATAGCTCTCTGCTCATTCCGATTATGTCATATTAATGAATTAAAAATCCATTCCCAATATAAGCTTCACTCTTTTATTATACTCGATAACGTCAATCAGAAATAATGTTTCAACTATCACCGAGATTTGAGACTTGCTTTAGAGTTTCCGAAATCTCACTGAAATCTTATTATTTCTTTACAATTGGTTTTCAACTTGCACAGTATAATATTCGCAAGTTAACGGTCGTTAAATAGTTTAATAAGATAAAAGACAGGATGAAAAAAATAGGAGTCAAAACTTAATGTGACGATATGTTGGTTGGGTTACAGTTCTATTTAATTTTAAGGTAAATTTTTTATGGTAAATTTGTTCATATCTATTTTATGTTAAAGCTGTTTAATATTTCGAGCGTTCTGTGCTCCGCTTCTTAGGAACCAAACAAATGCGCCAATATCGGGACAAGCCCCTCTGAGATTATATATCAAAGTAAAGCAAATAATTGATTTCGATGAAAGTGGGTAATTTCAACAAACTAATAGGAAATTTGAATATAATGTTCAAAGCAAATCGCCATCAACCACAACTAATGATCTGGATCACAATTGATTTCATTACCATTAAGTTTAAAGAACACCGGTATTTTTTTTATTTTATTTCAGCTATTATTTAGCTATATTCTTGTTAATACAGTCTATTGTAAAGCCTACTCAAATCTTACCTCTACTGGCAATTGTAATATTAACCGTTTCCCGACAATGAAACATTTGGCATTCATTGACAGCGCAGATGTCAGTTGGAATTTATTGAAAAAATCATCTTTCAGGAAAATAAGTTCAAGTCCGGTAGTTATTAATGTTCTTCCCAGTATTGACGACGGTTTCCTTCCTAGCCTTATATACGAAGTAGTGTGGAAAATCAACATCTTGATTTTTTCATTATTTTGTCTTCCACTTACATGTACTATGCATTTTAGTTGTAGCTGCTTCAGTCCTCAAGTGATGTGTTTTCGTTTATTTGGTACATTTAGTTGTGATTTTGTAGCACCAATCCACAATGTTCAAACAATAAGGCTTTGAGCGAGTAAAACCTGTTTTTACTCGGTCAAACCCATACTTTACCATTGATTATACAAAGCGTTTCTATACAGCCAAGAGTTTAGATATTTCTGAATTGATTTGACGCCATGACTGACACTAGTGTAAGCCTCGATCTGACGAGATTATTTCAGAACATATCTGGAGTTTTCAGCGTAATGTTTTGGTTTAGCAATTTGTGATGGTGGACGAAGCTACATCTAGCGTAGTGTATTCTATATTCAATTTCATTTTCTCATATATGCATAAAATGTCTGTTCTTGTTGCTCAGTTCTTTATAAAACAATGTATGCGAAGAAATATTTCTTAATTGATTAATCAAGTTTTTATAACAACTATTTTATATATCCGCATTTGTAATAAAGAAGAGTTTTTACTTTAGACTTTACTGTAAAAATAGTTATGTGATGAATAATGCATTTTATTAGTGACAGTGGTGATTTGTGTGGGAAGCCACTTTCCATCGTTAATCTCACGCACAATATGTTCATATTTGCTACAGTTCTTTGTTTGTGATTCTGTAGCGCCAGTTCATACTGTTCAAAGATGGATGATCTCTGGCAAGACTCATCAGGCTTTACACACCCAAATGTTTTCTTCACCTCATTTAAGATTACGATTTACACTGTAAACATCTATCTTGAGTAGCTCTCGGGCCATTGAATTGGATTTAAATATAATCTTAAAAACGTGATTATTTTCATTTCCAAATACTTCAAAGGATGTGGTTTGTGTTATTTTGGACAGTTCTTTGTTTTTGATTTTCTACCGCCTGTCCACAATGTTCAAAGAAGGATGATCTTTTTCCAGATCCTCAGGCTTTACTGAGAATTTGGATATTTTGAACAGATTTTTTGTCATGCATGGCATTTATATGAAAGTCTCGATCTGATGAAGATATTTCTGAACACGATTCTAGTTTTCAGTTTCATGTTTTAGTTCTGTACCAGTTTGTTGTGTTGGGCGAACCTAACTCTGGCACAGTATATTCTACGTTCAATTTCCTTTTACCATATACTTAATTTGCTATAGCTGATCCGTGCGCCGAAGCATCTGGAGTTTTTATAAGCATTTTCCAATCAATGATTAAATATTCAAAAATATAATGAAAATAAATGGCAAAGCGTCTCACCCAATAAGCAATAATTTTTAAAATGGTAACTTCTTGTTCAAATATAAAATCAAAAACAAACCGCCAAACCTCAATATACAATCATCATTGCTGTTTGTTCCGGAAAAGATTAATATATCCTATCTTATTAAGGTTTCTTCATTTCCATAAAAATCCCTGCGTCTAAATGAATGCATTTGTTTAAAGAAAAAGAAAAGAATATGCATAAATTTTGGAAATTTATAGCAGACCCTACACATATGAAAAATGTTATGTGTATCTATAAAAAAATATTTATTGTTTATAAATCCTTTGAGAACACAACAATGCTGTATTATTTACGTTACACCCACTGTTTTAATCTGATGTGTTCATATGAGTCAAGAACAAAGACACCAGGGCCACTATTGAATTTACATCGTTATCCACTGATCATTTCACTTCAGGACAATAAGAAATGTGTTGTAGCAAGATTGGAGTCACCGGAAAAGGCTCTCCTCATTAAAAAAACCGTGAAGTGTCTGAAAGCAGAAAGAGAACAGAAGAAAAGTAAATTTTGATCCCAGATCAAAGGCCTGATAACGTAAACTATGATTCCAGGCAAAGGATTAAAATTAAAACGTTTTCTTTCTAGCTAGAAAAGCCGTTGATTTTGAGAGACAATATTTTAATGCTAAAGGTATGATAAACCATTTCCATTCAGCAAATATTCAGCATTCTTTCACCGGAGAGTTAGTCACGTTTTTAAATTCATAAAACTCTTTTTCTTAAATTCCAATGAATAAGCCTTGTCATGTCCACTAACTGTTATTGTTCTTCTAGTATTGATGAAAGTTTATTTCCAAATATTTCTCTATGCACCAATCCCAAATTCATTTATGCTTGTTTTATGAAAATGGACCTTTGTTTCTGCCTACAGAACAAACCACGGTAAGTTTGACGCAGTCATGATCGATCAAGATCTCTAGTCATGATCGTACCTCTACTTTTGCCTCCTACGTCTATCTTTGGTACTATAGTATTCTGGATCTTGCAAAATATATAGATATTTTAGAAATGCCTCAAATATTAGGTTGTTGCAAAAATAATGACGTAATGATGTCGTTCTTTGATGTATTTTTAACGTCAAAAACCGACATTATTACGTCATTATTTTTGCACCAACCTAATATTAAAATATCTTTTGATTCAGAAATCTAACAAAATAATATCAACCTCATAATCGGAACGTTTAGGTCTCTTTCCCGTTCTTTGAAGATTGATACCATTACTTTGTAAATTGAAACATTCATTCAGATGTTTGGACATTTACGCATATTCTACTATCAAAGCTGCAAATATAAAATCTTTGTTTTCTTTTTCTGTCAAGGTAATTTATGCACTTCATTCTCCAAAAGCGACGCGTGCTTCTTAAGTCACGTGGAATAAATGTAAGTACATCTTCAGCACACGGGTCATACTTTGATCTTTGCTGTAAATCCTGCTTGCTGTTTTTTTTTCTTCTACTGATTCATTTTCTATTATGATGGAAATCGACTTCATTTTCTTGTCGCATTAAATTAATATCTACAATGTACACGGAAGAAAAATAATCATTGCTTTTCGTTCATTGTTCAAGCGATAGCAGTTTAATAGCTGAGTTCTTGTCTCGTAGTTATGGTGAAATGTCTTTTGGTGAATATATTAATTTGGAATGGAAAAATGAAATACGCTAATATCGGATTAGAAAGGAGGCCTTTGGTAAAGATTAACAATATCTCGGATTATTAATCTTTTAGAAATTAAGAATGGTTTTCAATCAATGTTCACAGATGAAATAGAAACCACTGAAGACTGACAAGTCCACGTCACGAAATTTGCATAAAATTTGCATAAAACCTGCACGAAGTCCTAAACACTGACAATCTATTTTACTTAAATTTGTTAAAATACAAACTAAGGGAACGGTATTTGAATAATCTAGAAGCTTTACTGGTAAGAACCCGCCTACATCTGGATAGAAAATTAATTCAGTAAATATTGGAAAAATAGGAAGTGCCATAAAACACGAAGATGTCTTCTCACCAGATTTATATGATCTTTACGGCGAAACAGTTCTGAATTATTGCCGGCCACAATCTCAAGGAAACTACAATAATCCTACTGAATTGGGTGAAGACAAATGTTAATAAAGGACAAAATATCAATTCTGGGACTTCCTTTCGGATTCTTCCGGAGGGATTGGCAGAGGAGGAGAAGAGCTTTTTCTCATCGGAATAGATGCTACGGTTGTTTTATCCGTTCCGTGAAGGAGACATTCTCTCCTCCCTTTCGTTCCCCTACTGTTGTGTAAAATCCGTTAGTCAAGCTATGTCCAGCTAAGACCAGCTTAGATAAGCTTTGCCCAGAGTGGACAAGCTAAGACGAGCTTAGACCAGTGGCCCGAGTGGAAACACTCGGGTCCTCACGAAAAAAACCGATCTTGTGTCACAACCTGACTTAGTGCGATGTTAAGTTAATTTTCGGCCAAAAACATCAATTGCAAGAAGAATGCTTGGTTGTTAGAAAAAAAGGTCACAACAATAACATAAACATTACAAATTAGAAAATACTAAAATCAGAAAACTACAGTTATTTGTATATCTGGAAAGTGTTTTCAGAGAGGATGCAGAGCGTGACACTGAAATCCTAAAGCGCATTGTATGAAAGAAAGATACCTTCCAAAAGTTAAGCAAAGTATTAAGAAATAAAAAAAAATGTTAGAATAAAAGAAAAAAGTACTGAACAGTTTCGCAGTATCAGTTCACCTATATGACAGTGAATGATGGAGATAAAGAAGACACTTAAAGCAACATAAATGTGGTTCTACAGAAGGATGTTGAGAATACCATAAACCGAACATGTGAGCATAGATGAAGTTTTATAGAAAATGGAAACCAAAAGCACACTTAAACTTAACATCAGGAAGGGACAGTTGAAATTTCTAGGTCACATAATGAGAAAAGAGTGCTTAGAAAATTTGATACGTACGGGACAGACTGAAGGCAAGAGGGAGAGAAAAACAACTCATTATCTACCTAGTTTGCTTTGGTAAGTGGATGACGGAGCCAGTTTTAGAAGAGATAATAAGAGATAAAATTTATTAAGAGGTAAGAAGGAGATACAATTGTGGTGAAGCATGATCACCAACGTCCTGAAGGGACACGGCACAAAAAGAAGTATTAAAGACTGCTAAAATTTTAGGTTCAGTTTTTTAAAATGCTGATTTTAATAATCGGGTATTTTTGCCACTAAAATATTTAGTTGATAGGTGTCCAGAAATGGTGGAAACTTTCCTACTGATATATGTATATATTTCTGAGATGAGTTATTGTGACTATTGATACTATTTACATTTACACTATTTGTCGTCATTTTCGTTCGCATATTCACGACGCTTCAATCGTTGTACGCCCCAGCCTTCTTCAGGATTTTTTTATATTTCTGAGATGAGGCATTGTGACTATTTACACTATTTATATTGTTCGGACTGTTGTTCTCATCTTTTTTGTCATATTTCCGACATTTCAGCCGTTGTGCAGTCTACCAAGATGGGCGAAATAAAGGGTTTGGTTTGAAATTCCAATCACCCGATGACGGCCGAAACTTCGTGAATATGACAATAAAGATGAGTACAACAGTCCGAATAATGGAAATAGTGTAAATTGCCTACAGAAATCGCATTCGATTACAGTCGGCACTACTATGCAAGCATATTATTTTTTCCTCTTATCTCTCATAATTTTCTCTATACGAGGTAGATTCTGAAAATATAGATAATATTTTAATATCTCTAGAACGAGTTACGGGGTGTGTAATTTGGTAAGCCATAAAAGAGGATCTTATTGCATATGCGTAAACAGAGATTTGGGAATAGTCGACTGTGAGATGGATATTGAGTAGGTTGATTTCTCGTGTGACCATCGCATCAGGCTTCTAAACCTCTTTACTAAAATCCGGATTTGGCTCCCTACAAATTCTGAATATCTTCAGAGCTAAATCCACCGTTGAAATGGAAATTCCATATCATGAAGAGGAAGTTTGATCCCAATAGAAAAGCATTGAAGTAGACTAAGGCACCATTGTTCTAGTTTGGCTAACTTTCCGTTAATATTAATTGGCGAATGGTTTCATCGGCAGATATCGGTAGTAAACACAATTCTTGTATTTATTTAATGCATCCGGATCTTTAGATCACAGGTTATGTAAGAAGTCAATAATATTTATGAGTTATGAAGGCAAATGATAGTGTAAATTTCGATTACACACGTCGGTAAACAAATTAAAAAGTATATGTTCACATACTCAAGTGAAATAAAATAAAATAAAATAAAGTAAAATAAAATGATAAAACAGTAGCAAATGAAGGTCGATGTTCTCCGAAAGATGTGCAGCCACGAGACAGTATGATATTTTTCTAATAGTTCAGTATATAACCAGCGGAGGATTTAAAAAAAAAAAAAACAACTTATTTCTTTGGCAATAAATATTTCTGGTTGAGCCGGAAGAAATGGAGACGGTGGAAGATTCCGAGGAAAATGAAGAGATAGATCGACTTAGCCAGATAGGCGAAGAATTCCGAGTGACGGAGTTGGAACCCTCGGCGGGGATCAGCGGCGTTTAGTCGTCGCCTCAATCGGTGCAGAGAAGACCCTGTGATGTCACCGTCGCACCTCAATGCCCAAAGAAAAGAAAGAGAAAAACGAAGAGATCCAATCAAGCAGTCAAGGGCTCTAAAAGAGGCACCCTAAACAAGACGAAGAGCTCAACGTGTGGGAGGAAGAGGATCAAATACCCCTTTCCCAGGTCAAAGAAAGACTAAGAAACAGGAGAGATTTAAACATCGCGTCAAGAAGTATTGAAGACGTCCAGGGCGCGGACTCGAAACAGAAAGAAAGAATCAGAAGAGGAAGAGGACAAAACACCTCCTGAACGGGAATTAAACACCGAGGGAAGGTTAGAGGTCGAGCAGGAACTACCTCTGAAGATTAGATTGAGGAGGGTGGAGAACCCCAAGTCTCAGTAGAACAAAGAAGGCTGTGCAAAATAGAAGCACTCGGTGTCGACAGATAACGACACTGGCTCATCCAAAAACCTACTGGCTGACTGTGGTGGATGTGGATGGAGGGGATGTAGTCGCGAGCTGCACCTCACGGAGGACCGAAGAAGATTATTGGCATTGCTGACTGGCCATCAATGGTGTCATGAAGTACGACCTTTGAATTGGGAGCGCCACGCACCTGCCCGGACAATTCTGTCTGCTAGGAGTTAGTTAGCGGAGGGAAAAGCTGAAGTGTTACAAACTTAGAAAGAAATTATGGAATAATTGAGTGAATAATTGAACAAGACCGAATGGTTATGAAGAATAAAAACAAGAGAATTTTGTTACCTTGCAGGAATGATCAAAAAGAAAGGGTTGATGATGATGATGATGATGATGGTAGCCACACTGATGGTGACGATGGCGGAAGCTCGGAAGCACAGACGAAATACCATTTTTAAAAAGACGAGTGAAGTAATAATAACCAGGTGGAAATGGTTGATCACATTCGTGATAGATTTAAAACCATACGAGTCGCTACTAAATAAACTAAGAAATGAGCTAACGCAGCTGGATGCAGCCCGGTTGAAGGTAAGTCAAGATTATTCCACGGAGAAAGGATATCTCAGATTATTACACTCCCTAGAATCGGAGGCCACTATAATAGAGGATCAATGGAGGGACATGCAAAATTACCTGAAGGGAATAGAGTTACTGCAGACGCGGGAAAAGAGATCGGTAGTTCCGATTGTAGGAAAAGCGTTAAATGTCCTGTTTGGAACAGTGACTGAAGATGACGTTAAATTTATAAGAAGGAAACTGGTAGAAGTGAAAATAAACCAGAGCACACTAGCTCAAGTGGCAAGAGAGAGTGTGACAATATTAAATGTGACAAGGTTGGAAGTGGCCAAGAATAGAGCCAGAATTAATTGGTTAATAAATAACCTGGCAGGGTTGAGATAAGAGGTAATTAATGATACAGAAACTATAATGATAGAATTACAAGAAAATGAGTGGATTCAAGCAAAGATATTTCCAACTAATGGCAATTACGAATAAGGTACGACAAACTAGTCAGTCGTTGACGACCTTGCTGGAACATGTAAGAGCACAATTAGACATGTTGTCATTGGGACACCTCTCCCCAAGCATAGTAAACCCGAGTCACCTAAGGGAAGTGCTACTCGGAATACAGGCCAAGTTACCCCACCATTTAAGACTGCCAGTGGATCCCACCAAAGAATAGTGGAAATATTATAATGCACTGGGATGTGTGACCTTGTTGGAAAATAGACGACTATTGGTTATGATGTCTGTTCCGTTGTTAGATAGAGAGAGTATATTCGAGATATACCAGGTTATAAATTTACCTATTCCCTACCCCAGAAGAGATCAAGGTTTGGGAATGGTAGCAAGGTACAAGATGGAAACAGAATACATAGCTTTAAATTCGGGTAGAACAAAATTCATGTTGCTAACAGCTGAAGAAGCTAGAAAGTGTAGAAATGATGCTCTAGGGATTTGTACATAGTTAAGCCCTATCTATATAGCTGGTAATCAAAAAATGTGCATACTAGAATTGTTTGAAGGGAAGAAAGAGGGAATTAAGAGAACTTGTCAAGTAGAGGTATTAGCAAACACGGCATTACCACAAGCTGTCAGTGTTTCAGACGGGGTGTGGGCAGTGGCCACACAGAAACCCATCAGCTTGTCTAGGGTATGTGGGGGAGAGTAAAGCTACCATTATCCCTGTTAAAGTTACCCCTGGGATGTTCGGCATTTCGGATATCTATTTCCTTACCCCGCTATTACCTGATAATAGAAGAAAGATATGAAGAGAAATATTCAATCATAGAAATGATTGGCAGAAGTTTAGTCAATTGTACAGAGTTGTGGGAGCCAATAGTGAGGGGATTCCCCAATGTTACATTGAATAAAATGCCAGTACTAATGAAGCCGATATGGATCAATTCAGGGACAAGTTAAGTGCGTTGGGAAATGAAGTTATGGCTTGGGAAGATGATGAGCAGATCGCGATAAGTTGGTCGGCAATGATGGGTACATCCATAATTATAGCCATAAGGGGTATGGCAATATGGAAGATTAGAAGTAAGAGGAAATTAACTAGCGGTAATCAAATGAGCATGCAGCAACTCGAGAGGGAGATGCCGAGCAGTGTTCTTTACTCATACAGGATCGGCGAAGTAATTGCAGAAAGACCGGCGGAGGATGCTGACGTGAAACCGACACGTGCGGCGGAAAAACCTCCTACAGCGGAGAGAAAAACATTGACCAAGAAAAACAAGCAATAATAACCACACACATGCACCGACAGGCACACGCACACTTTAAATTGCATAAGAAACAGAAGAAGATGAAAAGAACATTACAATTGCATGTAGAACAGAAGATGAAAAGAACATTACATTTGCATGTATATCAGAAGAAGATGAAACGAACACTACATTTGCATGTAGAACAGAAGGTGAAAAGAATATCACCTAGCATGTAAAACCGGAAAAAAAATTAGAGAATAGAATTGCATGGGACAGATGCATGATGCATGCTAAATAGTGTACTTGGTTTAGGTTTCATTTACGAGTAAATTACAAATAGGTTGGGGAGGATTGTGACACTATTTAGGTCACTAGAAAGAAGGAAGAAAAAAGAAAGGCGATAATTAAATTTAGAAGCCATCACGAAAAGGACACTAAGCGATGTTATTCTTTTTAAGAAAGAAAAATGCTAAAGGTTTTATTCTCATTAGCAAGGGAAGTAAGGTCGTGGATGTTTCGGATTTAATCTGATTTATGTTACAGGGCGGCGAGTAAGATATATCCAATCTGCCCATGGCAATGATAAAAATTTCAAGTTGGACAAGCGACCTTCCGCAGAATTCTAAAGAGATAAAAATAAAAATTAATTAAGCACGCACTGACCGAAAAACAAAATACCCGTTGGACCTCCCGCAGGGTGCTGAGAGATAAAAATTAATTAGGTCAAGCTTGACTGAAACCAAAATGTTCGTGGAACCACCTCCATGTCATTTGAGAAAAACACCTGTTTATTGTCAGGGCTGGCTATGATAACGAAATTATTTTATCAGAACGAATAATTGGCACCAAGGTGCGATACGTCCAATTGACCACCCACTTGTTTGGCGAAGGTCCCGGGTGATAAAGTCCAAGTGACATCAGGATAAGAACTGCGATTAAGGGACCACACTACGAAAGAAAAGAAGGAAAGGAAAAGGAAAAGAAAAAAAGGGAAGATATTTTTTTTTCTTTGAGCAAGATTTTTTTAAACCGAGACTAGTCTGGCTACGTCCACACGACTGGGCGTCCATTGGCTGAATGCTGGTGTGAGCGTTAGGCGAAGGTAATCATATGAAGAAGGAGGGGAGGACTGTTAACGCCCCCTGAAGGGATCGGATGAGATGCCACTGTGAGAGAGAGGGAAACCTGTTGACGCCCCATGAAGGGATTGGGTGAGATACCGATATGAAAAAGGAAGAATCTGGAAGGACTTCCAAAAATGGAAAATAATAAATTTTCCTGACCGAAAACAAAGTGGATTGCGGATTTAGAATTATCAAGGAACCTCAAACCCCGACAAGCCCACCCCGGTTTTGGTCGGCCTCCATATAAGCAGAGCCGTAACGAGTTGCAGCAGTTCAGTAGAGTTGGAGTTGGCAATTGGCAGAGACAGTTACAGAGATAATAGCCTCGCAGGAAGCTGACTGAAAAATATCCACGCAATTCCGAACTCAACTTCTAACCAAGAACAATTTATTTTTGAAGAACGACTTAGACTCACACCACCAAAACAAGTTTTACGAATATCACCTGAAGATACCACAAAACAAATCTCTTAAAGAACAAACAACTTAAGATGTTAAGACTCGCCTAAAAAACACAAAGTGTCACGAATCCATATTAGCGGGTTGGTAGAAAGACGCAGTCCTGTATCCAGCAACCAGATATAAAATATTGTTATCCTTTTTTAACACATTTGAACTTTCCGAGTTATTACTTATTTTCTTTTACATATACTTGTCCGGTGTTGCCCTTGTCCGGACTCAGCTTGCATTACGGCCCGGCCACTGATTGATTTCATCTACCTAAGATCAAATCACAACGTGGGTAGGTTAGACTAGAAATCAAAACATTTGGTGCCGCGACCAATACCAAGCCAGTTGGTCGTCACAGGACAGGATAGCACGATGGACGCGGCCAGGCAGACGTCACATTTGGCGCAGCGACACCGGGGGACGTCACAGCAGTGTTGTCATGATTTTTTTGTGATATGTGTGGATGATGGCAAAGTATCTGGTTGACAATTCTCTAATTGCAGTTCTCCACTGGTAGTTAAGAGCCCGATCTCTTGTGCAGTGCCTTGGGATGCTTTTCTGATCAACAATTGCATAATATCACTCAAATTCTCACGCAAGTAGTTGAATACCCTACGCGTTTCCCCACTAACCCTGACGGACACGATTCTCTTCTCGATCGCTTTTCTGCCGCTATCCCTTACGCTTGTTGCACTTTTGGCAACTGTGCTCATGTGATAATGTCTGTAAACAATCCATCCAAGAACCTCCTACAAGAATATCAAAGTGCACATTGGATCTCGTTTTGTGATTTCCTTCGTAACGTCTCATGGAAAGATGTTTGTGATCATCCTGTTCAAAAATGCGCGTCTGAATTTTCCTCTTGGGCGAAAGCCGGCATCAATGTTTTTATTCCGGCAAGGAAATAGCAAGTTATACCGCATTCATCTCCTTGGATCTCACCTGCATGCTCGGCCGCAATAAGCCACAGGAATAACATCTTCCTTCTGTACCAGAGCGACATGTTTGGTTGCAACAGATGTCTTTTTGTTCCTGCTCGTAACGTGTGCAAGCTTGACCTGAATGTAGCGAAATTACTGTTTGCTGATATAATGAAACAAGTTCGGTTCCAAAAATTATTGACAGCTCTTCGAGAGCAAATCCTCAATCCCTCCCCTATTCAATCAATTCGAAGTCCTAACATCTACAGCAGATAAAATGGAATACTCTTTTCGGAAATTTTCTTCCAACTCAACGCTCAACTGATTAGGAATACCCACGCCTGATCCCCCCCTGGAAATGTGGGTATACCGAGAGATATGCGCATAACACCGTCACTGGTTTGGGGCATCATTTCTAAATTAGACTCCCATAAGGCAAGTGGAGGTGACGAGATACCAGCCGCCGTCTTAAAGAAATGTATTCCTGAGCTGGATCCAGCTCTCTCCAAACTATAAAACTCTTGCCTTGCTGCTTCTTTCTTTCCAGCTTGTTGGAACTTCCTCCTCTATAGTCACTGTTTTTAGGAACTCAGGAGAATCTTCTGACCTACCCCTCTAACTATTGCCCTATTAGTCTCCAAACGCATTTCTCAAAAGTATTCGTGGCTTTAATCAATGTGAAGTAGTTAAGCATCTTAACTCTCCAGACTTACTCTCTGACAAACAATATGGATTCCATTTTGTCAGATCTGTCGCTGATGTGATTACGGCCATCACTTAATATGTATATCAAGCTGCTAATGATAACGACAGTGCTCGAGCTTATAGCTCTAAATACCTCAAGGGTATTTGACAGGATTTGGCATGCAGGTCTTCTACATAAGATTTAGAACAACGGTATTATGGTATTATAAGACATTTGTTTGATTTAGTACAATCATTCCTATCAAATAGTGAAATGAAGGTCGTTCTGACCGGGATCGCTTCCAGATCCTTTCACACGAACTTGTGTGTCTTTCAAGGCTCTATACTGAGTCCTAAGCTGATTCTGCTCTTTATCAATTATATTCCTGATGTGATCAGATCACAAGTTCGAAAGTTAGCCTGGCCGCTGCTCTTGAAATGCACATCCAGTCAGTGGTTACTGGGACCTTAAATGTAACTTTTAATGCCTCCAAAACTAAGCTGTTCTCATTTAACCATCATGGAGAAACTTTCCTGTGCCTTCCTGGGCTCACATTTTCAACTAACTTAAAATGGAATAACTACATTCAATCAATGGCTTTATCTATTGCGAGGAAAGTTGGTTCATTGATTTGTGCTAGGAGGTTTTTTCTCGCCACAGTGCATCTTGCACACTTACAAATCTACCATTCGTCGACAATTGAATACTGTTGTCATATCAGGTCTGGTGTTTCTACTTTTCATCTCGAGTTTCTTGACCAAATCCAAAGATGGATCTGCAATTAATTGATCCTAACCTGGTATCTCGACTTCAGTCACTTTCTAACAAACGTGATGTGGCTTCCCTATCTCATTTCTACAAATATTTTCGTGTCAACTGCTCTGTCCAGCTTTTTCGACTGGTGCCCGGACAATATGAATTTAAGCTTTCTACTAGTTTAGCATCTAGGTCGCACACTTTTTCTGTTCAAATAGTTAAATGTACCGCCACTTCAACTCCAACAGTTTCCTTTTCCACACTTCATGACAGTGGAAGTCCCTTCCGCTTACTTGCTTCTCTGAAATCTTTAAAAATTTAAATGCAACGTCAATCGCTATCTTCCGTTGACTTGAACACCGGTCATATTTTATACATTCATCACCCCCACATATCTAATCTTTTCTCTCACTTTCACTCTTTGTAATCCCCTGCATACTAGTGGCATCCTTGCCTCGGTTAGGGTGAAATGATTAAAAAATATATATGTGGGGAAATTTTATCAGAAAGTGGAAAAAAATACTTATGACGTGTTTCGTCTTTCCTCATCAGACTAAATTTGTTATGTTCGTATAACTATACATGCGCAGAAGAGTGCAGTGCTGGAAGTTTTAGAATTTTTTTCATCTATATGAATTCATTTAGAATCTTTTTTTTTCATCATTTTTGTAAGTAGTTATTCCATACTGTGTTATTATAAGATCTGCCAGGAATAGTTAAATTTAAGAGTCAAGGCGCAAATTTACTGTAGATAAAACTTACGGTTAAGGCATTCTCTAGAAATTTACGTACCAGTGAGTTTTTTCTCCTTTGAAAAGAGTAGCATTTTTTAAGTCAAAATTGTAACCAGTCTCGTTACGATGGGTAACCAACGAATTTGATGTATTATTTTTAAAATGCACCCTTTCTGTTCATATAAAGTTTTATTTAGATTTATTGTAGTTTCTCCTATGTATTTTGGTAATAATTATTATAGGCAATGGAATAAACTCCTCCTTCATTTTTTAGCTTATTTTTTTGCATAGTATTGACTAAGTCTTTTATGTATTGGATGTAGTAGTAACAAAATTAATGTTAGGCTTAGATACATTCTGTTCGATTATAGATGTGATAGAATATGCATATATACATATATATATATATATATATATATATATATATATATATATATATATATATATATATATAATCAGAACAAGTCTCACTACAAATACAGAAAATAAACAATGAAAAATTAAAAGTACATAAGAATTTTTTTCCTTTCAAAACTGATTCCTTTAATTTACCTGAAGATGGACGTGAGACCGGAAACCCGTGTAGCAAAAAACATGACGAATTAAATATAATATATACTATAAAATAAATACACATTATTACCCCAAATCTTTTGCGGCTTCTTTCTTTTTTAAAACATACATTTTTCACTATTAGGAACAATTAAAAAATTTTCACACACACACATATGTATGTATGTATGTGTATGTGTATGTGTGTGTGTGTGTGTGTGTAAATGTATATATATATGTATGCATATATATAGGCAGCTCAACATGGCGTAATGGTTAGCAAGTTTGTCTCGCTAGGTCAGTTACGACTGAATAGTGAGATTGATCCTTACTAGATGCTCTCTACTTTCGGCCTCGTGTCACATTTAAGCCACGCTTAGGAAATCATTGGGTACCTTCGCCTGGTGTAATGTTTAACAAGCTTCTCTCGCTATTTCGGTTATGAATGGAAAATGAGTTCGATCCTCATTAGATATTTCATACTTTCGGCCTTTGGCCTCATCTAAACTACGCTTAGAAACTAACTAACTAACTATATATATATATATATATATATATATATATATATATATATATATATATATGGATTTATTTATAGGCCAACATTTTTATTACTTGATGCGTTAATATAATGGATACTTTGTACTTGAAGTAGACGCTCTATTCTCATTTATTAAATCGTGTTTTACGCCTATCGGCTTGCGCAACGGAGAAACTTATAGAAAAAAGAATCTCCGACAGTTATAATGATCTGAGTGAGAATATGTTTTCCTGAGAAAGGTCAAATAAAAGGTTGCTTTCGGTGACATCCTTCGTAGCCCGATTAGTAAAGCATGTTAAATCAAACTGTGTTTTTTACGTTTATTCTCGAATGCGTAGCTCGTTAGACGTAATAGACACTGCTTAATAAATAAAAATGGCCCTTTTATTTCAAATACGAACTATCTATTATAATAATGTTTGAAGCAATACATATGTTTGTGAAAGTATTGATACTAATATATACATCCTTGCTAGTATATATGAAAATAAAAAAAAGATATTTTCGAATATTTTCTCAGATATAAAATCCATAGCATTATAAGCATGAACCGAACATTTTCCTTGCGTATCCGGTTGTCATTCTTAGATCTATATGGTATTAACTTTTAAAAGAACAATTTCATTGACCTCTGTGACTCGCATCTAATCAAAGACTTCGTCTGAAACGCCGATAAATAAATGTCTCTCTGGCAGTCTGTCTGAAATTAGTGTTACTGTTTCCTTTTCTTAAAAAAAAAAGAATTCCCAAGGCAGAACATATCAGTCTAAAACGCCCAAGACGTAAACTGACAGGAGGAAAAGGTCAAAGGATAATATAATTTTATGGTCGGAAGTCACGTCAAACGCATTTAAGGAAAATTATTTTACTTAGACGATGGCCAGACTACATCATACATAAAGCGACTTTCACTCACAACCAAGAATTGAGTACAAATTTGAAATAGACAAAATGCTTCTATTTATACATTAATTTCTTACTTTTTCTAGACTGATATCTCCATAACACATTACGCTTTCCTCGACTTTTGACAGGATTTCTACTACAATAATTCTGCAAGAGACAAATATTCCTTTTGTCTATGCCAAGGTTAACCAGTTGAAACTGTTTTAACTGTTAGTAAAAATAAACTCATTTTCCAGCCTTGACAGAGTTCAGAAAGCGTCTTTGCAGCATTGTGGATGATTATTTCTACATTGCAACCTATCCAGGAAGGTCGAAATCCTGTCGCTACTCTATTGCTATTCCTATAAAAATCCTTACAGGTGCTGCGTTCATTAGCTCCACCAGTTCAGACCATTACATCTAAGAGATTCTGAGCCACGTTCACAGCGATAAATCACCCCACTTCGATTCATGTTCCATTCGGAAGAAGGAAGGTATTCTTCTACTAACCAGAGTAACACTAATAAGGTGTATGTATAAACCTATGTTCATATATGTGCTGTGTGTATTTAGGTTGCAAATGTTCTTTAAGGCAAATATTATTAAAGGCAATTTGTGTCGATTCAATTTATTAACCGACTTTTCCAAATTACAAATAATGTTAATTTCGGAAGAACTATGGTCCAAGCGCCCGACTTTCTTAAGAAACAATCATTTCATAATCTTCTCTAACCCTATTATTCATAATCTTCTCTAACACCTTTTTGCCATTGTCATTGTTTTTTTATTATCATTGTTACTATTATTATTATTATTATTATTATTATTATTATTATTATTGTTATTATCATCATCTCTATTTTCACCAACATTATCATGATTACCACAACTATTATCATAATTACTATTGTCTATTTTTCCATTACACTTTTGGTTCGATCATCATCCGGGCTAGATTTACTGTTAACCCATCAATAACTATTATTAACATTATGATATCAATTATTAGCACTATCAACATAGTCACAATCATCAATATTACACCAGCAGTTGGCGTTGAAAATACAAAACATCATAATCACCATATCCACACATGTTAACGAAAGTGGCGATGAAAATCCCAGACTAATAGGAGTGTACGTGCCCGTCTACATGTGTGTATGTGTGTGTGTGAGGAAGTATAAGGTTGTCTGGCGGTGAAGGTGGCCGATTTGAAAAGAGTTACGAACACCGCAACCTACAGTCTCGACACCGAAATAGAATTACAAATGCTTATGTATGTATGCTTGAAAGCCTGAATGTGTATCGGCGCCTTATCTCGGATTGTTTATATGGGCATGTTTGGGTAAACAAAAATGCGTACACCTGTATGTATGTGTATCTGTATGTGTGGCAATTTCATCCCAAACGAACACACAGATAATTTCCCCCTCCGACCACCAAACATAATCAAACAAAAACAAGCATAAGTAGATTCAAATTTTAAAAAGTAAACCAGTTTGTCTGATGATCGCAAAAGAGGGAAACTCAGGCTGAAAAACTCATACACATACTACTGAATATATATATATATATATATATATATATATATATATATATATATATATATATATATAATTAACTGATTTAAAATATGGTTTCTTTACTACACATGAGTTACCGTGTTCCAAAACCGAAGCTAAAATTTCAAGTTTAATTATATGAGTAAATTAAATTAATTATATAATTAAATTTGAAGTTTTTAGCTTCGGTTTTTGAAACATGGTAACTCCTGTGTAGCGCAGAAAGCATATTTTAAATCAGTTAATTTATAATATTTATGCTCTGTAAAATTACATTGACCACTGTTTTTTTAAAAATAAAAATATCACTAAGAACACCGGATATACGTTTCATTAAATAATATAGACAAGTGTTGTCTATTTATTTTATGTAAATTTTTTTTCGTAACGTCTGTTAACATTATCGTTGAACGAAGAAAGAAATTCACAATATTTATCCATATTATTTAATACAATCTAAGCTTTCGGCTTACATAAGCCATTATCAAAGATGTCAATTACCACATATTAAGCAATATACGGACACGACAGTGATGATAGTCTGTCATTGTTTACATTAGATGATTTCTAAGGAACGATAAACCCGTGCATATAAGACGGTAGAAGCGAAAATCGCACCGCGTCTCATGACGTCACACATGACCACACGAAAGTGAATTGGAGAAGTATGAAGTATGGAAAACCGTTGGTATATATATATATATATATATATATATATATATATATATATATATATATATATATAAGGATGCAGGCTTTTAAATTGTAATTGCTTTTTATTTATAGATATTTTTCTGAGAATTGCTTCGAAGATTTTATAATCTTCGAAGCCTGTTTGATTTACTGTTTGATTTTGCTAGTAGTTTGACAGTAGCTATGATGCTTATGCTATTTATGTGTTGTCTTATCCGATAAGTAACAGATGAGTCTGCACGAGAAGGTGGTTGTAGTAGATCATACGTAAGACGTTTTGTATTTTTATTTCCAGAGAAACTTTCTCCAAGTGGGCAAGTATACTCATACTTCTTACATAGGGTTTTGGTTGTTTCGGATATATTATTTTTAATAATTTGATTTTTTTGTAGTAAATAATAAATCTGATATATTTGGTTTTATCAACTGGTTTTATATATCTATGTATTTTATCTGTTATTGTTATTTTATCATTATCGTAAGTGTGATGTATTGATTTTGATAACAAATGTTAATAGCGTTATTATCAATATTATGTTCATGGCTATTGTTATTGATAAAATTGTAGTTGTTTAAATGAAATTTATCTGCTTGTTGACTATGAATTTAGGTCACCTATTATTGATAAGTATGTCTTATATTGGGTTGGTGCATAATTATCAGGCGTTTTCGTAGACAAGTTTTTGTTAATAAAAATTGCTGTTTTGTTTGTTTTTTTTTTAATAAAAATATTATTTTATTTTCAGGTTATAAAAATGCGTATCGATAATCATAAATTAAGGAATATTTACTTAAAATGCTATTTTTGAATTGTTATGTTTCTTTTTTCATAATAAATATTGTTTTAAAAACGCCTGATAATTATGCACCGCCCCAATATTATATATTAAATCTGAGGATTATTCGTAATTTTGAAAAGTCTATCATTAAAATTACTGTTTTCTTTAATCACTGCTGCCTTTAATTACATTTGCCTTAAAAATGCATGTTTATTTCTATATATTTTCTTTCTGTTTTTAACCTTTTCAGCGTTAAAACAATTAAAAGGTGTTTTAAATAATCTGAACAATTGGAATGAAAGTTTTCTCGAAATTATGGATGATAAATTTTTTTAATAATTTCTTTTGGACTAATCATTAATTCTAAATACTTGTTAATGCTTCAGTTGAAACTTTCGAATACCAAAACTAAGAAAGTTGGTTCGCTGTGTCGGGCGAGATATTTTTTCTCTCCAAAATCTATATTATGTATCTCTATGTCTACTATTCGTCCATAGAATATTGCTGACACATATTGCCCGATAGCCCTACTAGTTACCTTGAGCTCCTTGATAAAAGAAGAAGAATCAGCAATATTATCGGTCGTGATATACCGGCTCGGCTTCAATCACTTTCCCACCGGCGTAAGGTTACCTCCCTGTGCCTTTTCTAAAAATATGTTCATGGTAATTGTTCGGATGAGGTCTTCGCTATGGTATATAGACATTTTCTTTTTAATTTAAGCGCACTACTAGACTGGCACAGTAGAATAATGGATAGCGGCTCGGATTGAGGAATCGGAGAGCCGAGTTCGAATTCCAGCCGAATCAACTGCATTCACTTACGTGCTATGAAACCTCTTCTCCTTCACCCCCAGCAGCTATGAGTAAATATCAGCACAGACCTGGTTCTATAGCCTTGGGTGGCAACTGGTCTACCGCAGAAAGAAAAAAATCTGCTTCGTCAGTCATGTATCGAAAGATACATAATCACCTAGGCGTGTATCACGTATGACACATACTGACTGACTAGCCTAGCGTCGAGATCTCATCAATTTACAGTTAAGCTGGCTAGATCTAACAGTAATTTCTGTGCTAGCAGTTTATTTTCTCACACTTCTCGCTTGTGGAACACCCTTCTGTCTCCATGCTCTCAACTTTAATCTGCTAAAAATTAAATGCAATGTCAATTGCTATCTACTCTCCTCCTGATTACTCTTTGCACTCATTATTAATGTTTCTGTTCCTAATTATTTCGCACCCTGTGAACCTTTGTGTTTTTGTAGCTTTACTGTATTGCATGTAGTGATATCTATTAAAAATAATGTTTGCTTTCCTAAGACAAGATTAAAATAATCTGAATACTCTAGAACTGAGTGTTTCGAAGAAAACATACGATAATTTAAAACAAAAGCAATGGTTTCCCCTTGTCATAAGCGAAGATAATTGTCTTTAAAAATAATATACCACAGCTACCAGCATTAAACTTCGTATCATGAAACCTATTCGAGTTATCTTGATTGCAGCAAGTCATATTATTGCTTGAGGATACTCTGGAGAACAAAAGGATATTATGAATACAATATAAAAGAAAATAATGCTGAGTTTGAACTGTAAGAATTTAAGTGAACTTTGAGATCCAAATGACATTTGCTCATTCATTTTGAGTTCTTCAAAATCTCCGCTAGCAAAATAAGAAAATAGAGATAATAAATAATTTAGAGCGGTAGTGACTCAGTACAAATAACTGAATGTCAACTCCATTCCATGAAAACATGTTTCAGAAGAAACTTTCAAATGTCGCCATTAGCTAAAGGCTATATCTACAAACATAACGATACTGAAAAACGTTAACATGATTAGCGATTTAAAAATGCATCATTTTTTTTCTGTCGTATAGCTCTTTAAAAATGTCGATGATAATTAGTTCCGTGCAAGCTAATTTCTTTTCATTAATTATTCCATACCCTTTTTTTTTTACATCTTAAATATTTATTTACATTATTTACATTGATCAGGCTGTTGCCTCATGTCTGTTGTCATATTTACGACGTTTCGGCAGTTGTATGCGCCTGCCTTCTTTAGGTAATTGGAATTCGGAACCGAACCCTTTATTTTTTGGGTAGATTGTTCTAGTTCCGCGTGTCATGCCTCTTTCGGATATCTCAGTATCAGTTATTTCCCTTTAACTCAAATGTAGCCAGGTATTAAATTCATAACTCTTTGAATCAAGACACTGGCTTATTTCAACCAGCGCTTTTATCCATTGGGCCATGTACCCTTGAAGAAGGGCGGAGCGTGCAACGGTCGAAACGTCGTGAATATGGTAATGAAGGTGAGAACAACAGTCCAAACAATGTAAATAATATAAATAAATACAACACAGAGATATAGACAGTTATCTTAAGTATTTGTTCAAATTAAACATTACATAAGGATGGTTTTATTTTTAAATGTAGAATTCTTTTAAAAATTCAGGATGTGCGTTTAAAAAGACGAAACACATCCTCAGTGTATGGATAATTTACAAAAGCTTTAGTACACGAGATAAGGAAAATGAATATAGAATAAGCTGAGCCGTATCTACTGTAATCAAAACCGCATGAGCACTTTTGGTTTTCAGCGCGAAAACCTCTAATGGTTATTTTTGCACACACTTACGAAGTTCCCCAGGAGAGAAGCCAGAATTTCTTTTAATCAAAAGAGGTCATGATTGAAAACGTGTGGGAAGGCCTGAAATATTTCGTTTTATATCATATTTGGAGATTGAACCAAAAATCTTCGGCCAGTATGTTACACTTTCGACCAATGAGTCTTCTGCGTATATATTAAGAACTAAAAACAAAATTTAGAAAAAACAAATTTTCCAACTCGGTATATTGCTATAAAACTAAAAACTCGAGTTATATTCTTAAATACCCTCGTCAGATCCAAACAATAATATGGATGCCGTACAGAAATATGTAAACGAACACTTCATTAGATCAACAGTTAAAATTGGCTTTGAACGACTGAAGGCCATGTGACTTGGTGAAAACCACCGTCGAACCTTGTGGACTGGAGCTTCATAATCACAATGGACTTAACAACAGAAAAAAATCTCTTAAGAACTTTCAACATCATTAATGGTTAATATTACCGTTGCCATGATTGCAAACGCATTTTTGCGGTTAATCAATAATACCAGGAAAATGTTCATTAACATTATAAAAAGATGGCTTCATTTTGAAAAAGTCCTATTGCAAACCTGTTTTTGAAGCCAACCAGAAAAGGATAGTGATAACGAGATTTTATTGCATGTTAAGTCGAAAGAGATTAATCATACGTGATTATAAAAATATTTTAATTGATTTGAATGCATGTCCATAGATTACGTCAAAATTAAAGAAATACCAAATTATGTTTATCTTGTTATAAATTTTGTACAATGATAAGTATATTCAGACATTGTTGGGATATGAATGAAGCGTGAAAGTATAATTAAATTTATTCTATTAATTTTTGATATATTTCTACAATTCAACATCGCAATGAGGATGTAACGCATTTACCTACGTTTTTTATCAAATACATCCGGACTATAACAGAGTTAACGAACCCGTAGTATCTGTTATGTAAGCTTCTGTTTTTCAAGCGTATTAATCAGATAAAGCTTGAATATTATGCCCAATTACACCGTGTAAATGATGAAGATTTTGAAGCCACACGGGTCGCGTCTGCATTAACGCACAGAGACATATACAGTGGTTAGTTAGAATAAATATTTAATTGACTTGATAACTACTAAATTGATTCAACTAAAGATTAAAAGACTTGATCAGATCGTTTTCCAAAGAAATGATTCTAGGATCTTCCGCTCCTGTAGTTATGAACGATCATCAACCGACAACGAGTGAACGATCAGAAAAAAGAAAAGAAAAGAAGTGAGCGGAGGTTTTAACACCCAGTATGATGCAAAAGAATAGCTACTGTTGCACAGATCACTAATCCCCTAATCAAAGTACAGAAAAGCATTCGTAAAAAAAACACACGCTATATTGATTATCTTCACGTAGCGGTCTGAGTAGACGAAGGCCAGTCTGAATACCAATAAAAACTAATGTCTATCGCTGATAGTGTCTTCAATTGTCACGCAAGGGTCAGGAATTAATATTGTCTCGGAATGAACGTTGGTGGATGAAACTTTCTTCCGAGTAAGGTTAACAGAAGGGTTTATGTTTGTCATCATGATATGAAAGAAATACTTCTAGAATACACTGATAAGAAGTAGCAAGTGATTTGGACGATCTCTTGAGAAATACTGGTTTCAGACAGATCTAATAAGATTTCAACATACCGTATATACTCGCCGATAGGACGCACTTTTTCTTTACCAAAAATTTCACAAAATATTAGGGGTGCGACTTATCCGCTCGACATTAATGTAAAACAACACTACCTTGTCATTGGGATTTCTGAGAAATCAAAAATGTTACCCATAAACACTAAAGCCGTTTTTTTTTTCTTTGTACAGAAACGATTTATCTGTCATATATACTCAATGCTTCAAACTTACCTGATGCAGCTAGATTCACAAATCCCTCATAATCAATAAAGAAACTTATAAAAAATCCATTGATCCATCAGTCCCGGTTCGGCCAGGCACCTCGCACTACACTGATATCGAAACCATGAACATGCATACATAAGTTAAGGAACTACCAGTAGATGTTTATTGACAAAGAAAAAATAATCCTACTATTCATTCTGCAATATATATTAATTTTCCAAGCATAGCTTCGATGTGGCACAAGGCCGAAAGTAGGGGGCACCCAGTGAGAATCGAACTCACTACTCAGTCGCAATTGTTCTAGTGAGACAAGCTTGCTAACCATTACAACACTTCGAGGTTCCCCATTCTGCAATATATGTATTTTCAAAAATACATTGGAAAATATGACTTAAAGAAATGAAATATATTCTTTATGAGATAATTATCTTTAATGGTTGTTTCATATAACATTAAAAGGCGGTCTTAAGTGTTATTTACAAATATCAACGCGCATTAATTTAGTACCTAAAACGTTTGCACTATTTTGCATTGCGCAGCGATATAGTTAGTAGCCAAATTTATAAATTTATAATTTTAATTGTTGCAAACCCTAATCATGAGTAAAAGAAAGAGTTATTAAGCAGGTTTTAAAATAGATTAACACTTTTTGCTAAATGTACCGTAACATTTTCTTCTGTTTCCTTCTTTTTTCCTTTTTTTTTTTTTTTTTTTTGACCCCATATAAAATAATATACGGTAAATATCAAAGTACCTGTATCACATTTACTTCCTTTTGTTTACTTGATGATTGACGAAATGTATTTTAACTAGAAAAGTGTATTAATAAGTGTAAGTTTTGAAATAAAGGTAGAAATAAAGGTAGACATCTGATAATTCTTACGTTTAAAAAGGGCTGTGTAACTCCCCAAATTATAGTGCGACCCATCTGTGAGTGAACAGTAAAACATCAATTATTAAACCATAAATTATATGCGCTATCTAAGAGTATATGCGGTATATTGCATGGCGCTTTTGTTCTGTATCCTTTCGTTAAAGACATACCGAATAGTATTGGTACCTCATCTTCTATGTCCCGCGTCCTTACAGCACGAGAACGATCACGGTTCTTGACAACCTTCTCTCCCCTGTAGCACTTAGCAACTTTTTTTTTCTTTTTTTCCTTTGCCAAGCCTCGAAACCCCCTTTCCTCTATCCTTTTACATAAGCTCTTCAGGTTGTTTTTCTCTGATCCCCTTCTCTGAAATGATTTGCGAGTGTCAAATTCCTGAAGCTCTCTTTCCCCATTATGTTACCTAGAAACTTTGATTCCGAGTGTAAGTGTCTATATTCTGTTTTGGTTTTCTTCCTCGATACTTAAGCAAGCTCTCCGTGCCATTCTCATCATCCCCCAAACGAGACAGAAATAACACTTCGTACGAAATTTGGAATTAATTTTCTTGTCGTTCATCACCTGATTTAGTCATCCTTGCATTAAATGTCGCCACCATCTCACAAGTAGAGAACTTCAAAATTTAATCTTGCTGGATAAGCCACAAACTGGCAGCTAGCGAAATTTAACAATTTCATAGGGGTGCATTAACACCAAATTCACAAATAACTGAATTTAAAAGAGCTGTATGGCTGAATAGCTACATACCCAATGAGCAGAATTCAAAATTTAATAGACGAGAACTTTTTTTGCAATATTCTGCCGCCTGTCGAATTCCTCTTAGTATTGAGTGTTGTTGAAGTTATCACTATCATTTTTGTCAATATTTACAAACTCTACTTTTCATTCAATTTCGCAAAAGAATCGATGAAATTTGAATAAGCTGATTTGTTTGGATTAATACCTAATTAATACAAAAACCTACTTCCTGATTTAATAATTTCTTTAATTCAATTTAATTTTATACCACTTAATGGTAAATAATATTTTTCAGAAAATTTTCTATTTTGCCTTTTTGTGAGCGAAGACTAAATTCTTAGGATATCTTACCATGCGTAAGTATTTCTTTCTGGAAACAAATTCTAACTTTTTGAAACGTTTGGCTTTGTGATCTGCTTATAGTTCTTGCAAATGCAGACCGAACTAGAAACCGCATTCTTGGATATAGAAAAACGTAAAGAAAAAGCATAAAAAATAATATTAAAAATTTATTAAATAAGTAATAAATAATATTTTAATCATTAAATGTTTTAAAACCGTGGGTGCGTTTTGTATGTAAAATAATAAAACTTAATTTTTCCAAAACATTAATGAAAATATATTGTACTAAGAAAAATCAACTCTACTTTGTAGTTCTATTTGCACGTTACCCCAAATTTTGTTGCGATCGGTCAATGTATTGCTGTTTTAGATGGTCTGACGGACGTACTAACGGAATTCACAGAATTTTATATAGAGATGGCAATAACTATAAAAGTAAAAGTAAGCGAGATAGTTAAATTTAATACCCCGGCAAATGTAAAAAGTGAAATTTAATATATAATATTGTTGGACAGACCAAGTATTAGTCAAGATCTAGAAGTGCTCCGTTTTGTGTCTTTACTGATAATATAATTTTCTTCAAGTATAAATTACATCAGGCCTAGCAATAAAATAGAGGATGTGACAGAATTACATCCCACATATACCCCTTAGAAATACCTCCAACGTGATCGTAACGCATTAGCTAGATGAAGATACAACTGCCACTAATGTTTTACCATTATGTACAAAGTATATAAAGGAGATATTTCTACCGTACCCTACATAATGATCTTAACAGCATATAGCTGAAAGCCTTGGGTTTTAGTTTTTGCTATAATATTTTTTGGTTTTAATATTACTTTGATATTTGAGATTAAACAGTTTCTGTCACCTTCATAAAAATAAGACATGGCAAGTTATGTTTTCGGTTATCTAATACAGTTGTAAATGTAATTACTGTAAAAATTAAAATTTTTCAACTGAAGGTTAAATTATATAATATTTTTTAGGGTGTTATAGAACAAACTTAGGGCGGTTATATGAGACGAAGCTATTTTTCCTCTTATTTCTCTGTTGGTCGTAAAGGAGAATTGTACTAATTTATTTACGTATTAACATTTTAGGATTCGTAGATTTTTTACTACATCTTAATAAGAATTAAACCAATTCCCAAGTTACGTAGCCACACACACACACGCAGACGCACACACAATATATATATATATATATATATATATATATATATATATATATATATATATATATATTATTTCCTTTCATTTCTTGTGTGTACACATTTCTTTCCGGGTCCCGCGCAGAGACCTAAGGATAGAAATAGCATCACGAAATTTTCTACTGACAAATTAAAAAATAAAAAATTCTTTGTAAAAAAAACAAACACATATTTTACATAAATAAATCCCTTCGTAAGATGTGAGCTATAATCGTGAGAACAATTTTTAGTATTTCTTTAACGTATGGGCTTCGAGAAATCCCTTCAACGTCTACTGGCATCTTTTCCAACCAATCCGAGGGCTCCAACTACAGCAGATTGTTGACGTTCCCATGTGCCACATTTTTGAAATTCCAATTTATTAATATTATTATTATTTTTTATAAAAATATGTTGAATTCGTTACACAAAAACCTTTCTCGTGTGAATACATTGATTTTAATTCTCCAGGCGATAGTAAGTAACGGGCGATTAAATGATTTTTAAGAAAATTTAAAAACGAAGTGTTACCTCTTTTCCGAAAGTTAAAGGGCGCGGAAAAACGCAGATAATACCAAAGAATTTAATTGTAGAAATTCAAACGAATGTCCATTGCAAAACCTATATCAGACAGACTCTCTTATTTACCTAAGAACTATTTCTACTATAGAAAATCAACCACTCAAAATCGAGAGTACCGAGAGGTTTTTTTGTTTTTTTTTTAAACTAGGTGGTACCAACATCTATTGTGTTTCTCCAATAACGCGTGCAGAAATACGACATCTCTTTCTAAATAATTTTGGAACTTAAAAGAAGTTAATAAATCGCCTATGGGAAAATTGAATATACTAAATGAATAGAACCTGTAAATCTTTAAATGAGCCGTGCTTCTCGTGTTTGCAAGAAAAATTAGAAATCCTAAAATTTGCTGTCAAAATCTCCCTGTAACTTTTAGTGGTGAAAAATGAGACACTCTGGTTCGTTGGACAAAACGGACCGCTAGTGAACTTCAGTAACACTGTTGACTATTAACTGATACAAAATAATACTGTAAATATGGAAAATTTAATGAGAACAATATAGTACCGTCGACAGAACAAAGATTTTGTTTCGTAAATAAATTTAACATCTGTCTATATTTCTGTGATGAGGTATTGTAAGTATTTACATTGTTCTGGCTATTGTTATCATCTTCGTTGCCTTATTCACGACGTTTCGGCCGTTGTACGCTCCGGCCTTCTCCAGGTGATACTTGTTGAAATTTCGTATCGAACCCTTTATTTAGCTCATAAGGACACAAGGACCAATGGTAAACGTGTTGTTTTATTGATCCCAAAACTGACTTAACCCAAAGAGTTTTGTGGTCAATACAGTAGAGGGAACAAAAATTTGCAGGGTTGAGCTATCAAGGGGAATTACCTGAAACCAATATATTCGAAGGGATGACAAGTGGCATTAGAATAATCGGCCCCTGTTGACTAAATAAAGGGTCGGTTTGAAAATTCAACAAATATCACCTGAAAAAGGTCGGAGAGTACAATGACCGAATTCTTGGGAATATGACAACAAAAACGAGGACAACATTCCGTGTGATGTAAATAGTGTAAATAAATAATTTTATGCCGTTTCATTATTAGTATATATCATGTATAGTTGCCAACATGTGAATGTTGAAAAACCGAAATGAATAGTTGAAAAAAAAAAAAAAAAAAAAAAAAAAGCAATGACAGAGGAAGGCACGACTGCCATCGGCTTCCGCCATTGTTGTTGTCGACGTCGATAGCGAAAACGATACTCGGTTGATCCGGTCAGTAGACAGATGCTTGTCACAAAGCTTAAGCAATGCAAGTGTAATCTCACACCACAAAATAAAACTGCAAATGGCTCAAGTAACCGGGCCTAATTCCCGGGGGCGTTATCTTACTTGGAAGCGATGGATAACTGTAGCAGTTCTGGAGTTAATACATGTACCACGGGCAGAGATCGGTTGGCGCGTCGGCGTCGCCTTCATGCAGTCATGAGCGTGGCCACCTGCGTCCACCATTATGGTTCTCAGTGCTACATATATTAAAATGGACGCCTAACCAAGTAGAAATCAAAGAAAAATTATATATATAGTCGATTGAATAAATTACAAACATTGTTTGCTTTTTTTTATCATAATCCTTTCATATATATATTTTTCCGTATATTATAATTCGTTAAGATGAAAGTATGATGAAAAAATAACCAGACATAATGTTTGTAATTTATTCAATCAGACATGCATAATAGAGAGTTTGATGCTTATATATATATATATATATATATATATATATATATATATATATATATATATATATATATATATATACACACACACACAAGTGAGAGAAAGAACAGATGGAGTAAAATTCCACGGTTTGTAGCATTTATTTTTTAAAATAGTTACAGGGATCGAACTCACAACTACCTCAAATGCAGATGAATTTTTAATCAATTTTTTAACCCAGTATGTGTTATGTAAAGACATATAACATGGCAGGAGGTGATAAAAAATTATGGCATTTCTCATATTTTCGAAGAAGAAAACCAATTTTGTCAAAACTGAGATATATAAATCATCACCAAAATATAAGTGAATTTTTATCGAAAACTGAATTTTTTTTTTTTTTTTTTTCAATTTGATCAGCCTTTGTAATAAGTGGTTCTCATTCGGGAAGCAAATTATTATAAAGTATTTGAAAGAGGTTGAAAGGAGATGATATAAATTAGAATATCATGAAGCTTCCGTCTTCTTGTTTTCAACTGGGATTTGTGCATGCAATTCAACAACGTCATTAATCTCAAGGGAAACACGTGTGGCATCTTATTCAAGGTCAGGTTACTGATTTTCTCAAAGAATCATTCCTTACAAAAGTTTGATGGTTTCTCATTGATATCATTATTCTTTAGATTTCTCTTGTATTTTTTTGTCTATGAACAGCTGTGTGTATATTACATGTGCATTGGCATAAACAATGTTAGTTTTCAGAAAATCTTCAATATAATTTCTTCAATCGGATTTAATGTATCACAATGAAGCAATTTTGGTGCAGTGGAATTATATTTTTAGCAGGTACATCTCTCTCTCTCTTTTCTATCTATCTATCTATCTATCTATCTATCTATATATATATATATATATATATATATATATATATATATATATATATATATAAAACATTATTTACATTATTCGGACTATGGTCCTCATCATTTTTGGCACATTTATTACAAAGTTTCGGCCGTTGTGCGTTCCGGCGTGGAACTAGAACAGTCTACACCAGTGAGCGAAATAAAGGGTTAAATTCGACATTCCAACCACCTGAAGAAGGCCGGAGTGTACAAATTAGAGTCATTGAAACAAGAATAGAATAAATTATCAAACTGCAGTGATCAAGGCAGAAGGAAAAATTTTTGACGAGAGAAAAATTTAATGAAAAAGATTTTCTTTTCTTTTTGTCATAATAAAATTTCTAATTTCTTATTTAACCATGTATAATAACTCACTATTGTCTAAATTACAAAGCAATTTTCTTTGGGGTCCAATTTAATAAATTACCAGGTTTTACCTCAAACTTGTGAACTGTAGTGTGTGTATATATATATATATATATATATATATATATATATATATATATATATATATATATATATATATATATATATATATACCATCATATATGTGTGTGAGTAAAGTTGGCTGAGAATCTGACAAAAATATATATATATAAGACAATTTGGAGAATCTCTATTTTTCTGGCGTCATCAGAAATTTAATTTCAAATAACAAGCACAAAATTAACTAAACGTAATTCACGTGAATCCGCTGAATGCTTTATGTTTACTTTAATTCTATCATTATAGAAATTATATTAGGTTGGTGCAAAAATAATGGCGTAATAATGTCATTTTTTGACGTTAAAAATACGTCTAAAAACGACATTATCACGTCATTATTTTTGCACCAACCTAATATTTTAAATATTTTCAAATCAGATTTATGTTTTCTTTCTAGTTATTATTTATTGCTTATTTATTTATTATTTCTTGTCAACATTTAAATATCGTACATAGTTTCCGTCTTAATTTCATAAGAACAGGGCCTAAACTGAAATAGACCGGCCTTATATCAATCGGAGGCGACCAATAGATGATAATACATTCAATGCGTCTTCGTCTGAGTTAATTATTATACTTTTTATTAAATGACATTTTCCCGATTAACATGGCGATCACGAATGTTTCTGCGCCACTACATGTGTATTGAGTATGATATGTAGATTTAAGTTCTCTTTTAGATCCATATAACGACCGGTTCAAAATCCTCTCTGTTCTTCCTTGTTTCCTGTTTAGGATTGGGGTTCTCGTTCTGTATGAAGTCTACTTCACCCTTGTACTCCTAACGTCCCTGTCTTATTCATTAGTTAAATCTTGACATCTTCACGTCTAGAATTAGCTATTTTTCCTGTTATATTGCATTTTCTCACGCTAATACAACTCTGTAGAAGAACCCTACCTTGAATGACTCTCGGGCCATGTATTGAATGAACATTAATAATAAAAAATATGATCTTCATTAAATTTTGGGAGGTTTCCCTTATATTATTTTTTAATGGGAGGCATTGTTTAGATTATATTTATTAGATTGTTGCTCTTGATGTAAAATTAAACCTGTATTTTACTTTGTTTAAATTAATAGCTGTCTTTGAAGTACTTGTGATAATTTAAAAAATGAAAAAAAATCTAAATTTCTTTCAATTTCATTATTTCTCAAATTTCTAGTTATTATCTGGAGTCTAGATTTTGTGCTGTCGTTTAAACTGTTTCTTTTGTTTTCGCTTTTGCCTAAGATGTAGACAAGATCACCAAAACATCCCTTTCCGGTTTTTTTATTTATCATATATAAAAAAAAATGTTGTACAGCAAATTTGACATAACATTAGTCCTCAAAGTAATTCCCACTGGCATCTAGAATCTTTTGCAAACGTTCCACCAGCTGCACAATTCTCTGACTGTAAAAAGCAGGTGCATTAGACAGAAACAAGTCTGTGCGGGCCTGCCGCAAATCTGTTTCATTTGCGAAGGATTTCCCATAAAGGTGGTTTTCTATGGAATGGAAGAGGAGAAAATCTTTTAGCGTAATGTCCGGTGACTAAGTTGGATGGGACAGTCTATCCCAGCCAAAGTCGCGCTATTGTATCGCTGTTCACCCACGCTACATGAGGCCTGGTATTGTTATGGAGGAAAAGTACACCCATCCGATTAACCACTTCTGACACTTTCCGATTCAATGCGTGTTTCACGTTTTAACTGATGCGAGTACAGGTCCACAGTAATAGTTTGACTTGTTGGTGGTATCTCCTAGTGTCCCAGTTGTCGACTATTCCACCAGACAGAGCATCCTCTTGATGAGTATAGAGGTTGTCTTTGGATATGAGGCCCAGTGTCACGTGGTGATAATCAATCTCGGATGTTTTGAAGTGTCATGCAGAATCCATTATAAATCACTGGTTTACTCGATGAAATATGGGTGCGTTGTGGTGCCGAGAAAGCAACTAGAAACAAGCTGTCACTCGTTGTTGCTTGTTGGATTCCGACAGTGTGTGGAGTATACGCTTGATTCACTTGTACGCCTCCCCTATACGGTGCTCGTGAATACTGACGTTTTCATTGACAAAATCACCCCAGATTTCGCTGTTGTCCTCTTCTATGGCCGCCTTCAAGGTCTCACCATCCGGGGCCTGAGATTTGCCACTGCTTGTATAAATATTTGACAGAACAGAGTTTGGGAGAGATCGCTTCAAGACAAAATTAACTAAGTGATAACAAATGACAAGAAATTAGGGAAAGCTGTGATCACGTAACGTCATGATGGGACATAGAAGAAGAAAATTTTGTACGTTTTTTTGTTTTGGCATTGTATAGAAAATAACTAAGATGGTAGATTAATTCAAACATTCTTTAAATGTATTTTCTTTAACAATTAGACATTTGAGGCTGTAAGTGCGAAATGAGCTTAAGGAAAAACCTTTATTAATTGTAGATTTTATCTTACCAACTGAAAGTAGTTTCATTAAGAGAATTCCGTATAGATTAGCATAAACTCTAAGCCCAAACTGCAAATTTATTGAATAACGTGTATAAATCAATGGGATTCCCAGGCAAGATATGAACAAACTCTGTGAGTTCACCGATTAAATATGCGATTCATGATAAAGAAGAAATTAAAACCACTCTTAATTTCCAAATGTTTTCAATTGATTAAGGTATTGACGTGTACGAAAGACAACCTTTTCAAATTCAATATTCACTATTCTTATTAGAAATTAGTGTTCAATATTCTCTTATCAAAAGCTTTGATATGAAACAGTTTGTGGTAGCGTTTATGGAATTTCATTTCGATTGCTGCTATTTTATTTTTCGTTCCATTTTGTTGTCAAGTATCCAATTTCTGTTGCCCGTCGCAATTTGCTACGCTTTTGTAAAGCAATTGTGACCTTTAAGGAGTTCTTTTTGGCGTCAATTATGTGTGCGCCCCATATTTAATACGTTGAAATTACCAACCGAATGCAAATGATGTACAGTGGATAGTTTTAATATTTTTAATGTTTCATCTTCTCAGTTATATAATATTGATGTTCCGAGTTCCTGACTTAATTTGAAAGCTTTCATTCTCAACTGATAAACTCGCCTGCAGATCATCTTTCTGTCAGAAATATCACTTTTAGAAATCTTAGGTCCAGAAATCTCTCGTAGTCAAATTTCCCGTACAGAAATCTCGCGTAATGAAATCTCGCGTAGGCAAACATCGAGTAACGAAATTTCCCGTGCAGAAATTTGAGGTTGTTGAAGTCTCACGTGGTGAAATTTCCCATAATTTCCTTCCACTTGATAGCGGTAAGATTGAACCTAATATTCAAAAAGCAGTATGAACCCATCATGAGTGCCAAATGTTCAAATTATCTGACACTGAATATAAATGCTTTAAAAACATTGATGCCTTTTGGGATAGGGGCATAATGTATTTCAGAGATGGGTAAAAATTTTACTGTTATCTGATGGTCATGAGATAAAACCTTAGATCAGGTTCAGCAAAAATTTACAATAACTGTTATCACAGGGTCAAAAAAACACAATAATCAACAGATTTCCATATCACCTGATTGTTTCTTTTTAAGGTTTACCAAATCTTTCTGGGTTATTCAAAGCCAAAATATATATTTGTTTTTGTTAGGAAATATTGCATTAACACTTTTTAGCGAAAATGATAATTTTTCAAGACACATGTACTACTATTTAACCCATAGCTGGTGAGAGAAGAACTTGATTCAAGGCTTTCATTGCACATAATTGAATGTTACAAACTCAAATGTAGTTCAAACTCGCCTCTCTGAGTTCGCATTTTAAGCCACTGTATATGACAACTCATTCACTTCAACATTGTAGGTTACCCAACTTGTTCTTTTTCAAAAATGCTTTAAAGTTCATAAAAAGCCATTTACTCTCTCTCTCTCTCTTTCTTTCTTTCTTTTTTAACTCTTTTTCCGGATGTAGTCTAATAAGAACGCTGTCAACAGAACGTATTCACTATTTTCGTCCTTTGTTGACTTTGAAATGTTAACACACACATGTCTATGACACTTGCAAATAAGTACATTCTCATAGCTAGTTTTACTTAGAATTTGTTAGATTTTATTATAATTGTGTATACATACAAATAATTCTGTTAATATTAGGTTGGTGCAAAAATGACGTAATAATGTCGTTTTTGACGTTAAAAAATACGTCAAAAAACGACATTATTACGTCATTGTATTTGCACCAACCTAATACATTCATTAATTGTTTGTTTTAAATTGTTTTGTTGTATGTATTTTACCTATGGGTCTGCCAAATATTATTTGCAGGACAAATGTTCCAGGATCTCATATATATTTACAATAAAACGTCCACATACTTATATCCATAGTGCAAAATCCAATAAAAATATGTTCTTAATAACAGATAGCAAAAACAAAAGTTTTTGTTTAGCTCACTTTATTCTATTAGTATAGATTTATATATTTCCCGTCCTAAATCCTCTTCTTGGGTAAGACGATAAACTACATCCGACAGTAAGGCCTCTGATCAGGAGGTTTTGAGGAGTGCGAACCACCTCTTAATTGATGGTGTTCCAAGGGCCACTCTTCCCTGGGTTGGTAGGACCTGTTAGGGGGTCCCAGCTATGAGCAAATAGTTAAGCCCTAAACTAGGAACAAAACACTTTGAAAGCGTAAAAATAGATTTTTATACCAGAAATACCCTTTTTCACCAGCAATACATTTTTGAAGAAAAAAAATATTTCCAACAATATTTTTGACGCATTAAATAACCCATTGAGGTGTTGATATGTCGTAAAACAAAACGAAACTAAAAATGTATGTTTCACTGAATACCGATTATACTTAATGATATTTAGTAATTGTTGTGGATTCCGAGATGAATTCGGTCTCCAAGGAATGACAAACGTAATAATTAAATATAAGAAATAAAATGTATTTACACAATCATACAAAGAGTAATACTGTTAGTAAGTCCAGGAACGTGGTTAGTAGCAAATACAGATAGATATATACAGTCTCGAAGTGGGACTTCCTTAGAGTCTACGTGCTTGTAACTGAGTTCTACAAGAGGTTATCTCACACTATCTCCGTTCGTATATTCTCTCACTCTCCGTATATCCTCTCATTATCCGACTACCTACTGCCGACTACCGACTACCCTCACTGACTGTAACTCTGGGTATTTAACGGCAGCAGTCCAGATACACTTGGTAGAGTCCACTTATATGAAAAAGGGGTGGATCCCATAATACCCCCTCCTTAGATCCCTTTTTTGGGGGGCAGTTAATATTTTTGTCTCTTTTGGTTGATGATCATGGGTTCGACAAATTTTCTTTTCCTGTTTGACCTTCTCATTACTGTATTTTCCTGCGGTCTTTGTATCTCAAACGCTTCAAAGATTGTATCCATAGCATCGTCATCTTCTGCGGTTGACGAGATTGGCTCCTCAATTCGTCTTTTCTGTAGCTGGTCGATTTGTCTTCTGTGTGAAATCTTTTCGCCTTTTATGGTGTACATTAGATTCCCTATTCTATTGATTACTGTGCCAGGCTCCCAGTAAGCCATATTGTTTCTAAAATTTTTGAAATAAACCCGTTCTCCAGGTTTGAATGATCTCTTTGGCACCATCGGTGTATATTGATTTTTGCTCTTGCTTGGCAATAATTTGTCAAACACCAACCTTATTTTCCGCGCAAACAACAATTCTGCTGGAGAAAGACCCGATGGCGTGTTTGCGTTGGGTGTTATCCTATATACTTGTAGAAATTGCTGTATAGCTTTTGTCGGCGGTACGTCCTCAGCTTTTTTTAGTGCTCTTTTCAATGTGTCGACAAATCTCTCGGCTTGTCTGTTTGACCTTGGGTGGTATGGCGCTATCTTAATATGTTTTACCTGGTACGTCTCGCAAAATTCCCTAAAATCACGGGAGGTAAACTGTGTGCCGTTATCGCTTACTACGCCACCCGCGACACCAAATCTCGCGAATAGTTCGATTAAACAATTTATGGTGTTTTCCTTTGTTGTGTGTTTAAATCTGGCAACCTCTGGCCATTTACTAAAACTATCTATTGTTATTAGATAATAATAACCTTCAATGGGTCCTGCGTAATCCACATGTATTCTGGACCACGGTCTGTCTACTTTAGACCATGGCCTTTGTATAGAGGGTGGTGCCTTCGCCGCAGCAGCACAGCCTTTGCAATTTTCCACCATTTGTGTGATATCATCGTCCATGTTCGGCCAGTATACAAAACTTCTCATGAGTGCTTTCATCCGGTTTTTTCCGGGATGTCCCAAGTGAAAATCTTTTAAGATCCTTCTTCGTAGTGACTTTGGTATTACTACTCTCTCGTTGTACATCAATATGTTGTCACAGATTGAGAAACTGTCTGCTAAATTCTTCACTTTGCCTTCTATTTTTTCTTGGTCTCCTGAATAAACTCGTCTCTTTCTACTTCTCGTCTTATTTCTAGCAGCGTTACAGGTTGTTCCATTATTGTATTGCATAGTACCTTACTGATTTCGTCTTCCGCTTGTAATGCGGCAATTACCGACTCTTCTAACGGTTCGCTTTTCGCAGGTATTAATCGCGATAATCCATCAGCGTGTCCTATTTTCTTTGATGGTAAGAATTCCAGTAAAATTATAGTTCAGTAACGCAGTTCCCCATCTTAAAAGTCTGTTCGCTGTGTAGACTGGTAGGCCTTTTTTGAACCAAAAATCGTAAGAAGTGGTTTGTGGTCCGTTTGTAGTGTGAACTCTCTCCCATAAATATATCTGTGAAAACGCGTTACTGCAAAAATTATGCCTAATGCCCCCTTTTCGATCTGTGAATAGTTTCCTTTCGCCGGTAATAATGATCTAGATGCGTGTGCAACGGGGTTGTTTGTACCGTTCCGCATCTTGTGCAAAATACACGCACTTACCCCATGTGAGCTCGCGTCACTTGCAATAATTATTTCGAGTTCGGGATCAAAATGTGTCAGTGTTAACTCTGAAGTTAATTTTTGTTTTATTTCCTTGAACGCTTTTTTACAATCCTTTGTCCAATTCCAATTATGCTCCTTTTTTAGTAACTCATTTAATGGAGACCTCAGTTTATGCATCTTATCAATAAATTCGCCATAATAGTTAGCTAGGCCCAGGAAACTTTGCACTTCTGCAATATTCTTTGGTTTCGGCATATTTTTAATTGCCGATGCCCTCTCTGGGTCCGGTTTCCTGCCATTTTCATTTATTATCTGACCTAAATATTTAATTTCATTTAGAAAAAAAATCACACTTTTCTCCTTTTACTTTGAAGCCGAAGTCCCGAAGTCTTCTAAAAACTTCTTTTATGTGTGATGTGTGCTCTTCAACATTGTCGCTCTTAATTAGGATATCATCCAGATAAGCGGTCGCGAAATTCTGACCCGTGAGCATTGTGTCCATCGTTTGCTGAAAAATTGCATGTGCAGCTTTTATTCCGAATGGTAGTCTGTTGAATTTGTACAACCCTTTGTGCGTATTAATGCAAAGGATTTTCGTACTCTCTTCTTGTACTGGGACTTGTAGATAAGCCTCACTAAGATCTATTTTTGAAAATATCTTACCGCCGTTGAGCTTTGTACATACCTCCTCTGGGCTCGGTAGTGGGGAATGGTGTTCTTTTATTGCTTTGTTGAGTCCCGTCGAATATATAGCAAATACAGATAGATATATACAGTCTCAAAGTAGGACATCCTTAGAGTCTACGTGCTTGTAACTGACTTCTACAAGAGGTTACCTCACACTATCTCCGTTCGTATATTCTCTCACTCTCCGTATATCATCTCACTATCCGACTACCCTCACTGACTGTAACTCTGGGTATTTAACGGGAGCAGTCCAGGTACGCTTGGTAGAGTCCACTTATATGAAAAAGGGGTGGACCCCATAATAGTAGTAATATCTTTGAAAATACTGAAAGCATTTGTTTCAAAAGAACTCATGACGGAGAATCTTGAAGTCAAATGTACAGTTAGTCAAGATAATTCTTCTTTTCATTCTAGCATACTGATTACATTAATTACATTGTACATTATTATTTCAATTTGCGGAATTTTTAAGAGAGATATCAATTTTTGAAATTATTAATAATAATCTTATGCACATGGGGGAATCTAAAATTATTTTACAACTTCTCGTCTTCAAAAGTATTATTGTTTCCTGTATATATTCGATTTTCCGTAGAAATAAATAGGAAACATTCCTTTTTCAGGGCATCTCTCGTATAATCAAGCATTGAAATTCTTTTAAAACTTCTAAGACAACAGTTTCAGACAAATTCGAAAACAAATAATTACCACGGATAAAAAATCCGGAGAATATACATATCTTATGAGTATGTCACTCATAAGATATGTATTTTCTCCGGAATGATTAATGTAAAAAATGAAATGGTTAAATTCGTCCATATTAATGATAATCGTGACATTACATTTTTGGAGAAAATTCACTGTATCTTTTATCCCTTCCATTCAAAAACAACTTCCAATTCTATCAGATTTCAGCGATAAAGAATCGAGAGTTGTTGAATATCCGTAACAACAGAGGTAAACATGGGGAATTGCTTACTATTCATACCAAACACTGTAAACACCACACGCATTCTTAGACCTCAAGTGGGACTTATGTATATGATTTATCATGAAAGATGCTAGAATAATCGTGGGGTTACTGTAATATTTCAGTAAGTCCTTGAAACATTCTGTCATGCATTAACTTCAAAAAAAAAATCAAATGGCCGAAATGTTGTGAGAAATATGGCGACAAAGATGAGGACAATAGTCCGAATAATGTAAATAATCTACATAATACCTCATCTCAGAAATATAGACAGATACTGAAGAATCAAATTATACCGAAAATGGAGAATTGTTTTCATATCTGGGCTAGAGCAGTCCAACGTTAATTTTTCTTCTTGATAGATTTAAAATCGTTTACCCGTTCTTGTACGGGGTTATTTTCCCACAGATAAAACACTGAAAGCATATCGCTATTCTATTGCTATTTCCAAGTCAAATGTTCAGATGAACTCCAATCATTATTACCATTAGTTCAGACCTTTACAGCTCGGATACATCATATGTACACGGGGTCAAGTCACCCACATTCACTTCCATTTGTATTCCATTTGTAAGCAAGAAGTTCCTCTCAAGGATCTTTCTCCCGAGTACTGCCATTTTGGAAATCAAACAGCCTTGCTAAGACTTTCGTGAATACGAGTCGTAACTTTTTCAAGTAAAGAATCAATACATATTTTCTCTCTTATCTGTATAAAATCTCCTTCGAACGACCTCTGTTTGCGTTCATATCACATACCACAATCCGTAGCACTCTACTATGAGTGGCTCTTGAGCCTTGTCTTCGTTGAACTTTAATATAAAATGCACACTTATTTATATAATGATTTATTCTATTTATCACAAAATTGTTCATGCATTGCTAACCACTGAAAATAAGGGCCGGAAGCTGTTTGGACTTTTAGTCAAAAAATTGTAGAATACTGTTTTTACGCATTTGTCTGTAGGGCTAGTTGGGCTTGTGATATGGCTATTGATAGCGATGAACTGAAAAACTTTCATCTATATGGCATAAACCATTCGGCGTTAAAATACAATCGCAATTTTGTATTACATTCTTCCACCGCCATTTTAAACATTGGGGGTAATGGAATACGTCAAAGCATTAAAACCATGATGATCATGCTTATATAATAAGTATCTACAATACAATCATCCAAAATATACGTTATTTTATTTTTGCAGAACTTTGCTTGAAATTGGACAGGATGCTAGCAAATTCAAAGATAATAAACTATTATTAATCTTTTTAGATTTAAGAGAAATCAATATTTGCACATTTAAATTAGTATTAAATAATGTTACTGAAATATTCCGGATATAATTAAATTTATATGATATATCACCTGAAATTTAGCTTAAAGCTATGTTTTTTTGTTGTTGTTTTTCTTGTTTATTAGGAATGCTTACTGTAACTTACTTGGTGATGTGACATTTCATTATACACCTCGAGGTGGATGCTTACTTTTTAAATCCACATATATATATATATGTATATAATTATTTATTTAAAAATATGATTCCATCGCTACATATTTAAATAACAAAAATACTAAAGAACTTTGGATTATTTACCTAACGAGTTATTTCCTATTTTTTATATATTTTACACACACACACACACACACACACACACACACACACACACACACATATATATATATATATATATATAATAGTACAGATAATGTCATTGATTTTTTTTTATTTTCCTATATAAAAGGATTGGCATAATTTGTAAGAAATATATAAACTCTAAAGTGATGATGTAGTCACTGAGTGGTTAGAATGTGACGTTTGGAACTGCGAACAATTTAAACGGAAATCATTTAATAATTAATAAACATATGAACAAAAACAAAAGCGAGTTTCAGAATGTTATATCAATAGATTTAATAAAGATTAAAAGTAACCAGAATATTAAAAAAAAAAAATCACTAAAGACATGAACTTAACCACATTTACATAAATATGAAACAGATTAATATAGGCAAATTTAATTATATAAACTCTATATATCCGATAAATAATGAGTAATTACTTGCATTATTTACATAACTCGGACTGTTATTCTCATTGCCATATTCACAACGTTTCGGTCGTTTCGTTGTACGCTCCTGCCTTCTTCGGATGATTGGAATTTCGAACTAAACATTTTATTTTATCCACCGGGGTAGATTGGTGTAGTTCCACGTGCCATGCCACTTCCGGATGTCTCAGTTATTTCCCTTTAACTCAACACTGTAAGTGCAAACACAGCTGCGGCCTGGTATTGAACTCACAACTTTTTGGGTCAGTGGATCTAACTAACGTCTTTATTCACTGGGACATGTGTCCTTGAGATAGTTAATTGTATAAGAAAATGAAAATTTGATGCGTTCCATTTTAATCCATCTTCAGGCCATGTGTGTTGAGATTTGGTTTTGTTACTGCTGGGTAATGATGCATTATGAGTAGCAAGGTTTAATGTATTAGCTTAACCTTTATTATGTAGACACTGAAAATGATATTTCAAATTGTTCTAGAGGCTATTAAGAAGAAATAATTGCGAGTCCGGTGTAATGATTTTAAGTTATTTCGCAGTGTTTTTGTTAACTTTTTACTCATTATTACTTATTGTTTACTTAATTATTTGTTCCTGACTTTTATTATTATTATTATTATTATTATTATTATTATTATTATTATTATTATTATTATATTTATTTGTATTTCAATGGGAATAGAAATATTCTGTAATTTATTTATTTTTTTACTTAATTTATTTATTTAGATATTTTGTTTATTTTATTTATTTTATTTTATTTATTTAATTTAATGGGTTGGTTTTGCTTAAAGTAGGTAAAAACTGGTAAAAATAACACTTTAAAAAATAACATACGGACCATATAATTAACGAGAGACACGATTATTTAAGCTGCGCATGAACATTAGAATTAAGTGAACATTATAATGAGAAGATTTTTCTGGATGGCATTTCATTTTACGGAATTAACATGAAAAAAAAAATGTCTGATGTTAATTTTACCTGACTGGAGGGTTTAAAAGTAATAGACAGTGGGTTATAATGACGGAATTAAACCAACTCTGATACCTGATTTACGCTTCCAGTCCAACTTTATTTAAATTATGAAAACAATCCAAAATGTGATAAAATTGTCTTAAGATAATGTATAATGTACAAAATAAGTGAAATTTTATACACATGTGTCGATTTTGGATTTCTAATCTCCTTACATGATTTCTGTCGATATTCAAGAGATGAGGCGAGAAAAGGGTAGTAACTCATATGAGAAAATAGCACTACAGCCCATCTCGGTGTGAAATAATAATTTCACCCCTAAATCCGCGAGCTACATTTTTACCCCGTGTTACTTTTTTTTTACCTCCATGTTACTTTGTTTTGTCTATAGTGTATATATTTGCATTTTTCTTCATGGTTTTTTTACAAGTTATTTTTCGATCCTTAATTAACGTAACAAACATTTCTTTTTGTGTCTGCATTTTGAGATAAGTACTGATCGTTTATTTAATAAATAAGATCGATTTTCATTAAAGTACATCTCCCCATTGACATTTTTCTTCGAAATCTATATCAGCTCAGTTTGGCATCAGAAATATAAATTAAAACCGGAAGATTAAATACATATTTAATCCGACTTATTTTTATTACTTCAGGCGATAATTTTTTACTGGATACCCATATTTAAGTAGAACGTCCTGTTTTTTTTTTTTTTTTTTTTTTTTTAAACAGCGTTTATTTCGTCAACCGACCTGCGCATTCGAGAAAGCGTAACAAAAGAAATATTCTGCTCAAATAAGGATATTCACTATAGCTAACTTTCGAAGAAATAAAAACAGGTGAGAATTTAATTTTATTCTGGTATTGTTTCGGATTAATATAGATTTATAAGAAATAAAAACAATCATTAAATTAGCTGAAAACTTTCGTATAAAATCTGTTTCGATATTTTTTCCGAATTTAAATTCATCTTAAATAGATTAAATTTCATACAAAAAAATCATAGATTTTAAAGATTAATTAAAACTACAAATTTATATTCTTATATTTCAGCCATAATTAAATCGTAATTTTCAAACGATATTTTATATTTGTTTACAATATTTACAAAGTTTTCCAATACATCAAATAGTATTATTCATTTTTGCTGCGCCTGAAGTAATTTCAGATTCAAACTCTAATTTACAAATATATTGCATGGATGGACGTAATATACATTAAACTATTTCTAGAAGTATTAATTTTCCTATGCATGAACTAAAATAATAGTTTCAATTAGGTTGATCCATACATAATTCTCTATTTTGTATTTTAACTTTATTCTTCAAGAAATAAAATACAATTAGATTTTATTCAGTTATATATTAGCCATTACCTTTTGCAATTCATCAAGCAGTTATTAACTAATGTGTAAAATTAGGCAGGTTTTTTATCCGCGCAATTTTTTGACAAACCTTTCAATCTAGTTTTCATTAGAGAAGCATTTTGCAATGATCGAAAAATGCAATAATTGGTTGCTGTGAAGTTATGTGAATATGGCAGGTGGTACAGAACAGACCAACCGAGTTCGTCATTTTTTAATGTTTTATTATTTTTGCTTGTAATATTTCTTTTTCCTGTTGACGAGCACAGGGCGAGTTCTGCCCATACTTTCTGTACACATTGCAACTGCTGGAAGGAGAAATGTGCATTTAGTGCTTCAAATGATCAATAAACTGACTATCCTAACAAACGCACAACATTAATCCCCTTCCGTAGAGCTTAGCTTCTCGGGACGTTTGTAGAGATGTACCCTTGTCTATCCGCTATCTTTTGCGTTAAACAGTGTGGTATGCCACTGGATTCCATATCGTTTTTCAGTGTTAACTATGATTCATTGTAAGTATATGCGATTTCCGAACATTGTAACAAATGACCTAATATAAGAATGTATCATTATTTTTGTAAGAGAAATAATTCTTAGTCGGTTTGAGTTCTTTTCATATATAATGAGAAAAAGGGGCAGCCAATTGCTGAGGCCAACTGACGAGTAAACTCAATAATTACAAGAAGTTCATCCACGAATATCTAGAGTCAATGTACTGAAGACAACATCAATCAGCTAAGTGACCAAATTTGTATCCTATATCTATATATATATATATATATATATATATATATATAGTCGACTCTGCGGTCGAATTCGACGTATGAGGGTCAATCAGATCAGTTCGCAGGAAACCGACAGCCCGACAACAGTACATGAAATTTGATTATAGCGGTGATGGTTTCGTGCAGGACCAGCCACACTTTTTGAATGGCCGAATTTAGAGACCTGGTGCAATAAGTGCCACAAGGTCTGCAAACGACCCTCTGCAGGTTTTGAATTCAGAGTTATCCTTCTCCTAGACCAGTTGCCATCCAAGCTACTTACCCATAGCAGGAGGGAGAAGGAGCGGATTCACACCTTCCCCAAGGGTATTAGCACGTAAGTGAAAGTAATATATATATATATATATATATATATATATATATATATATATATATATCATATTTTATTGAGGGATCACACTTCGTTTTAACTTATTTCTCGCTGTTTTCTTTCTTTGTACCAGAGATTTAACAACACCAGGCGGCAATTGTCTGAACGCAAATTTCAAGTCTAAGAGACAATAAACCCTTGGTTTTGACCTCAGTGTCCACTTATATATTTTATATTTACATACATCTCTAATATTAAACATTTTTATTCAGAGATATAGCATACCTTTGAAGTATATTTTGATTATATTTTATATGTACTTGAATAGCCCATGAAGATTTCACGGTTTTCCTATTTTAATATTCTGATGAATCTTGATTTTTTATGTTAATGATTGAATAAGCTCATGGCGAATTCTTCGACAATAAAACATCCGAAGAAATTCCCCTATCATATCGTTAAATATTTGAACTTAACTTTAATAAAATATTGCAATAACAATAATAAATATGAATGCTGGTCATTATTTTAAGAAGTAAGCGGGTACAAATGAAAAGATTTGAAAACAGCCGTTGAACAGTTCTATCTTCTCTTCTTTATTTCTTCATTGTTATTTACTTTCATTTTCTCAGTGAAAGCAAGAGTGTATTTTCCCCCTCTTTCAATGCAATCAAAATGGTATTGTTCATAATTTAGGAGGTATTGGTAGGAGACGTCAAACATTTACATCTTTCCTTATATCTTAATTTCTTTCTAGCCAAATCCCTCATCTTAGGAAAATTTCTCCTAATAATAATTTAGAAATAATTCACAGAGGATGTTGTTTAATTTATGGTCAATGAATTTTTGTCGATTACCAAACTCGGCTTCCTTCGTTCGGAATTGAACAGCTTAAAAATGACACTTTTATCGCGTTCGTCATTGCTTCTGAGTATTTTGGCGGAGATCAAAGTGCAGTATATGTTTTTATCAGCTTAATCTTATTCTCTCTTTCTCTCCACTTCTACCTTCTCTTCTTTCTTTCCTTTTATCACTGAATCCACCCTCTTTACTCTCTTTTCAAGCGATCAAAACGGGAAATAGTCCATTTTTATGAGGTAATGACATGGCGGAACAGTCGTGCTTACAAGCACAGTTATAATAGGATATATATATATATATGTGTGTGTGTGTGTGTGTGTGTGTGTGTGTGTGTGTGTGCTGTAATTTTTCGCGGCTTTGGAATGAATTCCAGTAGACACCATTACATTCGCAGAAATACCTTTGGAGAATGTGTGAATACATATTTTCTCCCACTTCTATGGGTTAAATAGTAGAGCAGACCGAGCAGCCTTAGAGGTGATGATAAAATATTTAGCTGTTATAATTTTAATTCTTATCAAATGAAACTTCGACAAATCCTGCGGAAAACGTGGCAGGACTTGTTCATGAACAAAGAAGTTCTCCGCGCAAAGATGGAGGAGCAAGAAAACACCGACTTCGATGGGTCGAGCAACTTGCACGGATTCCAGACATACGCTTTTCCCAAAAAATCTTCTTCTCGAAGCACGCATCTAGCAAGAGACCACATGAAATTCCATATAATCGATTCAAGGATCCGCTCGATAAAAGCTAGCTGAGAAATTAAATCTATCCGGTCATTTGGGAGAAGGAAGCCGCAAAAAGAACCAATTAGAGAAAAGTATTCCACGAACTAACATTATACTTGGAAAAGCAGAAACCAAATAGAAGAGACGAAGAAATCTCAATGAAAAACCAGAGCTCCCCATCGCCTAAACCCTTCTAACCGACCATGCTATGGCTGCGGACGTCTCTTCAGATCCAACATAGGACTCATTTCACAGGGAAGGAAATGTCGATGAGTACCTCAAAGGTTTTCACAATGTTGGCTTAGCTACACATTATGCTGTGATTGCATTTTTTTTTAATTTTAAAACTCTTAAATAACCCTAGCTTATTAAACAACAGAAAGGAATTGATGATTAGATGTAGACATAAAAATAAATATTTATTTAAAAACACTGATCCAGATTCACTTTTAATATAAATTACGGCTTATTTTTAATTTATTTGGAATATAAATTAATGTTTTGTGTTTTTCTTTATTTAAATAAGAACTTGTAATCTGTCTTTAATTTTAAAAAGGATAAATATTCCCAAATATTTATTTTATTTATTTTTTTTTCTTATGTACATATATAAATCACGTTAATTTTAAATGCCAACCAGATATCCGGGAACATATATTAACATCCACAGAGAGACTGTTTCGCTGTATCACAGCTCCTTAGTGTGGCTAGACATCCAATTGCTTCAAGCAAAAAAAAAAAAGAATGTTAAAATCCCCTTCCTTTCTGCCGTGCGACGATGGCCTAGGGGTTATCTAACTGATGTCAAATCAGTTGTGATTGGATCCCGGTTTGAAGAAATCGGACGAGCACCGAGATGTGATGACAATATATGTTCCCGGGAGAGTGAGGAGCTGTGTTGACAATACATCCGGTTGAACTCTCGAAAGAATAGCTCCTACTACTATTAGGCATTACTCTTCAAGTACGAATGAGTTCTCCGAGGCCGCTGTTGTATTTCATATTGGAAAAAAATCAACGATGGCCTATGGGTATGCAATGAAGCAATCGGATATCTAGCCACACTAAGGAGCTGTGATACAATCTATCTGTAGATGATTATATATATATATATATATATATATATATATATATATATATATATATATAAAAGTGAACATAGAAGTCAACACTTAGAGGCGACAGTCTGTTTCATGCTATATGCAATCGTCAGGCCTGACGATTGCATATAGCATGAAACAGACTGTCGCCTCTAAGTGTTGACTTCTATGTTCACTTTTATATTTA
>OZ010601.1:38222422-38224922 GCA_963932145.1 Acanthosepion lycidas | reverse complement strand
AGGCCATTCTGGAAAATACTAGCCCTGTGCCCTCCTTCGTTCGCTTGAATACCATAGCTATATTCTTTTTGTCAGTTTGGCAGCTTGAATCTGGATTTATGTTTCCATCGTTCCATATATGAATGTTTTTGAGAAAAGGTTTGCAAGGAGATTAAATATCGATTTAGACCTGTCTCTTCTGTAGTAAAAGTAAGCAGACATATGCCTAGACCTCGTTGGATAGAGTTCCATAGGATATATAGATGGTATGATCTATCGAACCAACCCGAACCTTTTTGCATTTCAAAGATATTGTAACTAATATATCTCAAATATCTCTGGCGGGATCTGTCGTCTTTCGGCTGAAACAGGAAGACCAACCACTTTGAAATATTCTTCAAAAATGAAATATAACTCTAGCTTCAAGTATAAATTTTTGCCTCAATGAATGAAATTGTGTAACTGAATGGCAGAATAGGGATTAAGAAAGATTGCAATAAGAGAAAATTTAGTAAGAGCTAAAAATACAGAAAGTTTTGGAGAGACATGAAAAGCAGACGACACATAGAAGAGGATATTATGCCGTAACAGATGTAAGAAGCGACATTTACACTAATTTGGTTGAACACTATAATCTTCCTAGTGAGGATCCACCCTTTATTGATTAACCTGGAAAATAGTCACAATTCATTTAAAGATCGACAGGTGGTGATGGTTAGGGGAAGATTGCGTCTTTCCCAAGAAAACCTTAATAAGTTTCGACAAATAGACTAATATTCTTGACATCTAGTATTCGTAAGAATTTCGAATTACTGTCGTAATTACTAGACATACCTGTTAGTAGTTAATCCTATCAGTAGGTATGTCACATAGGCAGTACCATCAGTAGGTATATTTAGTAGGATATAACTGAAATTGATTTGATTTTTCATTTTGATTTATTGCTTTTACAGCATTCTGATCAATAATGCCTACTGCATTTTTAGTAAATGCGGGATCAGTTAAACGACATGCCAACTCTACCACTAGTTTTATGACTTTATGAATGGCATTGTCCTGATAAGTACAAGGGCGATGCTCATAGACGTGCTGGAACCTGCGAAAAAAGACGCGTTTCTTTTTTTCTTCTGGATCAGGTCCTGAATAGATGACATTACGTCCTCCTTGGGACCACAACGAAGTGGTGTATATTCCTGAGGCTTTCAATAATTAAATGTGGGTTTATTTTTCTTCTTCATGGAACTTGTCAGAAGGTTTTTACTTGATGATAAAACCGCACTTGGAGTTCTAATTAAGATGACCGCGTATTTGGAATTCGCCTTATCTATTTCTTCTAAGGTTCAATTGCCTCTTTTCTTTTGGGCGGCTGCCCTCCTGAGACAAATGGCATTGATGATGAGAGGGGGTGATATACTGATGGCATAGGTATTCATAGTTCGGATAAAAATTTGAACATTTTATCTACATCCACTAAATGCTACAAGAAATGTGACTCAAACTCTACTTTTCCAAAACAGAAATTAGGATCTGGAATTGAAATAAAAGCAGTGATGACACCTACACTGAAACCATCATAAAAATTCAAGATGTGAAATTTATAAATGCTAAACACTTGAAACACCGGATCAGCTAAATTAAATGGGAAAATGAATATAGAAGTGACTTAGGGGTAGTTTTACGCAACACCGAAAATTGCTTTAAAATCAAAACATTAAGCTATCGTCTTGAGTCATGTTCTTACATCGCCTCATCAGATCATGATTTTCGTATGGATGACATGAATTGCGCCAGATTCATTCGCAAATATCTAAACTGTTATCTTTATCCAAACCATTTCTCAGATCAATGGTTAAAAATGGCTTCGAGGGAATTAAACCTGTTAGTCTTGGCGAGGACCATCCTTCTAGGAAACTTGAAGAATTGTTAATATTAGACAATTTACATCACTTGAAGACTTTCAACAGAAGCTAAAATAGATATCACATGTAACAAGAAGAGAAAATAATGACATAAACAAGATAGTGATGTTCTACACTAAAATAAAGTCTACGAAAGCAACTACCCGTCAATACTGGGAAATGTGCTAACAGCTAAATGACTTGAAAAACTTATTGCCACGAAAAATTGTTTTAAGGGAAAGATTTTATAAATTTCAATTGAAACTAACACTGTCTACTCGGTCAATCATTGTCGAATGTTTCCTTATAATATTGCCGTTATTGTAGATTTGAGAAAACTACCCAATAACATATTTATACTTGGTTTCATAGTGGATGGTTGCTTCAGACTGGTTGCTAGCATTTTGAACAGTGTTTTTTTTTTTTTGCAGTCAGTTGAGCTGGTGCTGTGGAGTGCTTAGATGTGTTAATTATACGTTGCACAGATTGTTACCTGTTTAGGAGTTCAAGCCCTTTGCCTGTGAAGAATAATGTGAAGTTCAGCAAGTAAGCTGCGGTGGTCCTTTATAACCTGGTCTGATGATACCTGACAAAATAGGGGAAATTAAAGAGTTCAGGTACTT
>OZ010601.1:38187422-38217422 GCA_963932145.1 Acanthosepion lycidas | reverse complement strand
TATAAGTCACTTTAACAGGCAAGGCAAACAAAACCCAACAATTTAATTATAATAGACCCAGAATTTCGAAATCATCTATAACAACGACCAATTATATATATATATATATATATATATATATATATATATATATATATAAGGATGCATACACATACAAATATATACACAAGCATACAGATGAACATAAATATACAAAGAAATATACCCATACTCCCGACCACACACACACACACACACACACACACACACACATATATATATATATATATATATATATATATATATATATATATATATATATATATATATATATATATATACAGATAGATAGATAGATTAGAATTGTTCCAGCTTATCAGCCTTTTGCAAGTTATTAGACCCAGAACACTTTTACATAGTAAGGATTTTTGTAGATATTAATAATTTAATTGATGCAAGTCCTAATAATCAATCTATACTTAGAAAGAGAAGAACAGGATTTACCAAGGCTTTTGCGCATGAATATAGCGAAACCAACCGGAAATGGAACACTGGTCTTCGATTTCCAATTCCAATTCATTATCATTTACCTCACCCTCACATCCAAGCCTGCATTGCCTCGTATTGCTAAGCGGCCATCCATCTAGTTAAAGAACATTATTATCGTTTCTTAATTTCGGTGATCGGACGTGAACCGGTGTTTCAACGCGATATGACTGTAAACCCCCTTCATAATGCGTTCTGTTACATGTAGTATATTGGTATGATGAAAGTTCATTTAACTTTTTAACAATAAACTAGTATGTAGTCTGGTTTATAATGACATTTATCTTTAGAGTATATATCAGTAATTCAACCCAGCAAAATAGTTGAAAATAGTTGTATTATTTACTATTATAAAGAAACCGTATATTTATAATGTCAACCCGTATATTTATAATGTCAACGCTTTGATTCATCATTTGACCTGAAGTTATTCTCTAAATTATATTGTAAATGTTATATTTTTATAACTTCAAATCTTGAGATCAAAAACTGTTATTTCAAAACTTATTGATTAAAGCATTGACGATTTTTTCCCGTTCAATTTGCCATAGAGAAACTAAACCTAATAAATAAATAAATAAATAGGAAAAGACAACCTATTCAAACGAAATAGATTAATTTCACAAATCACACCAAGGCTATATATTTTATTTTAGGTTGTCGTTATAGTTGATACATTTTTGACTAGAAAAAGTGTCTGTCTCCTTTTCAAAAGATCGATATTCAATCAATTTCACTTTTAATTGTTTATCTGTCCCCCAGCAGGAATTTCTGTTATTTTCACTTTGGGAATTCTACGTCTAACGCTATGGAGATAGATTTTGTATTCTTGTCTTTTGCAAGAGAATCCTTATTATATAATGTTATCTTTTATTTAACTTTATTTGAGCAAACAGATTTTGCTAGCTTAAGAATTCGAATGAACTAAAATTCTTCTGTAGAGAATTTATACGACACACAGACTCTAGATACCAATCAAGTTCTCATAGCTTATCAGTACGTGAGTACATGTCACTCAAACTTGGTGTTGTATCTTATCTCAGGTAAAAGAGATTTGTGGAGATTCATTATAACATCCCATGACAAGAAAGAATTGGACAGACAACCTGCCCAAAACATTAGTGCAAAAATATTTTGAGACATGAGCAAAAATTATCTACATATATCATATATATATATATATAGAGAGAGAGAGAGAGACAGACAGACAGACACACAGACAGAGGCAGAGATATATTCTTTGTTAAATAGAAACTCTATCATCCACCTGACAAACAACGGTGAGAGGCTTCGCATTGTTTTTTAACATTTTACTGAAACTTGATTTACCGAAAAACAAAATGTCTTCAAAAGAATCCATCTTTGAAATAATAGATAAATATAACCCTATTGGCATATGCTCAACTGTCGGTAGATTTTATTTTTAAATTACATGTTGAAGATGCTTTTAATTATCATTTTCCAATTATTATTATTTTTCTTAATATTATGTTATTTTCTTTGATTTCTGGTGTGTACACATTTCTTTCCGGGTCCTGTCCAGAGAACTACGGTTGCTTTTGTTGATCAGCAAGGGATCTGCGCGTCAACAACAAAACAGTAAATTACAAATATACGAATCCCAAAACAACATAACATCCATCTGATAAATACCTGATGCACACCAGACACATCCATCAAAGATAAATTATATCATTATTATTATTATTATTTGACTATTAAATGTATCGGCTTGTTGATTAACGCCGCCGTCTCAACACCGCCGACTCAACGACATGCAAACTATGACAAATTTTGTAGAATTTTTGACAAACAATAAAAAAAGTAATTTATTAAGGATCATACTTAAAACAACATTTTAAAACCGGATAAAAGTAATTTATTAAGGATCATTTTTTAATACATTACAATATGTTTCATTTAAAAATTTATTGAAATTTTAAGCAATTCTCCTCAAATATTCAGCAGGAGATTGTTGTGAAAAAAAAAAGACAATCTGCAAAATTCTTTAGTCTGCCTCATGTACATCATATATTTCTTCGATTGTTCCTTTCCTCTTTGATCAAAGATTTTTATTTTCGGTCGAATGAAAAGTTTGAAAATTAAATACCTGTCAGTCAAATAGGGTGTTGTACGTAATACATCGCTAAGGTAAACAACCGAGCTTTCAAAATCTCTACAAATCAAAGTGCATACTATTACAAACAACACCGCTTTGTGTCGGCGGTGATTAAATGTTCCATCCAGCCTAACCGTAACTGAGAAAATACTTTACTCAACCCATAAGCTGTTGCATGCAACGCCGCCATCTGTGCAATCCCAACGATGTCATTTACTTAAAGAAATGGCTAAATGTTTATTCATTATATACAATAGTTATCGTTTAAATTTTGAAAACTTTTCCGACATCATTCTACATCGTCATGCATACATTTGGCCCAAAAATGTCTTATTGAAAAGCTGAAAGGTTTATTTGCAAGCACTGTACTTGCCATTTACCGTATTCTATGCGCCATCACTCTTACAAACGTAGCGGATCATGGCTTTCCACAAATTCCAGTCCTTTATAGCTCTTAGAAAATTTTGTCGCCATCTCTATCGTAATCTCTGTTCTTCCCATCATTTATACAAGCTTGTCATGTATTTTATGCGCTGCATCCATCTGCTCATTTTGTCTTCCATATGTCTTGTTATTCTCAAATTTTCTTAGCCCCCTCTCCTCATTATGTGCCCTCAAAATTTAAAGTGTATCTTTCTGATATTAAGTTATGTGCTTCCTTTTTGTTTCCATTTTCTCTAAAATTTTCTTCTTGTCCTCATATTATGTCTGAGGTATTCTTATTATTACTTCAATTTCTGCCTGGAATGAGTTTTGAACATCTTTACTAATATTATTGTGAAATCAATGCAGTATCAAATTTGACATCTTGCATATTAGTTTATTCCAAATAGTTTCTATGCTTTTGCCTTTTTAAAGCAGCCGTTAATATTTATTTAAGGTCATATAAAGCACTTTCAACGAATATAATTCAAATATATTTAAACTACATCACACTGCATTTCTCTAGGTTTATTTTCATGACTCATATTTTAATCATATACTTTTTGACGATGTATACTTCTGCCTCCATCGGGTATCTCTCACTTTTTCCATTCTTCATTCTTAGTTTAAGTTAAATTAGTATGTTTTCCCTGAACCTCATATCAGTTAAGGCTGCGATAAAAAGGCAAAACCATAGACACTATTTGATACTGCATTGATTTCACAATAATATTAATAACGATTTTGAAAACTCATTCCAGGTAGAAATGATATTTTAAAGAATATCGATAACTAAAATGTAGTTTTAATTTTCCACATTAATTGATTTTTTTCTTGTTGAGTCGATTATACATCGTCTATAACATTTCTGAAATCTGGAGTATAGTTATATAGAACCCGATAAATAACCTCCAGTTGCATAATGGAATTTCTAATCATCTGATAGGGAACTGTAAGTATTTCTACTAAAAACAGCGGAAATTCATATTCTATATTTCCAGAAACTGGAACCAGTAAGCTGCGTTGAAATTCCAGCTTTGTTGCACACTAATGCTCTTGGGAAAAGAATGAATCAATCTCTTCTCCTCAACCTATGGATTAAATAACAGAGTAGACGGGATTCTCTAGTCTAGAATGGCAGTCAGTTTAAGATAAAGATATATATATACAATTCTGTGAAGTCCATTAATCCGTCCGTCACATCCTCTAAAATAGTCATAGATATACCGATCGAATCCGAGTTTTGAGGAGCAGCTCAAAGCAGATAAGTGTGTACAAAGTGCAGTAAATTTTACTAGGATGCGTAGTTTAGTACGATAAATTTTCAGTCACTTTTGAAGAATTAAAATTTTATTATTTAACATAAAATAATCCAACTATTTAAAACCGAATTAATGATTAAAGAAACAAATACGCATTTAATAAAAATGCAATATTGTTTTTGAATATTTTTTCATTAAGTTCTTATATACAAGAATCCTGTCTCCAGTTCACTTTACTTTTACGAAAACTATAAACAAATCACAAGGCTATACGCTTCAAAAAAATTGAATTTAGACCTACAAAGAAATATTTACGCATGGTGCATGCTCAAGAGTAAGAAATCCTACGAATTTATTTTTCACTCTTAAAAAAGAAAAAAGAAATTTTCTTAAAAAAATTTTGTTTACGGTGAAGTGTTATAAAATTAAATCAATATTTAAAAAAAATATTAAACGATGAAGCAGGATTTTGTAAAAGTAACTTCCAAAGAAACCAGCTTATTCAAATTTCATCGATTGGTTTGCGAAATTGAACGATACGTAGAGTTTGTAAATCTCGAGAAAAGCTTAGTGATAACTTCAAAAATACTAAATACTGTGAGGATTTCAAAACGCATGAGTGTATTGCAAAATATTCTAGTAACTCCAAATTCCAAACCAAAATAAAGGCAATGGAGAACTACTTCGCTATCTTTCGAAAGAATCAGGACAATTTGCAGATAATAATAATAATAATAATAATAATAATAATAATAATAATAATAATAGACAAGTACAGCCCACACTTTACGAAGGGGTTTATCTATGTAATTTTTTTTTTTTCAATATCAGTCGGGGATCTCACGTCTAGGCCATCGTCGTAAGGGAATTAATGATTTTATCGATAAGAAATACGCCAGCGGTTTGGAGAACTCAATTCTATTTACTTGAAGAGTAATGCTTAATAGCAGTAGCAGCCCACTATTTTAAACCCCCCTTCATATATATATATATATATATATATATATATATATATATGAAGGAATCTAAATGAAATAATATTAAAAAACGAATGCATATTAATCTACAACCCAGTGTGTCTGAAGATTTTAATTTTTTTAATATTTTTTATTGTTCAATATATATATATATATATATATATATATATATATATATATATATATATATATATATATTGTGAGACCGGAAACTACCTACACAATAGACTCTTCAAGGCCTATATTAAGTAGGCGACATAGCACTCTACGAGGGAGTGACAGAAAGTTAGAGTGAGAGTCTCGTACGACTACCAGTGTTGGACACTAACATATAGTAAGCTCTGCTTTTACTATCTCTGTAACCTGTTGTTAATATATCTTTCTTACATCTAATCCGTGTTCCGTGTTTTACTTCTGTGGGCCAAACTTTGGCACCCACATCAGTGGCGACGAGGATTCTAGAAACGCACTCACGGCTAAACCTAAATACCTTACCAATCCCACATCTGGGTCGAGGAAGAATTCGTGAAACGCATTCACGTCGAAAACCACAATACTTTGCCAGTCCCACATCAGTGGCATCAGAGAAGATTCGAGAATTTCGTTCTCACCGTATCAATAGCGACAGTACTCGGAAAATACACAAACTCCACGTGTTCCCACAGCAGTGTTGAACGAGAAATTAAGCTGGTATTAATACATTAGCGATTTAAAAGCTAAACACCCAGCCTCTATATATATTCCAATACCAAACGCCATTGACAAACTAGAGATTCGACATCTACGGAATATTAAATTATGTCCAAATAACATACGAGAACGATTTTTACACACCCAAACACACAGAAAAAAAACAGTTGTTTGTAAAAAAAACTGACAACACAAGATCAAGTACTACGATTATACTCAAGTTTTCGGAAAAAATTATCGAAATATTTTTTTTTTTAAACTGACTTGAACTCGGGCATAAAATTATTTTCCCCTCAAATTCACTGAGGTGAGTTTTCTTCTTTTTGTACCTCTATAAAAAGAAAATACATAAGTGTGTTGAAAAATTATTCAATTACGTTAAAATTAACGGAAACACGGAAAAAAAGCGAAACACACATAATTAGTTTAGTTTAACTATTGTCTGTCCATATTTTTTTATCTGTAAAAGAAAAAGAAGGAACAAAAATCTATCCAAGATTTTTTTTTGTGTACCTCCTCTTAGTACACGTGTTTCAAAGCAACAAAAAAGCGCTGTCATTTTTAAATATGGAAGATTTGCAAAAAGTAGTTGCCCAAATGTTAAAACTAAATTTGGACCAGCAACAAAAATAAGAAGAAAGACAACAAGAACTATTTTTGGATTTACATAAACAGCAAATGGAATTCCAAAAAATTACGCTTCAGAATGTTGAACTACAACAGAAACAACTTAAAGAATTACTCGTAAATGCATTAAAAGGCTCAAACTCTGAAAAAGATACAATATTCTCCCAGAGTATAATCTATAATTCAATGGAAAGCTTTGCATACGTACCAGAGGAAGACAAAACTTTCTAGGCTTTTCACAGGCGCTACGAAGATATTTTCAACGTAGACTGTGAACAATGGCCCAGTAAAAAAAAAGGTACGTCTACTATTGAGAAAAGTGGGAACTACAGAACATAGTAGGTTCGTAGACGTCATACTACCCAAGAAAACGACTGACTTGGATTTTTCAGAGACGATTAAACTCCTATCGCAATGCTGGCTTTTAGAGTAAAGGTTGCGCCTGCAATTTTCCAGCAGGTCATGGACGTCATGCTGGGCGATCTTGACTACGCAACAGCCTATTTGGATGATATACTAGTTAATAGTAAAACTATGGCAGAGCACCGGAACCATATCATAAACGTATTCGAAAAGATACAAGAATACGGATTTAAGGTAAAGGAGGCAAAGTGTGACTTTTTCTTACCAGAGATTAAATACTTAGGCCACATTATAAATAAAGATGGTCGTCGGCCGGATTCAGAAATAGCCAACGCGATCAGAAACATGCCGGCCCCAGATAACGTTCAAGCGTTACAAAGCTTCCTCGGCCTAGCTAACTCTTACCAAGGGTTCATTCAGAACATGCAAAATTTGAGAGGGCCTCCAAACCAACTTTTAAAAAAGGACAAACCATGATCATGGACCCCGGGATGCTAAGACGCATTCGAGAATATCAAGAAAACTCTTACTTCAGACCTCTCCCTCACACATTTCAACCCTAGTCTCGATATCATAGTCGCAAGTGATGCAAGCTCGTACGGCATAGGCGCTTGCATATTACATAAACTACCAGATGGTTCGCGAAAAGCTGTGGCTCACGCATCAAGATCTCTACTTCAAGCTGACAAACAATAAATCCCAAGATGAAAAAGTATTAACAGTTTTATTTTTTCTCTCCTTTTCAAAAAAGAAAACTCTTTAGAAGGGGGGTATTGTAAGACCGGAAACTACACAATAGACTCTTCCAGGCCTATATTAAGTAGGCGACAGAGGAGAATGATGGACAGTGACAGAGAGTGATAGAGAGACAGTGAGAGTCTCGTACGACTACCAGTGTTGGACACTAACTTATAGTAAGCTCTGCTTACACTATCTCTGTAGCCTGTTGTTAATATATGTTTCTTACATCTAATCCGTGTTCCGTGTTTTACTTCTGTGGGCCCAACTTTGGCACCCACATCAGTGGCGACGAGGATTCTAGAAACGTACTCACGGCGAAACCTAAATACTTATATATATATATATATATATATATATATATATATATATATATATATATATATATATATATATTAGTAGTAATCTTATAAGAAATTATACTCGTTCGGAAAACCTTCAGTGTAGTGATTTGCAAATAATCAAACCAATACCAAAAGGAAAAAAGGTATAAAAAATAAAGAACCAAGAACATATTCATTAGCCGAAAATAATCGTGTAGGGTTCAAGTCAAAAGCCCAAAGAAAAAACCAATACGAGTAGGCAAAATAACTAAATAAAGTGCTCGATACAGTATATATATATATATATATATATATATATATATATATATATATGGAATACACCCACAGCGTTCAGGATTCCATCGTTGAGCGACAGCACCTTGGAGAAATCCTAAGTAAACCAAGAATACAGTGTCCCAAATGTAACCAGAAGGCTGTTTGGACAAATCTTGACAAAGAGCTTTCTTTTATCCTTTATAACAATCTTAAGGGTCACATAGGGTAACAAATCAATTCCTTTTGTAGAACAATATACGACGTTTGCTTTGAGTGATTTGAACCAGTAATGAGAAAGACGAAAAACGACCAAATCGACAACAAATCCAGGAAGGAAAATTGCAGTCAGAACAGACGTTACTGAATTGTTATGCGCGCAAACTCACGATCTAACATGCGCAAGTGAAACATTTGCCTAGTCGTTTATAACAATTTTTACGAGCGCGTCAATAACGGCTAACGCGTTCAGGAACTTTCATTACGGACAGAAGCTGCAAAGAGGTACAATCGTTTATTTATTTCATTAACAATTTACAAAGAGGAACGATCTTTTTTTTTCTTTTTTCTTTTTATACGATGCCTGGTGGCAAATGCTGCTGGTGGCGCCTGGGGTGGTGGTCCCACCTTAGCCACCGAAACCGTGAGATCAACCCTGGTTGGCAGCTGATGAAGACAGGGTAACGCACGTGATAACACACGTTGTATGTTTAATATATATATATATATATATATATATATATATATATATATATATATATATATATATATATATATATATGTATCATTAAATAGAAATTATTCTTTATTTATTATTATATATGTAAAAAAATGCAATTTTTATGGTTAGTGTGTTGTTTTATTTTATTATCAGAATCCCAGTGTATAAATAGAATTTACTGCTGAATAAATTAAGATCCTTTCAGAATTATTTTCAGGAAATAGGCACAAGAATTCATATCTAATCGAAATTTTATCTCAAATCCGCTTGCTTTGAATATTTCGTTAACAACTGACCATAAGAACAACGTTGGAGAAACCTTGTGAATAAATGTCCAGAATATGTCCAGTGCGACCATTTTTGATCGAAATACAACCCAAAGGAGTTGGACTGTGACAGGCATATTGGTGAGTTTTCCCAAATTATGTTCGTTCAGACTATCGGGACCAAATGACTTGGATACGCTAAAATATTAGAATCTTGATCGATTGCCAGGATTTTATCCAGGCCGAATCCGAAACCGAGGTTTAATTCAAGAGGAAACTCTTTGTGTTTGATGTGTTTATTATCGACGATAATAACAAAGGCGTATGGTCTCTCTGAAGATCTTTTCACTTTCTCTTCCAGACATTTGTCGTTAGTCAGCATCGCAATTATACAACATCCTCTCTTTCTTTCTCTGTCTATCTGTCTGTTTCTCTCCCTCCCTCTTCCCACCTCTCTCTCTCTCTTTCTCTGCCTTTCTCTCTCCACAAGACAAATGTTCATAGGAATATAAAATTCTCTTCCGATTTTCCTTCGGATTTAGGAAAATGGGACCTAGCCAACAATCGTTGTACTTTGTGCTTTATATACTGTAAGACGCAACACAATGCCCGCAGCTCATCTAAACACAGTGTGAAAACATTTCCTTCCTTTTCAAAATTTTGACAGGTGCTAAAATATAATGACACCTATTACCATCAAACAAAAGTCGGAGAAGTATTCAAAGAATAATACTCTAACCGAAAAAATAAGTATTCTTTGTTTCTTTCTCTTATGTTTTTCCTTATACCTACACCAGTAAACATTATCCTGAGGGCCTAGATGAAAAAGTGAAAACTGCATCCTAGGATTTCAGATTTTTACGCTTCTACACGGACTAATTGTATTCTGTTGTTTTTTTGTTTTTTTTTCTCAGTGTTCTGAAGTAAAAACTTTCGAGAAAAGTACTTGTTCGTTAATGATTTCAGGACCCAAAACCCATCAAATTCCGAAATTTAATTTCACTAAATAGGTAAGACTACAGGTACCACTACAGCGTGTGATCTACAGGTAGGATTCTTTGTCAGCGTGTGGTCTACATTAAAGGATATGAGCTATATGCACAATTCTACTGAAATTTAAATATTTCAATCTCATTAAGCTTTAATTTGTTAGAAAATTATGTAATAGAATGCCAAAATTATTGTTGCATTTCTCAATAATAATCAAACTGTGTATAAACAAGGATAATTTATATATATATATATATATATATATATATATATTGGGGGTGGACTCTCCCATAGTATTCGACGTATGAGGGTGAAGCAGCGCAGCACATATAATTTGATTATAGTGGTGAAGGCTTTGTGCAGAACCAACCAGACGTTTTGACAGGGCCGAGAAAACAAAGAAATGTTGCACTACGAATCGAGTTGTCCTTCACCTAGAAGGTCAACACATCCAGTCTACCCTGAAGAAGTGGATTAATGCATTTAGCTTGTAAGCTATTGTAATGGGTTCGACTGTAAATCTAACTCGGCTACATATATGATAAAATATAGTTTTAAGTTATGCAAAATTCATGGGATAAAGCGTTCGCTATCAAGGATACAGCTTATGTAAATATAAACGTGAACACCCAGAGGCGACACGCTGTATAATGCTTGAAAGCAGTCGTCAAACCTGACTACAAGCATGTATCAGACAGTCTCTTCTGGGAGTTGAATTCAATGTCGACTTTTATTTTGGATTCCGAGGTTTTCATTACAGCGCCTGTTTTTGGTGATTTTTACGATTTTTTTTTTTTTTTTTTTTTGCGACGAATTTGTTTGTACGATAACAATTTTTATAACTTGGAAATAAAATTTGGAATAACCGAAATTAATTGCGAAATCCATTGAAAATTAGCCATAAAATAAAAATAACTGTTTGTAAGAAAAATTAAGGAACTATGTATATTTTCTTTAAATTAAGCGGCCATAAAATGATTATTTTAAAACGTAAGCTTAAATATCAATATAATACTTAAATGCAGCGTTAACTTTTGCGTTCTTCTGTAGTTTATTGTTGCTTATCGTATCTACTTATCCCTACCTATTGTGACGAAGGACTAATCAAGTACTCTCCGCAGGAGCTAGCTTAAATGCCGCCCAATTGAGTTGCTTGCATATATATATATATATATATATATATATATATATATATATGGAGAAATATAGTTTTAAGATGCGCTATATTTATGCACTCAATGTCAGAGAAAGAGCGTATGTAAATATAACAGTGAACATTGAAGTCAACACTAAGAGGTGACTGGCTGGTTCATACTAGACGCAATAGTCATGCCGCCTGATGATTGCGTCTCGCATAAAACACCCTGCCGCCTCTGAGTGTATACTTTAATGTTCATTATATATATCCATTCAACGTCATCACTTGATAAGACACCGAGGGTGTTGAAACAAAATGGCTATTTTTGTAGTGATTTTATAACATATTTATGTTATAATTTTTTTTTTAAATAAATAATTATATATATATATATATATATATATATATATATATATGTGTGTGTGTGTGTGTGTGTGTGTGTGTAAGGACTACCACTTCATATATTTTTCATTTATTTTTATATTAAATTATTATAAATATTAATATTGTTCACTTTCCGAGATCACTTTCAAGATGTAGATATCACGATTTAGTAGATCTGTGTTGTTGTAGGTCACATTTGGCATCCGTAGGTTGGTTGCTCTTCATGGCTGAAGAATTCCAAATCCAGTCGAATTTGTGATATTCACTTACGCAAATACCCTTGGGAAAATTATGAATCCATATTTTCTACTCGCAGCTATGGGTTATTTAGTAGAAATTGTATCAGTATATTATTATTATTATCATGTGAAATTCTTCTTGCGATCTAAAAATAATTTCCTGGCTTTGTATAACCTGCAACAGATTGATAAGTAAATCAAACAAAGGCACAGAAAAAACAGAAAAAAAAATCATTTTGTTTATAGTTACTTTGTTATAAATTTTTTTTCAATAAATTCATTTTCAATCTTTTAATCCAGACCGTGCCGTTCATCTCACAAAAGCCAAATATTTCTAGCAGTACATGATCAAACTAGATACCCTGTGTGTGACTACCATCCCTAAATGATAATGTACTATCCTAACCAGACTATACTTTTCTCCCCTGACTCTTATAAAAACACTCTAAATTAGACACTACTTGAAGAGTTGCATCGTCCACCGCGAGGAAAGTTGGCTCTCTGTGCCGCGCCAGGAAATTTTTCTCCCTGGCATCGATACTTCAATTATACAAATCAACCATTCGCCCTTGCATGGAGTATTGCTGCCATATATGGTCTCGGTCACCTTCTGTTTACCTCGGAGTTCTTGACAAGATCCAGAGACGGATATGTAATATAAGTGGCCCTGATCTGACATCTCGTCTACAGTTGCTTTCTCACAGACGCGCCGTCGCCTCTCTCTGTCTTTTCTACAACTACTTTCATGGTAATTTCTCCGCTGAGCTGCTTTCACTGATTCCCCGACTCTATGAATTCAAGCACCCTACGAGGCTGGCATCCCGCTCTCACCCTTACACTGTAGAAACTTTTAAATGTAGCCGCCTCTTCTACTCCAATAGCTTCATACCTCGCACCTCTCGCCTGTGGAACACCCTTCCCAATTGCTGTTTCCCTGAGAGTTATAATCACCAACTATTCAAATGTAAAGTCAATCGAAATCTCCAGTTACCTTGATTTATCCACTATCCTTCTCGCCATCCTTTCTTCTATCACTCCTATCTGCTCTCGCTCCAAATTTTCTGCATCCTAGTGGCTTCACGCCTTGCTCGGGGCGTCATGCTTAAAAAAAAAATTGAAAAATATTGTGATTAAGCGTTTAAGTTGATCGATTTTGGAATCCTTGTATGGCACTCAATTTGAATGTTGGGATTTGGCATGAAAAATAAATCCACTGAATATTATTTTCTACATCCTTACAATTTTCGATGAAACATATTAAAAGAATTAGCTGAGGTTCAAAGTCATAGTGTTCGAATTTTACTCCAGGGATAAGTGAAAGCCTTATAGCAAAGCTTTATCAAATCTATAATGTTAAAAAAAATGCAAATAAAAGCACTTTGTCGTATAATTTGTCCCCAGCAATATTATGGTGTTATATACATTTTTAGCTAATATTTGTTTTTATTAATTATGATCTATCAAATATTATTGAGTAGATGTTTTTTGTAAATTTTTACACAGTTTTTGCTTACCGGAAAAAATTCATGTCTATTTGTGATGATTCATAATTAGAATTCTGGCTTGAATTTATTTTCCATTAAATGCATCTAATGTAAAAGATGTCATTTTTTTTTTAATTAATTCTTGAAATAGTAAAATCTGTAAGCAAAAATTTCGGAAATTATGTATTTCTGTATTTCAGAGGATGTTTAAAAGTAAATGCTCCAAAATTGGTGAAAGCTAAGAAAACTTTTCTACCAGTACTTATCACATTGAATGACAGCTTTCACATTAAGTGCAATGTTGATTTTCTAAAAAGTGTAATATCAACCTGCCCTATAAGGCATTTGTTAGGATAAGTAATAGACTAGTATCAAGATACGCTCTCTAGCAATTAGAGAATGGTAAAAACAGGTGGCGCACAAAAATGATCTAGGCAAATTACACACAGCGCAAAATAACCGAGAAAAATCACACATAGAGCAACAATGATCGAGGCAAATTACACATAGGGCAAAAATGATCTAGGCAAATCACGCATAGAGCAACAATGATCGAGGCAAATTACGCATAGAGCAAAAATGATCTAGGCAAATCACACATAGAGCAAAAATGTTCTCGGCAAATCACACAGAAAAAAATGATCTAGGCAAATCGCACATAGAGCAAAAATGATCTAAGCAAATCACGCATGGAGCATTAATGATCTAAGCAAATCATGCATAAAGCCACAATGATCGAGGCAAATTACGCATAGAGCAAAAAAGATCAAGGCAAATCACACATAGAGCAACAATGATCGAGGCAAATTACACATAGGGCAAAAATGAAATAGGCAAATCACACATAGAGCGACAATGATCTAGGCAAATCACACATAGATCAACAATGATCTAAGCAAATCACGCATAGAGCTACAATTCTCGAGGCAAATTACGCATAGAGCAAAAATGATCTAGGCAAATCACGCATGGAGCAACAATGATCTAGTCAAATCACACATAGAGCAACGATGATGTAAGCAAATCACGCATAGAGCAACAATGATCCAGCCAAATTACACATAGAGCAAAAATGATCCTCAGCAAATCACGTATAGAGCAACAATGATCGAGGCAAATTACACATAGAGCAAAAATGATCTAGGCAAATCACATATAGAGCAAAAATGATCTAGGGACATACACATAGAGCAACAATTATCTATGCAAATCATTCATAGAGCAATAATCATCTATTCAAATCACGCATAGAGCCACAATGATCGAGGCAAATTACACATAGAGCAACAATGATCTAAGCAAATCACGCATAGAGCCACAATGATCTAGTCAAATCACACATAGAGCAACGATGATGTACGCAAATCAAGCATAGAGCAACAATGATCCAGCCAAATTACACGTAGAGCAAAAATGATCCTCAGCAAATCAAGTATAGAGCAACAATGATCGAGGCAAATTACACATAGAGCAAAAATGATCTAGGCAAATCACATATAGAGCAAAAATTATCTAGGGACATCACACATAGAGCAACAATTATCTATGCAAATCATTCATAGAGCAACAATCATCTAGTCAAATCACGCATAGAGCCACAAAGATCGAGGCAAATTACACATAGATCAAAAATGATTGAGGCAAATCACACATAGAGCAACAATGATCTAGTAAAATCATGCATAGAGAAACAATGGTTGATCAAATTACACAGAGCAAAAATGATCAAGACAAATCACACTGAGCAAAAATTATCTAGGGACATCACACATAGAGCAAAAATGATCTAAGCAAATCACGCATAGAGCAACAATGATCGAGGTGAATCAAACAGAACAAAAATAATCTAAGGAAATCACGCATAGAGCAACAATGATGGAGACAAATCACACATGGAGCAACAATGATGGAGGCAAATCACACATAGAGTAACAATAATCTTGAAAAATTACTCATAGATCAAAAATGATCGAGGCAAATCACACAGAACAAAAACAATCTAGGCAAATCACACATAGAGCAACAATGACTAAGGCAAATCACACAGGACAAAAATGATCTAGGACAATCACACATAGAGTAAAAATGATCTAGGCAAATCACACATAGACCAACAATGATCTAGGCAAATCACTCATAGAGCAACAATGATCTAGGCAAATCACACGGAGCAAAAACGATCTAGGTAAATCACACATAGAGCAAAAATTATCAAGGTAAATCACACATAGAGAAAAATGATCTCGTTGCTTTCTGAACAGTTGTGAATTCGGTAGTGTTCTTGTTCTGGGCAAGCTGGACGTCAAGACTAGTTAACCCAATCTAATCTATAGGTCGGGAGAGAACTCGGTCAGAATTTAAACTTGCCTAGTCGATATCACTATTCCTAACACTAATATTAAAGCGATAATTTAATACATTCTATTTGCTGAAAATATTTTTCTATTCATCCATGTAATTACATAAAAAATGCGTCCTGTAATCTTACACCATTTGTTGTAATTTACGAACCAATATAATTAGTGATTCTGTTAAAAAAGTAGCATTAGTGCCACTTTATATAAAAAGTAAATACCAAGTACAACATTTACTTAATAAACGTACTTTTTGGTCAAACAAATATTAGGTTCTCAAACATGAAATGACACATTTTTGGTGGCTCTTGATCCAGTCGTCTAAAGAAGTAACCTCCTTAGTATATGAAAATCTTGACTTATTTTTGATTCATTTTCTTTCCAGATATTTTTCTTTAAATATATTGTTATTCATAAGCACAATAAAAATGATTACAATGAAAGCATGTCGAGTAATCTTACTGTGTGAGTACAAACTGGGATGCATCGAATTATTACATGCGAAGAGAAATAGATACACTTTGACATCACTAAGAAAGTAGTGGTTAGATGCAAGTGAATCACCAAAACAATACCTAAAGCCCTAAAAAGTTAATGGTTACTGTATGGTGGTCTTTCAAATGTGTTATCCATTATTCATTCTTGCTTCAACAGAAAACAATAACAGCAACCGTGTATTATGGAGAAATTGAGTGTATGAACGAAAAATGGAAAACAAAAAACAAAACATCCTAAACTTGTGAGTAGGGATGGCCCAAATTTTTGCGCAAGACAACGCTTGGACGGGCGCTTCTCAATGAACCGTACAAAAGCTGTATGGTCTGAATATCATACGTCATTCGATACGTGACAACCTAATATATACTAGACAAAATGGAAGTTAAAAGTATGACATAATTTAGGAAGAAAGAATTAAGAATATGCATACAAAAATGGTTCTGTGCCAAGTGCAGATGTTATTAACGTGGGAATTGACACTGGTGTTCTCGGTTCCAATCCAAGTCAAGATCTTTGGAAATGTATGCATCACTCTCTTCCCACTTTCTCTTGTTATAAAGCATGTTACAATCACTTGAACAGGATTTTAAGCGTCTAATATTTTTTTTTCAGATTTAGCGAATATGTGGGCAGTAATATTTTTCACATATAATAGACATGATTTAAATAATATTATCCAATAGAGAAATAAATTCTCACCAATAAGACTGATTTATTTACGGATGACTTTGATCCATCTTAAAGAAACACCCTTATATATAATCCCTCTTAATGAAACACCATTTAGATTAGCAGAAGTGCAAACTGGGCTTCTAGCTGTGGTTGGCAACCAGACTAGGAGGACAACAACTTTGAATTTGTGTGTTAGCAAGCGATTTTGAAACTATATATTTACCGTAGGTGTTACTATAGAGCTAATATGTATAAAAAAAAACAATTTAGAATGTTTAAATTAATACTGGTATAACTAAAGTGAGGTAAAGTGCTGTTATCAAAAGCATGTGCTTAAATGGAAAGAAGGGAATGGAAAAAGGAAATAACGATCATTAAATTAAACTACGATAACAAAGGAACGAAAGAAAGAAGGGGTGAAAATGAAGTAAGTTTTATTGATGAAAAAATGAGGATAACTGTGTCTGAAAATTTGAGGATAGCTATTTTCTACTTTCACTTTCTTTTTTATTTCTTGATTTACTATAACTATTTATCCTTGAATTTATTAGTACGCGTCTTTTTAACATTATCAATCCGTCTCTTTCTTTTTTTACGATTTTCCATCCCTTCGTCATTTTTCTTATAATACCTGCGTCAGCGATACAATATTGACAGAAACAACGTGAGTCTCTCCTTTACTTTCACCTTTCTCTCCATTATTTTAACTTCACCATTCATCATTGAATACGCGTATTTTTAACGTTGTCAGTCCGTCTCTTTCTCTCTTTACGCGTTTCCATCTCTACGTCACTTTTTTTTAGAAAACCTATGCCTGTCAGCAATACTCTATTGTCAGGATCAACGTGAGTCAATCCTCTACTTTCACTTTCGTTTTCTCTCCATTGCTTTCCCTTAGCTATTTATCATTGGCCTTATCAGTATGCGTCTTCTTAACATTATCAATCCCTCTCTTTCTCTCTATGTCATTATTTAGAAAACCTATGCCTATCAGTGATACCTTACTGTCAGAATCAACATTGACGCCTACTGTTTTGTAGGTAGCATACATAGATACAATCTCCCTCAGAAACAGAAATCTCATCGAAATTATTTCTCTGCTCATTTTAAAGGTATCGCTCTATTTATTCTTGCTCTTCTCCGTAAATTGCGCTGTTTGGATATGATGACAGGACAGGCAGAAAAATGACACCGTGAAAATACAAGGACAAAGAAACTGAAGAAAAAGACCTGGCTTTTGGCCCATTTTATTGCATTCGTTTGGGACATATCCAAAACACGGAAACGCTGACTGAACTATATTGATTGGCGTTCGCCCAAACGATCACCTTTCTTGTTTCCAATTTTTCATTTCACTTCACACACACACACACACACAAGTATATATATATATATATATATATATATATATATATATATATAATTATTCATTTAAAAATATGATTCCAACACGCTACATAAGTGTTCTCATGTTTCAAAACAAGACGCGAAAACTTTAATATAATTATTTGAATTAAATTGAATTAAAGTAAGCTCTGTTCCATCTTCAAACGAATCAGCGCGATTGTTCATTTAGAAAGGGGCGCAGGGTGTTAATAATTTGTATCAGTATAGAGTTACATTCATAGATGTCAAGTCAGGGTAAGGTTGGGGGTGTGTAAATTTAAAACGGAAGATGATTTCGTCTAGTCTGGTTTACGTGTCTATGGAGATTTTTTGATTTTTTCTTTTTTATTTGATTTTTTCTGAAAGGGTTTTGGGTATATAAAAAAACTGCCATAACATTTGTTTTTCGACGACTTCATAAGGTGTTATCTTTTTTTGTAGGGTATTTAAGACAATGGAATTAAATAAAAATATATGGTAATTATTCAACGCAAAAATTTGATGATGTCGGCAAAAAAAACCGTAAATTGATGTCTATTGTTTAATAGATTTTTATTATTTAGAAACTTAATAATGTGTAGTTTCTCATGTAGGCATAAAGGGCCTGGTTTACAAGTTCTAGTTTTGTTTATATAGACAGACTATTCAGAGCTGTACATTTGAACCCTGGATTTATATTTATATATAAACGCTCTGAAGTGAATTTGGTCGTCCGCTGCTCGTGAGCACATTTTAGGCTTAAGGCTTCAGCTCCTGTACTGTGGAACTATTTTCACTTTTGAGCGCTATTCGCTATAATAAGCCTTTTCAGGTGGGATTTTTTAATTTTCTTAAAATGTTTAAATTTGTTTTAAAATTATTTATTTTACTATTATTATTTTTTGTTGTTTTGCTATTTTAGACATTGGCTGAATTATCCACACCCCACAAATCTGCGGGTTTGGTTTGCCTGTCAAATCGAACAAGCTCAGTGGCATATAGGTATTCATCTTATTACGAGTCACTGCGTATCTGATGATTGCGTGAAAGCACATGAAACTAATAGTAGTGGCCAGGCTTTGCCGACCTTCTCATTCGAATTAATATATATATATGAGAGCAAGATCTAAAAGGTCAGCCAATCTAACAGTGATTTCATCTCACAATTTTCACACCTGCTGCATATGTGGCCTCCTTTGTAAATCACTAGCCGGTCTTAAATGTCACTTAAGATTATATCATAAACTTTCATAACTGAATCAATAAGCTGGCAGATCCTCATACGTCGAAACCGACGGGAGAGTTCATTATTATAATATATATATATATATATATATATATATATATATATATATATATATATATATATATATATATAGTCATTTTAGTATAAACCTGTATTGTTCGTCAATTCCTAATAAAAATATATCGCTGATAATTTTTATATGGAAAATATCTTACTGGTAATTTTACTATACAAATGTATTTTTATACTTTCATAGCATTTTGGTTTTGGTTTCGAGTTCCCATAGTTGGGACCATTGCAGCTGCTACCTGGGAGCACCAGTAACTAAAAGATAGCACTACGCTCTTCAAAACCTCCCGATCAGAGACCTTGCTGCCGGTGTAGTTTATTATAAAAAACAAAATAGAAACATCAGTTCGAAACTTATATGTTTATAATGCGCTGTCTGACAAAATTGATTGATGTAATAAGTTCTTCAAGTTAATATGATCTAAATATCGTTCAGTTGAATGTGTTGCAACTTTGGTTTTTCGAATCCATTTCCTTGCAGTTGTTTACGGATGATAATTGCAGCTAAATTACATAAACTGTACAGTTCAATCTAAATAAATTGTCGTTGGTCGTACAAGGAAGCAATATTAAAAGCAAGTGTCTCTGTATAAATTGTGCCTGTATAACTAAAGACGTTATAATGTCTATGTTTTGCCATGGATATAAAAAATAAAAAGAGAGAAAAAAGAATTTATTCAGCAGGAAGAGGTACAATAGTGACAAGTAATTACCACACTAACAAGTGGTCTAGACATGAAGTGAGTTATTTATTAAGGCGCTGGGTACACATTTCAACAAGCTTCGTAGGTTAAAAAATCACCAGACTAAAGTTTGGAAGCAGACTCCATTATGGCCCACCCAATCAACTCGGCAGTAGACAACCATTCAGTTGAAGTACATTAAATTATACACTTAGCTTGCAGTCATAAGTAGATGTTTACTGTTCTTAAAATCTCTACTTGTTGTATTTTATTGTATACAAAAAGAAATACGCAAAAATCATCGCTTGAAAGGTTGTTTAGTGTCGCTAAAAAAATCCAGTGATATCGAACGTTAAGAATTTAGTAGCAAAAGCATAATTTATTAAAAAGCATTTAAAGAAAAATGATGAATAAAAAAGTATCGTATGGACATTTTATCTATAGGTTATGGGTCGCTATATCTCCGTAATGTGCAAGTTTTGAACACTGCATAAGATTTCCTGAACCTACTAACACCAATAACTTATTCTGATGATGACCATGTAAATGTTAAATCGCCATCTTTCCTCCTCATCTTCATATTTTTTTTTTACTTTCATAGCACCTATTTCAGCCTTAGTATTAGGTTGGTGCAAAAATAATGACGTAGTAATGTCGTTTTTTTGACGTTAAAAATACGTCAAAAAACGACCTTATTACGTCATCAACCTAATAATTAAGATAATATTATCTTTTTAGTTTTTAAAACTAAGGAATATAAGCAAATGTACATTTGTTTACAATGATATTCATCTGTACAAAGGCTCGAGAAACTCCAGAGGTTGAGGGTTATAGGTTAAAGGGTACACTTTAAGGAGATATATGGGAAAGAAAACGATTGACCCAAGACGTGGTTAACAGTTAAGATAGAAATGATTTGGGAAGGATTCTCTTTTGCGCAATGTACAGTTGTTTTGTTCACGAGATAATGTTCACGTTGCTCAATTCGCAACAGCCACTCACTGTAGGGGGGGATACAAACAAAGAGTTAAGAGGCACGGTTTATGGGGATACTGTAGGAAGATAACCGTAGACATGAATAAGTTAAGGCTGTAGCGATCAGGAGAGCATCCTCGTAGGAATATGTTCCAAAATGCAATGATTTGTGGGGAGAAACTCATCGAGTGGAACATCTTACCAGTAGAATACAAGGTGAATGAGGTCGGTTCGCTACAATGTGCGTGATATAAAGAGTAATAAATGCATTTATTACTATTTATCTAGCAAGCCTAAGGCAACATAAGATAAACAAACTGAATGTAAAAATACCACAAAAACACTGGCAAAGGATCCAAGCATGAAAGACGAAAAGTGTTTAAGACATTGAAACAGGAATATTGTCTTTGTATTGGCAGAGGCGCACGCACGCGCCCGAGAGAGAGAGAGAGGGAGAGAGAGTGAGAGAGAGAGTGTGTGTTCCACTCATACACTTCTGCTTTATGTGCCATGTCCCTTCTGGACGTAGGCGATCATGGCTCTCCACAACTTCCTGTTTTTTATAGCTCAATAAACTTTGCCTTACAGTTATATTTCCTAAGCTGTGTTCCGCGATCCATTTATTCAAACTCACTAAGTATGGTACGCGTTGTTCTCCTCTGTCCCTCTTGCCCTCTATCTGTCCCGTAAGTGTCATATTTTCCAAGCCCTCTTTCCTCATTATGTGCCTCAGTACCCGCAACTGTCTCTTCCTTGTGTTAAGTATTAGTTTCCTTTGTGTTAACATTTTCTCCGCAACTTCGTCTTTGCTGACATTTTCGGTCCACGGCATCTTTAGTATTCTTCTGTGAAATAACATTTCTGTTGCTTCAAATCTCCTCTTTATCTTTGAGGAGATTATCAGCACTCACTGCTATACAGGAGGACATATATCACGTAGCATTTTAGTAGCCTATTTCTTGTTTCTAGCGAAATCTTTCTTAGTACTCTGCTTGGCATTTGAAATGCTTCCTTGGGTATCCCAATACGCCTTTGTGTTTCAATTTCACACTATCCGTCTCCTGTTAAAGCACTTCCCAGATATTTAAAATTCCATTTTTTGATTTTGTTATCTCCGATTTTCAATTCTCTGTGATCATTCTTTTACTAACAACCATGCATTCTGTTTTCTTCAGTTGATATTTAATCCTTTCTAATCCTTCACTAAATTCTGTAGAAGTATTTGTAGCTTTGTTTCTGTGTCTGCTATCAACACTATGTCATCTGCATACCATATGTTGTTAAGATTGTGTCCGCCAGCAATAAATCCTAGTAGAATTCTAGTTCTCTGAGAATCAGCTCGTTATATAGGTGAAAGAAATCTTATGAAATGGTACATTATCGTCTTACGATCGTTTCTATGTTCTATATTTTCTCTATCAGTAGTCAGGAAATTTGCTGCCAGTAAAGGTTCTCGATTATTTTTATATCCTCTCCAAATATATCAAGGTTAATGAGCATTTCAAACAGATGTTTGTGACGTATTTTATTGAAAGCATTTGCGTAATCTATAAAACACAGTTACACATCCTTCTGCTTTTGTATTACTCTACTTTGTGATAAAATTCTGTGACGAAAGAAAGTCATTTACCAAGAAAAAGGACACATGTGTTCTGTACAATAATGCCGAAGAAAAAATAACCAAAATAGAAACAAGTCAGTCGCAGGTGTTGCCATAAATGCATCTCGGATATTGTGTAGCCTTTCCCACTTGTCGGTCAATGAAAATATTTTTTCGTCGATAAAACCGGTTGGTGTTCCCTAATTGAGGAAGTCCTTTTATTTTTCTACTTAATCCGTCGGCTTGCGAGTGGGATTTCTGGCCGTTTACTTGTATTTGGATATGTGATGCTTTATTCATCAGAATTCGGATAAAAAGTTTCGTTATATGGCTCAGTAAGCTGATTATCGGATGGATTCCGCATTCGTTTGCACCTGCCGGTATATCACCACTATTGTTGATTTTATTTACTATTTCTGCGATGTTGTCTATGCGGAAATCGTCAAAAGACTTCAGCATCTCTATTATAATTCTGTCTGGCCCTGTCGCTTTGTTTCTGTACATTTTGCCCAGGGCGGGCTTCCCTTCAGATTCTTAATATTCCTGGTCCGTTGATATTTCTGCTTATTGCTGGTTGGTCTCTTTAACATGGAAGAGTTTTCGAATATATGTATTCCATATCTGGAATATTTTTTTTTTATTTTTCTAATATCAGCGTTTTTTTTTAGCCTTTATGCATCCTCTTTGTTTGAGATATTCATTCATTCTTTCTACTTCTGCAGATATTTGTTGAGGCTTTCCTTTTTAGCCTGTCTGCATTTTTCTTTATTTGTCTGCATCGTGCCCTATACTCTGTCCCGTGTCTTGGCACAGTTTGTGGTCTCTTTTTCGTCATATCGGGAATTTCCTTTGTCATCCATTCATTTTTTTCACTATCCACTGTAAAAATATTTTGGTATGTTCAGACGATAGGGCAACGGTTACATTTTGTTATCGATGTCCTCTGGCGAGTAAAGACTTGATATATTCTTCTAATGTTTTCTATTATAGAAAAGAATAACTGAGTTTTATAGAAAATCCCTCCCGTGCGTTTCCTTTTATATTCTCAATTGTGAATCTAGGCTAAGATTAATTCACGACAAAAGGCAAATAAACACTTCAGAAAATACATTCTAAATACATTCTGTGGGGGTGTGGTGAAATAATAAGAAGAGAAAACCACTGGAAAATAAGAAAACTTAAGGAATCAGCGCATATGCCACAAAAATCTCCTAAATCGGCCAAGCATATGGGAACCAGTAATACAAAGAGCCGGAGAAAAATAACAATAACAAAAAGTGCATTATGAGCTCAGGAAAAAAAAAAGATACTGAGACATTAGTTTTATAAGTCCAAAAACTCAACCTATATCACATGACCCAGTGGATAAAAGCATTGCTTGTAAGATAAAAGTAACTTGACCCAAAGAGTTGTGAGTTCAATACTTGGCAACAGCGGAAGTGAACAAAAGCTTGGAGAGTTGAGTTACTAAAGGGAAGTAACTGAAACTGAGATATGCAGAAAAGGCAGGAAGAGCAATCTACGCCCGTGTTGGTTCGAAATTCCAACGTATATAACCTGAAGAAGGCATGAGCGTACAGCGGCCGAAACGTCGTGTATATGCGGACAACATCCGTACACTGTAAATAGTGTAGATGAATGTTTTCAGTCATGAGGATAATCCACCTTGAGCAAAAAAACTTTCGAAATCTTGACTTTCATTTTACCTTACTTCATCTTACCTCAAACATTCAAGACAACTATATCAGTCACGAATGAAAGACTGCAACTTGTGTACGGAATTTATGCAAAAAAAGTCACTGCTGGAAATGAAAGAAACGAAAGTGCCACAGATAAACAATTATTTAGAATAAAAGTGATGGGTCGTAATCAGAGGCGGTTTATGACGATTGAAGGACTATAGGCGAATAAAATTAGGCCCCACTCAAACGGAGTCACCCTCTTATTTACGCGCACCTGTCTAGAATATTTTTTTTTTACTTGTGATATATTTTAGTAATATTTACATAGTTTGAAATAAACTTACTGAAAATTCTTTAAATAAACAAGAAAAGCTATATTTTGTTTGTCAATAAAAATATTATTGTTGTAAACTAAGGAAGGATACTGAATAGTATAATTACACGAAGGTTGTTAATGAACGATGATACTTAGGACAAGAAAAACATATATAAGATTCGCCAGCGTCTCGTAGAAGAATTAGTCAACTGCTAGAAGTGAGTCAAGTGAATTCCACAATAAATCTCCAACTGCAGGATATCTACCAACGGACCTACGGGATCAGATGTGGCACAAGGCCAAATTTAATGTGGAGTATCCGAGCTCGTAGGCTCAACCCAAAATTCACCGTATAAAACAGAGTTGGGTAGCTGTTTCCCCAGACGAGACTCTGCCATTCGTCAGAGCATCGTCTGGGGATCCTCTCTGCCCGGGTTTGACCAGCACAGCTAGAGACGAATCTCCAACTGCGGACCAACATACAGTATTTATTACTATATTTATGCGAATGGAGACATACCCATTATCGTCCGTTGGTATGCTACAGCTATTATTTAAGAAATACTACTATTTTATCAATTCTTAGAAACCAGATTAGCACATATTTCAACATAGAAGTTATAATATCTTGAAAACTGAAATCATTGCATTATAAAAGCTTCAGGGAAACCTTTATAGAGCCTAAAGTATAATCTAGTCCTGATTGAAATCTTAATAAAAAGCCGATGGTTACACGCCTGGTTTTATTTTCATATCAGCACAGATTTATTATATGATTCCATAGAAAGAAAATGCCAGGACGCAACTCGAAATCAACAGTTAATGTCTTATGTGCTTATTCTTATGAGATTTGACAACCAAGAAGACCTGATCTGTTTTCATGTCAAGAAAATACTTTTTATCTCCATCTTATCTTCTTGTTGAAAGAATCTATGCTAAATCGTAATTCATTTTGGCATTTAATATCTACGCTTCTTATTTTAAGATAAGGTGGCTTTATGATGTCTCTGCTTGTTGTTTACTAATATATTTTTAGTATAATTCTGTCTGAATTTCTGGGATGAGGGTTTATCATTATTTATACGGTTTACATTGTTCTAAACATTGCTGTTGTTATCACAATGTTTCAATAGTTGTGCTCTTCGGTCTTCTTCACGTGTATATCAATCCGGGTAACTTACAGGAAATTCCAAACTGAATCCTTTATATATTCAAATAAGGAAGATTCTTCTCTTTTTTACTGCCAATGTCAGGGAATATCTCGTCTAGTTCGTTTTTTTATTACTGTTTGGTTACTGCTCGTCCTGTTTCGACTGAGTCCAAGTGCATTCTGTTCACACCTGGGATCGAACTCATAATTACTACTTAACCAAATTCACGAACCAACAGTTGTCTATTATCGTAGAAAAGCTCTTTGTGGAGAAATTGTAGCCTTAAAAGTAATCTGCTTTCTGCTGATACCGATGCTTCTTCTTATGCTTGAGGGGACCATCGCCTCTTGTTTCTTTTTTTTTTACAGCTGCTACTTATTTTAAAGACCTGCTCTCATTTGTTTTTCTTTCTTTATTAGTGTCTCCCATATGGTATTTTTTCGATCTTAGGCCTACTAAAACGCTCCGCAGAACGTAGCATATGTGTTGATTCTTTCAGAGATCTAACTCTCCATGGTCAGTATACAGGTTAACCAGTGCAAAATACACCTGAAGAAGACCAGAAGACAAAACGAACGAAACGTTGTGATAACAAGAAAGGTGAAGACAATAGTCTGAATATGAATAATGTGAATAAGGTATATATTAGGTTTTTATTATAAGGTATATTTATTTGGTTTTTATTATACGGTGTATTTAATATTTTTATATAATATTTTTATAATATTTTATGTTATATATTTTTATATATTTTATATATGATATTTTTATTTTTATATAATATTTATGTATTATTTATTTTATATAATATTTTATAAGATATTTTTAATATTTTTTATTATAAGTTATATTTATTAGGTTTTTAATATAATGTATATTTATTAGGTTTTTATAAGCTATGATTATTATTTTTATTATAAGGTATATTTATTAGGTTTTTATTATAAGGTATATTTATTAGGTTTTTATTATAAGGTATATTTATTAGGGTTTCCGTTACATAGCTTCTTGAAGACTTTTCGTTAGAAACAAAAGAAAATTTGTACGGAAATGATACGTAATGGATACTGAAAAATCTCAGTGATGAAGAAGAGACTTGAAACAACAGACATGTGGTTCTACAGAAGGAAAGTGAGAATACTATGGACTGAATATCTCAGCAACAAGGAAAGAAAAATGGAAAGAAAAAGTACAATTATAGATCATTAAGACAGAGTTAATATTTTTAGGGTACATAATGAAGAAAGGAGGCTTTGAAAATGTTATACTTACAGGGTAGATTGAAGGCAGGAGACACAAAGGAAAGCAAGGAATAACCTACTTATTAAGCTTGAGTAAATGGATAAGGGAACAGCGTTTAGGAGAGATAACAAAAAGAGAAAATTTATTAAAATCTACAAAGGATAAGAAATTGGGGAGAGCCACAGCGACAACCTCCTGAAGGGACACGGCACAGAGAAGAAATGGTTAGTGATTCATCTACGCAATATATAGTTCAATACATACATAAACTAATGAAAAACGGTCAGTGAAAATCCATATTTGTTTGGTTACTTCCTAATGCCGTGCTGAAAAAGAACTGGAATTTAATTCTGGAGATTGTTGAATATGTGTATAAAAGTATAGAAAGATCATCGCGCCATTAATATGCACGCCGTACCATAAGTAATTGCCCTTTTGGCGAACCTATTTTAGTGAAGGATGTATCATACTCGCTAACCGTTAGTTAAATATATCATATCCTTATTTTTAAAAAATACGCCCTCCGACAGGATTGGAAGCTGTGGTCCCCTTTGCAGGCGGAACCGTAATTTGATCCTACCTGCTTTCGACAACACGGCTACGAAGAGTTTCATAATCCTTCCGTAGGGCGCATTTTCTTTAATATGATTTGTCGAATAGTCAAATACCGCTTCATCTGTCAGTTATCGGATCAAAGTGCTATAGAAATTATCTACTCTCCACAATTTACAAGAACCTGAAGAAAAATTGTCATTGAAAATACTAAAAGTCTATATAGATCTCATTACCTGAAACATCTCGTTATAAGAGAGGCCCAGTATATTAAACATCTATTCCTCACTATCAGAAATAACCTTATTTAACAGCTGGAATGGGGTATTGAAAGTTTTAATATATACATATATAAAGACGCTCACTCAAATTTCAATCACGTCAACACAAAAAGGCTGAGAAGGAAAGCTCCAACCATTATTTAAAATAACACAAAAATAAAATACAACTTAAACATGAAGAGAAATTAGCAACAGCTACCTCACCCCTGAAAATGACTAAAGAACTGTCCGAAACGGCTTGCGACAATGAACAATACGGACAATTTTTGATCGCTCTTACTCCCACTAAACGGAAATTGTAAAATCGTTGTAAAAATTAAATAAAAAAAATTCATTTTTCTTGTCTGCCATATTTAACGATAAATATAAGTGTGTCTATGTATAACAAGAACAATTTTTTCCACTTTGTCATATATTTTTCCCTAATATAGTTTTTGGTATATAAACACATATATCATTATGTCATATTGATGTGGGTGCCAAAGTTGGGCCCACAGAAGTAAAACACGGAACATGGATTAGATGTAAGAAAGATATATTAATAACAGGTTACAGAGATAGTGTAAGCAGAGCTTACTATTAGTTAGTATCCAACACTGATAGCCGTACGAGTCTCTCACTGTCTCTCTCTGTCACTCTCTATCACTCTCTGTAGAGTGCTATGTCGCCTACTTAATATAGGCCTGTAAGAGTCTATTGTGTAGGTAGTTTCCGGGCTCACAATACATATATATATATATATATATATATATATATATATATATATATATATATATATATATAATAACGATATATATGGGAAATTGTTGTTTGAGTTCCTTTTTTAGATTTACCAAATTGGACGTTGTACTTTGTATCTTGCGACAAAATGTACTCATTGGGCAATCCCAAAGATTGAATTTTTCTATCCAATCAGTTCCAAATAAGTTGTCTGAAGTTTTTAATACGTAGGCTTTGAGCTTTTTGGTAACCCCATTTAGTGTTACTGTAAGAATTACCTCACCTAAAATGTTAATATTTTCGCCAGTTACGGATTTTGCTGTTTTATCCGTTTTTAATAAGGTCAGCTTGTTCAATTTTCGCCAAGTACGCCAGTTAATGGTTGAAATATCAGAACCGGAGTAAAGCTGGAATTTAATGGACTTATTGAAAATATCCACTGTTACACATTTTCTTAAATTCCTATCAACAATATTGTCAGATATGCCTAATTTTATTTTGGGGTTTTCTCGTTCTGTTGGCGTACCAGCACGAAGTTAAAGTATGCCCACTTTTATTGCAATTTTTGCAATATTTTTTGTTCTTAACTGGACAGAATTTCATCCAATGCCATTTACCACAATGGTAACATGGTCCGGGCGGTTTCTTTAACTTATTTGGGTTTTGGTTACTGCGGAATTTAAGACATGAGATTTTCCTTTTATCTTTTTGAGGGGAATATGAGGTAGACTTATTCTGATTTTATTAATCTGAGTTACACCTGATTCCTCGATAGTGTTTGAGTCACACTTTACAGATATTACTCTTTGACAGTCCTCTACCAGTTTCTGGAGCGTCAATACTGGTTCGTTCTCAAGCTTAGTCAGTACCCGTCGTCTCACTTCGGCGTCTTCTGCAGATACTATACCTTGTGCGAAGATTAAGCACTTAAAATCATCGGCAGTCAGTTCGGCTAGTTTAAAATCATTACATAACTTGTTCACCGATGCTGCAAACGTTAGAAAATCTTGCTGGTTGTCTTTGACTGTGTTCAGGCATTTCCAACGTTTGTG
>OZ010601.1:38084922-38184922 GCA_963932145.1 Acanthosepion lycidas | reverse complement strand
ATGGAAAAATGACGTAATATTGCAAAGTTTGAACTTTGGTTTTCTTGCTGTATTCCCTATGAGCATATTCTCTTTCAAGAACTATATTTAATATACGATAGATTAGAATTAATTTCTATTGCAAGTAAATTAGTATCTATAGTGTGAGATACTTTTAGTCATAGGTTGGTAACAGCGACTGTTGGACTCATTACATTGAATAATAACTACTCGACCTAACTTCAAATCAAACTAAAAAGCCACACTAATGTATTGTGTATATTATGGCCGTTTCGTTGTCTTGATTTGATAGTCCCTTTAAGAGAGCGTGAGAGAGAGACAGATCCTGAGATATGATTATATCAACCGTGTTTCTATGCTCGATATCATGCAAATCTAATACAGAAACTACAATATGGACGAACATTGAAAGATTAGGTTAGCCTGTCTGTATTTCTCCCCGTGCCGAGCGGTTGTTCTATTATTAGTCTAAATGGACGCGGCAGTATTCGGCCAGACATATGTCCAAGGAAGATGTTCCAAATACGAACCGACAGAATCAAAAGGTTGAGTTGGAAAATCTTATTAACGTCGGAAGAAAAGTCAGATGTTATTAGTGAAAATTGATGCTGAAGACCAGCGAACAACACCCACACAGGCGATGAGCGATTTGCATCAAATCTTTCGTTTTCCAGAATAGGCCGGCATCTTTGCTCAATACCTCAATTCCCTTGTCGATAGAGAGTGCAGACAAAACGTAACCTATTCTCCTCCAAAAACAACTCTATTTAATTAAAAAATATATCCAATGCGTGATAATATGAAAATTGTAATCATTTTGTTCAGAAAAGTCAGGCAAAGACTGTAAAGGTGAATGTACATTTCTAAGGCGAACTTTAAGGCGCGAAACCTGATTTTATTAAAGAAAAATAAAGAAAGTATAAGAGAAATTGCCGAGTTCATATTAAAACCTTGAACACTGAGTAGCAGTAGATAGGTTCGCCTGTCACGCGGTTCAAACTCTCCGCTATTCTTTTGTACAGGAGCAGAAGTTTATACATTCTTCCCTGTTTAGGATTGGGATTCAGAATTTCTATTCCATCAAAACTTTTTCTCATTCTCTTTCACTCCCAGTAGCTCCTTTCGTCTTAGTGACATTATCGCCTTACATCATGTAAATTGATTAAAAAACAGACGAAATAGTTAACTTCAAATTGTAATCTATTCAACAATATCAATTTTCACCGAAGATGTCGTCATATTTTGGTTCTTGAGTGTTTATAAAGCCTATGTTAGAGTGATTTCCTTAACTCATCATACAACTGTCGTCTATCTCGGATATGCTAATAGACCAACGAGAAGCTTTATTTATTATGCTGTTATATACATTGGTTTGATTTTCTGATGTTCTGCCAATGATATCGAAGAATAATCTTTGGTAGCATTTGCATCTTAGTAAATCTAGTCATCCTGAAAACTGTTAGCTAACATTATGTAAATTTTATTTAAGATTGGAAACCCTTTGAGATGAAATGCCAAATAAAAAAGAATGATCATGTCCGAGATCTCTTTGCCTTTACTGAGAGTAACAAATCTTTGGAACATGCTCGACACATTGCTGTTGTTTATGGAGATGACTTCATTACCGACAGGATGATATGAAATCTTCAAAATAGAAGAATGGTCAATGCTAAACTGTCTGTTGAATACATGAACAGGCTCAAAGTAGTATATCAGCTTAAAAGACTTGACAGGCAATGCAGTGTGATTAGTCAAAGAAACATTGCTCTTCGCCACGACGATAGAATGACCAAATATTCAATTAAAGAGTTCAGTTTGGAATTTCTGCCACATCCAATATATTCTCTTGATTTAGCTCCTTCAGACTACCACATTTTTCTATCGTTTTCTAACAATTTGAGGAGTCTTTTGTTCAACAAGGATTTGTGGCTAAAAACGTGGCTTAATGAATTTTCGAGACAAAACCTACTTTTGAAGTCCGTTTGTAAACAAAACCCTGATAAAATTGGGTATTTCTACACATTTTTTCAGACAGTTTGTAAACTAAATAAAAAAAGCTATGAATAATAAAAAAAGCTTTTTGATAAAAAAAGCTATGAATCTAGATTTGGTATCAATACTTATCACATCAAACCCAAGCTTTTCACATTGATTGCTATGTCAATATTCTAAAAAAGTGAATAATCACCCTGCATCACTGCTTTCCATACATCTGGTACGATAACCGGAGCGGTGTTCATTCGTACCTATCGTGTCTCGGGAAAAAAAACAACATGTTTGGTAGAACCTATGGATCTCCATGTTAAACCACAGCCAATGTCTTTCAAGTAGAATATTCACCTTGTTCACAATCAGTTTACTGTTAATTCCACATTGGAACTCATCCTCTTTGGCTGTTTATTTCAGCGGTGAAAGACCTCCCCCGCCTCCCAGCGTTCCTGCGCCATCATTACTTGGATTGCTCCCAAGATAAAAATGGATTCTGATGTGACGAGTATGTAAACTATATGAAAGGAAAAATGGTTGTTTCCCGGTTCACAAATTTAAAACAGGCATATCTTCGATATACTCTCTCGAGAGTCTCTTTTTATTTATGCAAATTCTGGCTGTCAATGAAAATATAAAAAGTGCTTAACAAGATGACTTAACCGGTTCCTCACCCTGAAATTTTTCTCCTGGGGAGGATTGTGAGACACTCAGCTGAATTAAAAAAAAATATTTGTCAAATAGAGGATGAAACATCAATCTAGCACAATCGTATAGAGTGTCCTCCATACCTATATATGTGTAGATAAAATTTGTAAAGGTGTATTTTTTCTGATTTCCCGTAATCTGTTTCTTTCGAACGGGGATTGCTGGGGTGAACAGGAGACACGTGTTTCGGTCAGTGGGTTGTCTGACTTAAAGAAACAGATAGGAGAAATCAGAAAAAAAGACCTTTATAAATTTTATCTACGCATATATAGGTATGGATCCCTCTCTACACAATTTTACTAGATGGCCGTTGAATCTATAAGTTTCATCCGCTTTTTGACAAATATTTTTTTTTAATTCAGCTGGGTGTCTCACGATCCTCCTCAGGAGAAAAATTTGAGGAGGAGGAAACGGTTTAGTCTCCGATGACGGGACCGTATGACGTATAGTACAGAGTTATATGATAGCATAGCACTGATATAACATTTGTTCCACCATTTTAATGATAACCCTGGAAACCACTAGCGAGAAGTGCAAAAGAAGAAACTGTCAGCATAGAACTTACGGTGACGTCTAACAGCCATTTAAAATGTAAAATAATCAGACCTTGCCGCTAATCTAGTACAAACCTTAAATTCATAAAGTCGCCCTGGGTATGACGATAAAATAGAACCGGTAGGCAACCATCTGACCAAAAGATTTGAGGTTTGGAGGAGCGTGGAACCACCTCTTAATTGCTGTTGTCCACTTTGATCCAGGATGGTAGCACCTGCTAGGGACCGAATTATTGACACCTCCAAACTAAAATCAGAATACTATGGAAGTATAAAATACATTTTTTATGGTAAAATTACCAGCTATTCATGAAAAAATTATGAACAATATATTTTTATAGTAAAATAACAATCAATGCATGTTATCATAAAATTGAAGACATACTAGATATTGTGAAAAACATTTAAAAAATCAATTTGCTATGATTAATCTCATTTTTTACGAAAAAGAAAGTTTTATGCGTCGTTTGATTTTTTAAGTGTATTATTATTTGTTAAAAAGAATGCAGCTAAATGATTATAATTTAATCATGAAATAATCTAATTCTCTTGAATTAGTTATAAAGTTTGAATTTTCATATTTCATAATTTCGGCATTAAATAACCTAAACGAGTTGATATGCCGTTAAACTGAAATATTTAAGCGCAATTCCCAAAGTCTAGGTACCCTAGAGCAAAGTTCAACAGAACATTTACAGTGAAAGTATTATTTAATTATATCCTCTTAATTAACTTACAATAATACAAATCTTTGTTATTTTTCCTGTGTGGTGATGGCAGATAAAAAAAATAGATTTTTTTATATTCTCCTTGTATTCAAACTTTTCCAATCAATGTTCATTCGCCCCAAAATGGAACATTAATTCAATAATGTAAAATTTGACTTCATTAAACAAATGACGATATCAAGTTACTAAACGATCAGCGTAGGTCTTACTTGGCATGTCTTGACAAACATTCTCGATTATCCAATCTGAAATGACTGTCGCCGTTAATCTTTAAGGATGATGTTTTGAAAATCAAAATGTTTATAAATTGCTTCATTTTGACTTGATAACATATCTGTATCAGTCATCACCAAATAAGTCCCACGTTTGTTATATATTTATTTATAGAAATAGCAAAATTCTATTTTGAATCCGATAGACGGTTTTGGATATTTCTAAATCTCCCGAAAATTCTAAATTCTAAACCTTTGTTACCAGCACTTTATTCGACCGCAGACATATTCATATATTTAGTCAATAACCGCTTTCCGATATTTTCGCTTGAAATTTGATTAAATTCAAATTTCTGTAAACGTTTGGGAAAATAAACGAAAATAAAACAATTTAATTAAATAGAAATAATAGTTGAATAGTATTATTCAAAAGATTCGATTAATATATGTAAAAAAAAAAATATTTCGATTTTAGAAGCACAAATAATATTTTAGTGTCCTGTTTATAATGGCGTTTAAGTAATGAATACAATGTCTTCTCATAAGTAAGCTGTAAAGGAATTAAATATTTACAAAATATTAATGGATCTAATGTTAGCGTCAATACACGTGCGAGAACTGTTCTTCGTTTTTGGAGAAGAAAATTCGCTAGGGACATTCTTATTGCAAACGCCCTCTTAATTAATTATTGGGTTAGTGCAAAAATAATGACGTAATAATGTCGTTTTTTGACGGTAAAAATACGTCATAAACCGACATTATTACGTCATTATTTTTGCACCAACCTAATATTTAGAAAATGTCCTCTCACAATAAAAAAAAAAATAGACTACAATTTAAAACAATTGACAAAATATAATGAATATATATAAAAATGCATTAACCAAAACCGATTTAACTTATATAAAAAAGCCAGTGAACAAAAAGTATATAACATATGTAATGTAAAACAGTGACTGAAAAGTATTCACCAAACAATGTCGGTTCCAAACCACACTCTAAGAATGCGGACGAGACCGTCTGTCCAACCAAAGGGCCGCGGAAGATCGTCCCCCTTCCAGGCACCTAACCATAAGCCGGAAGACTTGTCACAGTTAATCATGGCCCCTGTGACATTTTCGTACCGGTTAAGTGCCTTCAGTAGCATCTCATTGTCGCTGCGGGACTGCACGAAAATAGATACGTCATCGGTGTACACAGAAACCCTGGCTCGAGCCACACCAGGGATAGCGATTCCACGTAGGGCCGGACTGCACGTTCTGTCCCGGGGGAGGAGAGACTTCAACGCTAAAGTGTAAAGAAGGGGTGTCAGCCGACAAATCTGACGAAGCAATAGAGACAGCGTGAAAGCGCGCGACCGCTTTCCGTTCAGCTGTACCACAGCAATGGTGAAGTGATACAGGAGGCTAATTCATCAGCAGAAGAAAATGCCTTGGACTTATCCAAATTGATCAACAACACTTGCTCGTCGCTTTTTACACACTCTAAGATCGTACGGATTTAGCTGCAGATTGCTCTGAATTGTTTGGCCCTTCACAACGCAAGTCTGCTCGGTTCCCAACAGAATCTCGGCAAGGTCTACAAACGCTCCGTCAGGATATTGGCCAAAATATTTAACTCAGTGTTTAGCAGACTTAAAGACTTGTAATCATCTAAACCCTTGCCCAGTTTCAATAGCGTGATCACACCGCTGTAGATCCGGTCGTGGACGTGCCCTTGACGGAGATATTGTTGAACACGAAAATCAAAATCGGGACAAAGATGTGTGACAGCCTCAAGTACAGTTCATAGGGAAAACCATCCAGACCTTCTGTGTCTCTCCCTGTCAGCTAGCTTCTTCAGTCGGCAAGAACCTAGGAAAGTCAGCCAAATAGCTGCGAAACTCTTTGTCACAGAGACCAGGATCCTGATAAATCGGCTTCGGAAATGCCGCCGAAACACCTCACACGTGTGGTCAGTTGACCTCAGAGTGCGCCTCCTGGGGTTTTCACCTCTCGAATGTAGCGACCGGAACCTCGGCGGATCTCTTCTTTCTTCTTTGCGCAATTCTGTGCCCATGTGCATGTCCGAAGGCATTTTGCTTAACTTATGTATAATTACCTGACCCAAGTAGCGCTTACTAGCCAAACGCTCTAGGGATTCCTTAACTATGGCTATTTCTAGGGGAAACCCACAGCCTTAGAACGGGAAAGATTATCCTTAAGAGCCTTCACCTTTAGCTTTGTTTAGTGCGAGCCGTTTGGCAAACTTGGTAGTGAAGGACATAATCCTATCCTTAAGTCTCTCCCACCATCTTTTCCCAATAACCGCCCCATTAGTTCTTGCTTCAATACGGTAGTTAGATTTTCCTGGAAATCACTTCTGCCCAGTAAAGATTGAACTTCCAGTATCCAGCCATTCTAAGCCTACACTCTAACACCATCCGGGCACAGACGAGTCCGTGGCCCGAATAGTCTAACAAGTGGAACGTGGGACAAAATAGTGTCGGCTCTTCTAACTAACATTCTATCCAGATAGCTAGCCACCTGAGTAGATGGGTATTTAAATGCCCACGTCCATCTCCCCATTTGGGTGATCGACCAGGTATCTACCGACAAAACCAAACTCGCCGATCAGATCAACCAATCTAGGACCAACCGGCATCCCGTTAGCTCCACGCCCCCTGTCTAATTTAGGGCACAGGGTGGCATTCCAGTCCCCCATTAAGTTTAAACGCGTTGAATCCATCAGTAAATGTCCCAATTACGGAAAAGATGAAACAAGCTCCTCCCGGTCGTTGAGTGCATAAACCGCAACGATCCGAAACGAACTACTTTTCACCGCAATATCGTCCACGATCAACCGGCTCCTGGCATCATATCAGTGACGTTACTATAACGTTGCATCAGCCATTTCCTTGATCCTCAAACTGACCGTTCACTTAAGAGTTGTCACAACGTTATGGTAACTTTCCGAAGTGCCATACATAAAATATTCTCTATGGGTCAATTGACATCAGAATACCTTACTTAACCCTCATCACCTTTTGATATATTAGTCATTTTTAGATTCACCTTCGGTAGGTACAGGAATCTGGTGTTTGGACAGAATTCTCCTTGACATCACATTAATGATCTAATTTCTTGTGATCTCGGTTGTTAAATCATTCTTTAGAAATTTGCAGAATTTCCCTCAACTCGACTTCTTTGTACATTAGAACCGCTCAGACGCTGCATAGTCATGTTGAAATAACCTTATTCTCTTGGTCTACATAGAGTCGACGAAGGGATGTAAATGTTCATCTCGCAGTGTAGGATATCGCTACTGGTCAAAGACGTGTTTGCGTACATGAATGAACCCATACCATTCTACGTTAATACGCCACACACAATTACTGATCTGCTGTCAGCCTAGAACGTAATTTGAGAACCGTGAGGTTTGCGCCACACACGAACGCTCCATCATCAACAAACAAGTGGCATTGTAATTCCTTGCACCATGCAATTTGTTGCCGATCCAGTCACCAATTAGCATCGTCACCGGTCCAGATGAGGCTATGTGCCTGTTATTGCAGTGTTAATAGTCAAGAAACAACGAATAGCCTATTTCATGATTTTGTGTGAAACGATAGCAGGACATTGATAAAGAGGACACTAAAGAATTCAAAAAAGAACAAAATGCAGAGAGTTCTGAAGATACATTACGTCACAACAAGAAATAAAAGTTGGCACTTCTTTATCTGGTGATTCCAAGTAAATAATAACTAGAGTTTAATACACAGGCGAATATTTAATATATGTGATTATGTGTATTTATATGTATTAATTAATCTATCGATATATTTTTCATGATATGAAATCCCAATAAGTTACTTCTTAACACTGATACGTAGGTTTGTTCTTATAGAATAAATTTCCTTTTGGGAGAAGAGGTCATATTTTTTTTTATCAAGGTTTGTTTTGTAGACGTTCTAATTCTGGTAGTCGATTTAACTTTCACTTCTTTTAGATGATCGATAATCTGAAAGTCAAACAAGTTTTTATTGGTGAGTTACGAATAAACAGATTTCTGAGAGCCAGTAATTAGAAGATAAAACGCAAACACAATGTCGCGATCAAATAATACAAAAAATAAATTACTCATTTTCTCTGATAGTGATTTTTTTCTAGGGTTTATCCAGAGGGATATTGACAACAACAGGTGGTGGTCCCAAGGAAATTAACGAATAAAGGAATAAATAAAAGTCACATATAATTAGCTCATCACGCCTCGATTTTTCTCAACAGAAATTAGCCAAATAGCGAAAGATTCTGTTTTGTTTCTTAATATTTGGAGAACCTACACCTAATTACAATACCAAAACACGCAAGTCAAGACGAAAATAAAAGAACTACAAATATTTTATATAACGGAAGAAAGTATCAAAAACTTTTGATATCTAATCTGGTGGTCTTATTAATCATCACGATGTTCTTGACAAAATCCACAGAAGGATCTATATTGTAATCAATCCTTACTTGACATCTCAACTTCAGTCACTTTCTTACCGACGTGCCGTAGCTTCTTTGTCTGCCTGTGGAACTCCCGTCTCCTTTCTTGATAAATACAATCTTCAAAAATTTAAATGCAATGTAAGTCGCCATCTTCTATCTTCTTGAATCCCGTTTATCTTATGTCCTTTCCTCTATCCTCTTCATTCTGAGTCTCTTTTCTCTCACTTCCACTCCCTGTAAAACCCCTGCATGCTACTGGCATTTCTGCCTTGCTCGGAGTAAAATGATTAGAAAAAATTGTCTATGGTATGGTAAAACCTTTTGTTTGACTTTCCACAATGAAATAATATTGATAGCCTCTTTCTAAGCACAAAGTCATCAGTGATCATGTTTTTTTATCGCAAGCACCCGGTTGCTATCCACAATTGTTTTGATGTTCTCATGAAATACTCAATTATACATCATTGACAACACTTAGGTTTTCACGGAAACTCCAAAATGGCTGAACAAAAATGTATTCTTCAGCTCATATCATAAACCAAGTGAATGAGAAATTTGATTAAAACTGAACTATTTCAATGAAACTATCATTTTTGTTTTCATGGAATTTGGCTGTTGTTTTGTTTTCACTTATAGAAAGTACAAATTTGAGTTTTTCAGTGAAAAAGTAATATTCTATAATTTCTTCTGTTACTAAAAAGGGACATAGACTTCTATTCAGTAGATGAAGCGAAGAACCTAATATTCAAATCGTTTATTAGATTTAGTTGTTTTTTCTGTTGCCCTTGATGGCAAAGCAAAACTACATTAATCGAGATTGTTAACGTTATTTGTGTTTTAGCTGTCTTAACAAATAACGTAAAACATCAAAAAGTATATTTACTTAATACGTTCCATACATTTTATTTAAATCACTGCTTAAGCGCGGAACCTGTGAATTGCGTAATGCGTTCCCTTATTGGAATTCCTTCCTTGTTGTCATCTTATCCTCTGCACATAGCTTTTACTAATATTGGTCTTTCAACGTTGTTATTAAATTTCTGAAGTATCCCCATTGCTTTAATATAGATCAATAGACATCAGTGAAAAACAACATGACATTTAATGTGGTTTTTCCATGCCCCTTCATTTCGTAGTCAGTCATGGGTCTACACAGATTTCTTTTCTTTATCATATATAAATTAACATTAACTTATTGGGAAAGATAGTGGAATAGATTCTTCTTGCCTTCTCCGGAATTTGACTTTATTGTTAATGTCCACACACCCCAGTAGGCCGTCCAAGACTTCCAACACCGCGGCTGGATACTGAAGTGACCGCTTCAATCTAGAGCTACTCTATCCCACGTTGTGATTTTTAGATCATAAGCTAGCCAAGATCGAATTGTCGCAGGTATTTTCGTATCGGGATGGTCCAAGACGGGCGATGACGTACAGGGAAAAAAATAGCACTCGAATAAATTGAACAAAAGTAAATACTGATTTTATAACAGTCTCCATACTATAATTGGTTCATATCAATTGTTCACATACAAATACTTATCAGCCCAGTCCGCATCCAAATCGCAGGTGGTACTATCGTCGACCTGGCACAAACCTGGTTTCTTGTTTTGGTAAAGGTCTGGTCGAGGCTGAAGTAGGAGATCTTCTTCTGTAGGCAATCACGTGGCCTCGCTTCTGTCTCATCTCCGACCGGTCTCTCCGACTCTCTCGGATGAATTCGCTTAACGCAATTTTATATATAGGCATTGCCTAAAACTGGCATGGTGGTATGGCGAGGTAGGGAGATTTAGGGTGAATCCCCTCCGGTTTACGTCATAACCTTAGAGAATTCCCACTTTCCCAATTCCCTTGTCTCAATATCTTTCACTAACCTTTTCAGTGAGCGTGGTTGGCCTATCCACCCGCCTCCTGCCTCGACTCTACTTCACATCCGTTGTTTAGCGAAAATAACATTTTCGCTTTGCAGGTGCGCGTCAATCAAAGAACGACCCTCAAGTCTGGGCCACCTTTCCATTGTTCAAACCGCTCAACATACAATTCAAGCCATTGATATGTGAATTTAATCTTCAATTCTTTCCATGGATTCTTTTGGTATAAATTCTTCTTGTGTTACTGTCTCAAATCGTTTATTATAAGGGCTGATAAGTATTTGCATGTGAACAGTTGATATAAACCAATTATAGCATGAAGGCTGTTATAAAATCAGTATTTACTTTTGTTCAATTTATTCGCGTGCTAATTTTTTATGTTTTAACAACACCTTCTTCCGTTTTTTACCACGGCAATGACAAATAGTATCACATTCCTCCCATACCTCTCTTGTCCTTTACTAATAACTGACATCTCAAATACATTCTACTAATATGCTATTTGTCATGCATACTAAATCATGCAGTAGTCATGCAACATTCAATGTCATGCAATACTTCAACTGGTCTTGCTAATTTGTCTTTTCTTAATTAACATGCCAAGTTTATCATGCAAAAGTCGACTGCTATCGGAGGATGCCATTTCAATTATAACTTTTGTGGGAGTAGAGATGGATCAGTGCCACCACAAATCAGCCCGCAATTTGAAGTGGGTTTGCCATTTTCCACAATGAAAACTGTTATATTACCAGTTCTTTTGACTGAAGATATTTAGGTGAGAAGAAAAACAAACGTCTAAATTGTTTTTCTGAAGATAACAGATTTCACAGAGTTTAATCGTTTGATATCACAATTATCTTTTTTTCTGCATTTAATATAATATTTATAGGATTTGCTACATATTGAGAAAATTCTTTGAGACAATAATCTTTCTTTTTCAATGCGACAAAGTACACGGAGAAAATGCATGAGTACTTTAGACATTATTTTTGTCTCGATTTTTCTTCGCCGTCTAAAGTAACCAATCACAATGTCATTCAGCTCTAATTAATATAAAAAAATAACTAACGAACATTCTCCAAAAGTTTCCATCTTCTGCTGAGTTAAATGACACTTTGCGCAAAATATAGGTTCAATGATGATAAATACTTGATAAATGACGGGAATTTATACAAATTACATTTCACACTCAGTGAATAAAACAAAAATTTATGCCGTTTATTTCTAACCCAAAAATTTTAAAAAAATAACAAATTATTTCTAAGAAAGGAAGACAGATATTAATCCTTTTTATACGTTTTCCGTTTTTCTTTATTTGTCATGCACACTCAGGAGATGAGTTTTAACGGCTCTCCACCTCTTCCAGGTTTGTATCGATTTCAGCAATACTTTTTTTTCATATTCTCCACTTTCTTTTTATAGGACGTCTTCATTCAGCCATTTGCTCAATCTTGTCAAATAGTTTTCTCGCTCTTCTTTTTTACCTTCGAACTTCCTTCTTCAATTTGTATTCCCCATACATTCAACGGTCTCTTGCTAATTATTTTATTTCTTATTCTTCTTTATAGATATCGATGCAACCGTAATTTCTATGCTAACAGGTTGTTCTCTCGCACTTGGCGATTGTGGAACTCTTTTCGGCTTCATGCTTTTCAACCAACTTTCAGTTTCAAAAATTTAGATCCAATATAAATCGTTATCTAATGTCTTCTTCATTCTTTTTTTATTCTTGTTCTTTAATATTTTATTTTTATTTTGTCACACTTTTGTGTCTTAGTGACTTTATTGCCTTGCCTGAGGGGAAAATATTAAAAAAAACTTAAACTTTCCTTGTATAGAATGCACTAGACATCTCCCACGATGCCATATATTTACAAGAGTCAGATCAAAACAAAAATAGTGTATTGCTGCCTTATCTGGGCCGACCACACCCAATCCTTATATTCTAGCATCGACAAGTTCTAAAGGGGTTCCACTTCCTTTCGCCCGATAGATTATTTTCATCTCTTCAACTTCTTTTCCAGCGACGAAACTTCTCAAGCCTATCGCTATTATATCGCTATTTCCATGGCAAATGTTCAGGCGATCTCAATTTCTTTATACCAGCAGTTCCCAGCGTTACAGCTATGATTATGGCACGCCCATAGGTTCGAATCACACTCATTCCCTTCGCTAAGTTCAACTCAGGCCGCCTCTAGCCAGGAACCTATGCTTTGTAGAATAGGTACCCGGGAGAAGGTTTCCCAAAACCTCTAAGTCTAGGTTCACTTGTTATCTATCCTACATATCCTCATAGTCTGTTCTCATAATACAGCAGCCTCAGTCAGTAAAGCTCTATATTGTGTGGCTCTTGGGCTTTGTTTTGAGAGACATTTAGGTTAAAGTAGATTCAATGTAAAAGTAAGGTCATATTTTCTTCTTTTCAAGAATACCATCGCTTTTAATTCGCTTTATCTGCAAAATGTGTTTTTGAACGGAACCAAAATTATTTCCAATATCAACTCCATGAATTTATATATTCGATGCTCTCTCCAAATCTAGGGGAGAAATTTACGTGAGAAATGACAGGGCATCTAAGGAGAGTATAAAAGAAATAAGGTCGATAATGAGCGTATAACAAAAAAAGATTATTAGAAGCCAAAAATATAACGTCACACATCTCAGTTCGTTTCATCTGTATGCAGCATATTATGTAAATGATGAAATACTATCATCTCATGTTTTATAATATTTATCTCAAGGGAGGAGGAGGTATGTCTATAAGAATAAGTGTGCTTTCATTTAAGGATTTTGCCAATCATATGACGCGCATCCAGGATTATGAAATTAATATAGATAAGCTTATTATGGAAAACTGTAAGATGAAAAGTAATTTTCCTTTTTAGTAAGCTGGTGATATTTTCATCTTGCTAATATATATATATATATATATATATATATATATATATATATATATATATATATATATATATATATATATATATATATATATGTGAGAGAGGGAGAGATAAACACGTAGATATTATAATTTCTTTGGAGAGGAGGCCATCTCTCCAGTTTTAAATTGAGTGGCAGTGAACATGCCAGTGACTCAAAATGACTGCTTTACTTCTAGAGTTCTGGAGGCTTTCTTTCAAAGATAGCAAACGAAAGACTTATTTATAATCGTCGAATTGATGCGGACCATACGCAAGCTCATGTGACTTTTCCCATACATACACATACACACGCATATATATATATATATATATATATATATATATATATATATAGATAGATAGATAGATAGATAGATAGATAGATAGATAGATTACTGATATTTTTATTCAAAACTATTTTACATTGCGACACGCATATTTCTATGTTTCGGGATTTAATTTTTTTTTATCCCGTCATCAAGCAATGTTCAGAAAAAGTTACCGAACACTGCTTAATGACAGAATTAAAAAAAAATAAGTACTGAAAATAGAAATTTCCGTGTCGTAATGTAAATCATTTTTAAATAAAATACCGTTAAAAATATTATGCTCTTCGTTCTATTGAGTACTTTAAAAACAAAAAAAATCAAAACAAAACAAAAAGTATATGTAGAGAACTGCGGCTTATAAATCCGTTTATTTTTTCTCTTCATTTGGATACATATATTTCGGAAACACTTTCATGAAAAATATGTTCAAAAATGTCAAATAACTTATAACACTGTCGGGATTACATACACAAATTTATTACATATATATATGTATATATATATATATATATATATATATATATATATATATATATATATATATATATATATATATAAAAATATATATATATATATATATATGCAGGGTGCGATGAAAAAATGTCATCTGAATTACGCAAAAATGAAAAAAAATATTGACATCTCATTTTAACAGACATTGGACAAGAAATATATTGAAATACTAAAGAAAAAGACTTATTCAATAAAATCGCTATTGGCTTCAACCATGGCCTCCAGAGGACTTCGAATTTTTTTGGTATTATTCATCCAAATCCTTCCCATATGACAAATCTTGGAAAAAGAAGGCAACACATAATGGCCTATTTGTGAAATTTCCTTGGCACGAAATTTTTCACTCCTGATGGAAGAGTCATTGTTGTCAATCGTTCATATGTTAAAATATCATCTTCGCTTGTACACACAAAAGGTACGCACAATGAAAGATAAAATATATTAAAATAATCCAGACAATAATCCAGTACATCTGTCAAATATATAAAACCAAATTCTAAATATAGGTCTACGTGAATGACTATCCAAGATAAAAATAATTATATAAAAGTTATAATTTAGCAACCCAATACTTTAATTGTCTGTTAATTCATTTATTTCTTAAAGTTGAGAGTAAAACGTTATGGATTTAAACGCCATAATCATGTTTCATTATATTTATCTTGTCAAGATTTCTTACTGCTGTAGTTTTGAATTTTCCGGCCCTCACAATGATTCACCTTGATCCCAAGGTACCGTAAAGTCTGCCATGATCCATTCTTGGCTGCTCTTTGGCACAAATATGATATCATGGCAACTGCACTTAAGTGCTTGTCAGTCAAGATGGTCGTATCCCACATCAACTCCACTTGCTCATCCTCGGTTATGACGAGGCCAATGCTCGTATCATTTCTCTGCGCATTCAAGACTTTATTATCTTTAAAAGTCCCTGTGTAGGTTTACTTTGTTATGGCGTCGTCCGTATTATTATTACTAGTGTTGTTGTTGTTATTATTATTATTATTATTATTAGTGTTGTGGGTATTATTATTATTAGCAGTAGTAATATTAGTAGTATTAGTAGTGATGTTCATTTTCTCAGTTGTAATAATATATTCAGTGAGTTACGTGACATGCGTGATACTCGCTTAGGCGATCATGTGTCTTTCGATGCATGACTGACGAAGCTGATTTTTGCCGCAGTAGGTTGCCATTTCTTTCTGCGGTAGACCAGTTGCGATCCATGGCTATAGAACCCGGTCTGTCTGTCCTGCTAGAAGAAAAGGATTCATACCTTTCCGAAGGATATTATGTTCATGTAAGTGAACGTAATGGGTTCGACTGGAATTCGAACTCGGCTCATCCGATTCCTTACTCCGAGCTGCTATCCATTATTCCACCGTGCCTCCCCAGTTCCTCCACCGTGCATTCCCAATTATATATATATATATATATATATATATATATATATATATATATATATATATATATATATATATATATATATATATATATATATATATATATATATATATATATATATATATATATATATATATATATATATATATATATATATATATATATATATATATATATATATATATATATATATATATATATATATATATATATATATATATATATATATATATATATATATATATATATATATATATATATATATATATATATATAGGTGTGTGTGGTCTCTGTTAGCACGCTAAGTATTACTTCTGTAGTTTCCAACGCCGGTTTTGAGTTCTTCTTTGCTAAGACCGATTACCTACCACAGCTAAATAGTCCACTCTCCTTCAATATTTAACTCATAGCTGGTGAGAAAATATGGGCCCCTACATTTTGCAAGTGAATACAATGTACTGAACTGGAATTCGAACTCGGTTCCCTAATTTCTCATTCCAACTTGCTATGCATTAAAACCATCCACACATATTTTGCGTGGTATTATAATGTCACTTACCAATATCTGATATTCCGGACATATTGATTATTCTGAAATTGACTTCAAACACATTGAATCCACTCGCAGAAATGTGGAAATGGAAAGAAAATAAAATGTCATGTCATTAAAACAAAAACCGGTTTAATCAATTTAAATTTGGTTGCTTGAATTAAATCCTAGAAGAAAAAAGAAACATCGGTTTTGATTATGAGGCTATAAAACACAAGATGCGAGGTGAATCAAACAAGCGTAGGTTGAAAATTTCAGGAGAGTTAGCCGACATTATGTTGCGCAACGCATAAGCATTTTATTAAAAAGAAGAAAATACTCATATACATCGCAATAAAGTTGTAATCATCATGAAAGAAATAGTGGTCAAAGAGTTACAGGTTATTTACAAAATGTTCTGATGGAAGAAAAACAGAATCAGTGTTGTAACCTAGGAAGGGTAACTGAATGAGGAATAACCAAAACGTAGATTGGAAATGAAATGGTAATCTTTATAACATCATCAAAATACAATACTCGCTAACGGCGGGAAGTAGGTAAACCTCTGCTAGTGCTGGGCTACTTAGACAGCATATTAACGTCACTTATAATAGTGTTCAAAGTATTTATGAGGATTGGTACATACACATAGGTACACTATATAACAATCAGATAATATAGGTACACTATATAACAATCAGATAATCCTTTTCTAGTTTTGTAGAATTTTTAAATGAGAGACCATATTATATAGTCGCGTCAACTGATGCATTTTTTTTAAAGAAATTTATATTATTTCATCAGATTTTTCTTTTATTTTAAGGTATCACCAAGCCTAATTAATATTGATAATTGACCAACAATAAAATTTCATCTTTTTGGTAAGGTGTATAACCTCAACTTATCATTAATAGCATTCAGCTTTGGAATTATCATATTTGCTTTTGAGTTTTATGACTTTTTTATATTTTTCAAAAACCGAATCAGTTTCTAATGTTTATTTTATTAAATATTTTTCTGTAACTGTAATTTTTCTGCTCAGTGGTGAAATACTTGCTTTTCACATCCAGTATCTCTAAAACCAAACTAGTAATGTTTCATCCTCACTAAGCAAAGGCTGGAATTACGGCTATAATTCTGAAATTTGTTCGATCAATGAGGCTTCTAATATCGAACGTACTATTTGACTATTCAATCCACATATGAAGTGGAACTCCTATATATGATCCATCACTAATGATACAGTGAATAAAGGTCGATTCGTTGTACATCTCTAGAACGTACTACTGGCCTAGTCATCCCAAGCCATCAAGCAGGGCTCATGTACGTCGTATTGTTGTTGATAAATTATGTTCAACTAACAACCCTTTCGCGCAGACGAAACGTTGCAAGCCTACTGCTAAAGTATCGCTATTTCCATAGCTAATGTTGTGAAGAGCTTCATTCTTTAGTTCCATCAAGCCTGACTTTCACACTTAAGATCCCCCGTATACCATACATTGTATCAAATCATCCCCCAATCTCTTCATATCCTATTTGTAAGAAATGGTCCAACGTTCCTGCTATTTACCAAGAGCTTGGGATGAACATGATTAAAAAGAACAAGGAAGTTCCATTCGGACAGTTTTATTTCAAGAACAGCTACTTAGTTAAGACGAGGTTTTCCTTATCATTACAATGTTAGCCTCTTGAAATCTAAGCTTCAACTGTTATCTATTCTACACAGACTTATAACACTGTGTAAAATAATTTGTGACCATTTATGGTGTATATCACAAAAATACGGAATCTTGAAATCTAAACATCCCTAATATTCCGTCTTTTATAGCCGTTGCTAGTGTTCCACTATAGAAAACATCCATGATACGATGGACACTAATGCCCGATTGTTAAAACATATTTAATATATACTTTCAATAATACTGGTTTTAAAAAAATAAAAGTAAAAAATATTTAACTTTAAAATAGTTCCAAAATTTTTACACATAAAATTCCACTATCCAAACAAGCATAATTTTATCTTTTAGATATCAGCAGGTAAAATGAGGTTTCTCTTGATTCATTAACAGGCATGTCACTATATTCCTTGTAGGCCTCACACATTTTAGCAGATTTTACCACGGAGTCCTTTTTCGGTCTTGTCTTGATAAATTCGCCGCAAACATAGCAAAATGCCCTTGCCGGATGCTTCCAACATCTTGTTTCAATCTGTGAAGACGACATTTATTAACGACGGTTTGTCTGCACTTGGACAGTGAGAAGTAAACTAAACAGTTGAAATTACGTTACATGTATTCATACTGCCACCTATGTCTCCAGAACGTTCTAGAATTTATTGAATGTTTTAGAAATTTCTCAAAGCTTCATGAAGAATTCAGAAATTTCTGCTTTATCAACTCAGTTCTGAATCAGTCTGGAATCTAATGGAAAATAGATAGTTTCAAAATAGCTATGTCCAGGTCACGAAAGCAATGTTTGAGGACAATGATAGTTATTTTGCACTTGAGTCATTAGAATTTAAGAAATAACACTTACTGACCAAAGATATAAAAGTAAAAAAAAAATTCTTACACAGTATCTTCAAGATTGAATTAAGTACTTTGATAAGAACGAAACTTATGCATAAATAAATGTGTTTGTGTCCTTATCGTATGGCTACATACTTTCGGATAGACTTAAACGCGTATAGATTAGATCACGTAATAACGTCCTTAAAGCTGAGAAAATTTCAAGACAGAACATGACATTGCATTGAAGTTATTGAAGATAAAACTTGGCTGGAAAGCAAGAAGCTGGAAGAGAGTTCCACCAGCAAAAAATGCGAAAAAAGAAGTTGTTAGCATAGAATACCTGATTACATCTAGCCATTTTAACTGTAGAATGATGAGCTCTTGCCACCAATCGGTACTGTGTTGTAATTTATAAACTCTAGTTACCATAGAGGAAAGTTCATCAGAACAATTAAAATGAAAGTATTTCTAAATAAGGCAACAATATCAAGAGGAAAAACGTTTATACCAACGAGTTTATTTCCTTGAAGAACTTGATCATAACAAGTGTTAAAAAATAATTTAATAATCTGCATTTATAGTCAAGTATCTTTGAGGCTAATTAGGTTGCACGTTTAAATTTTCAGTTAAATAATGTTATAAAATATTCTAAAATCTTATTTTCTTGAATGAAAGTTAAAATATGGTAGATACGTAAGTTTTGCGTATATTAAATAAAAATGAATTAACTTTGTTGTTGCCGTTTAAGCAATTATTTATTTTCATATATTTTTATAAAATTTTCTATCGTTTATTTCATGAATTATTTTTGCAATTCTTACCTTCTCTTCTTACGTTCATTCAACACACTTATTCAGCCACTCTTTACCTTGAGTGGCTCTCGAGTGGATAATTAGAAAAAGTCAATGAATGATGGGAATATAGTTTCAAATTAAAACACATTTGAACAGAGATAAGATAAATATGGGACATTTTTAATATGAGAAACAAAAAATTATTAGTTTTTTTTTCTAATTTTTTTTTATCATATTACAACACGAGATCTGAGAAAATCTAAGAGCCTATAATAAAATTTATTATAATATAAAAATAATAAATATAAAAACCTGGTTTTGCGAATGTAAACAGAGAAAAGATATAAAATGTTTCGAATATTAGTTTAAAAAAAACTAAAAAAACTAACATTTTTAAATAACCATCAAAAGGAAAGATGATTACACCCGATCATTAGATATTGCTAGTATACTGGGTCTTGGGCTTCTAATATATATCTCTGAAAGTTCTGTTATGTTATCGATCCTGACCTGGTATCTCGACTTCAGTGATTTTCCAACCGCGGTGACGTTGTTTCGACAAACTTAGCGCCTCGACTGCATAAATTTAATCGTAGATTGGCAACGGGGTCGCCTGTTAAACTCGCTATATGCAACCGTATGTTTTCTTCTAATAGTTTCTTTGCTCGCACTTCTCGCCCGTGAAACTCTTTCGGTTTCTTACTTCACTACCACTTACAACATCACCAAATTTAAATGCAACGTCAACAATAATCTCTTATCATCCCGAATTCTGATGTTTTATTTCCCTGTCTCCCTACCAAAAGTCTTCTCATTCTCTTTCACGTCCTGTAATATCTTGCGTCTTCGTGACATCACTCCCTTGCTTGGGGTGAAATGATTAAATTTTTTAAAATTCTTTGGATATACATGAAAATTTGTTTCTCAACACTAATTTTAACGATTTATAAAGAGCTACATTGGATGAACCTCGCGTTAGGCTATAGTTTGAGCTCACAGGAAAATAGTAAATCAAAGACTTTTCTGCAGAATTATGACTTTTCTAAACGCATATAGAATTAAATATCTTATGTTACGAGTAGGTAGATTGTGAGTCTCAAGTTAGTAACTTCGATGAGGATACTACGATACTGTAATATACACGTTAAAAACTGTAAAAACACACTTCCTGGCATGTATAGTTACTCTTCATTTTACCATAAAGAACATGTAATTAAATCTATCACTTTCAGATTTCAGATGTTACTTATGTGGTTATGTAATACTTGGCGTTAGTATCCATATTTAATATACATTAGTGAAGAAGCCTTAATAACTAAATGTAATCTTCTTTGCCAATCTTTTTCTGGCTTCGCTATTAGAGGATATGATATGGTTTAGTACAACATTTTTCATTGAATATTAGAATATTTTTCCAGAAAGTCTGGTATAATATATCTCAGGATACAGGTGAATTTTAAGAATGAGCTAAAAGCGACAGCTCAAAAATTTGATACAGCCCGAGACTTTGTGGTCTGCTAACTCCTGTGGTCTGGCGCTTTATTTAGTTCGTTTTTGCAGTAACCAACAGCAGCAGAGTGTTTTGGTGATATGGACTTGCTCATTCCTTATATGAAAAGTTCGTTCAGAAATTTCTAAGCATCACGCAGAAGGATTTAAAGAAAAAAAAAGAGTTTTTCACTATTTTTCAATATAGTACCTGTTGACATCAATGCATTTGGTCTAACGATGCTTAAGCATGGAAATTCGATCCCTGAAGAAAGTGTCGTCTGGTCCTCCCAAAAAACTCTACAGTACATAAGATCTCATCATTGTTTCCATTGTCTCAGTCCGTAGTTCACTACCGACTGTTCGGTTGTACTCTCTTCCTACGGACGGGAGGAGCCCGAAGGAGGCTACGCCGAAGGGCGGAGTCTCCTTCGGGGAGGTAGACCGTCCCTGAACCCGTTTATACGGGTTCAATGGGCATATTTTTGGCCGAGCCACATGACACCCTCGTAGTGGGGTGACTGAATATAATCATTGTTTCCAAAATGGCGACAGGCAAGTGGAATTTGAGTTTAGGAAACATGAAGAAGTCAGATAGAGCTAAGTCTGGTCAGTAAGGGGGATAGGATAGCAATTAAATGTCGCAGCTAGCTGCTTCTGCTGCTGCAACCTGAGCAGTGTGAATGGGTGCGTTATCCTGAAGCAAGAATACATATTCCATCATATTCCCAATGCGTTTCAACTTGATTGTTTCTTTCAGTTTTCTTAATTCTGATCCATAATAATGCCTATTAATAGTTTTTCTCTTCTCCAGGTAGTCTATTATTATTATTCCTTCAGAATAAAAAAAAAAGTATTCAACTTGCCAATAAACGCTGCCTGCTTGAAATTCGTGGATAGAGAACCAGGGTGTCTTCACTGTTTACTTTGAATATTTGATTAAGATTCGAAGTGGTGAACCAGGTTTCATCTTGAGAAATGTTCAAACTGCCGAGTAAATGCTCAAGATCAACTTGGAAATGTTAATTCTTTTCAGCTTCTTCTCTCGTGTCAGCATCTTGGGAACCATCTTGAAGATATCTTGCTCATCCTCAACATCTCAGTTAAATCAATATGAGCCGTACCAGTACTGATGCCTATGGACGTTGCTATCTGCTGGATAGTTAGACGTCTGTCACCCAAAACCATACGGTAAATGTCATCTTCTTCATCAGCAGTTGAGGCTTTTGGACGACCTGACGGAGGGTCATCATTTGTGTTGTTCCTCATCTGCTTGAATTTCGCAGATCATTTCTTTACAGTTACATAGGAAAGGGAGTCCTCAACAAGTGTCACTATGTCCCCACGGATTTCTTTGGGTATCATACCTTTCTTTTGCGGATACTTCATAACTGCTTGAGCTTGTGTTTTGTTCATTTTTAAATTTGTCTCACACCTCTTAACATTGTATGTGTCTCATATGCATGGCAATTAAGACAAAAATCTGAATTAGTTTTTCTAGTTTTATAAGAAGTCGTAGTGAGTTGCCAAACAAAAATGTTCAACCATGGTTCTTCTTTTTGCGCAAGGCTTACAACTTTTTGAACGACCCTCATTTAGTTGCATATTTATTCATTTAGGAGAGCAAGTTTATATTATTTTTGTTTTAGACTTTATATTGCATGAAACAAAAAAAACTTGTTAGGTACCATTAATAATTCTTTTATTTTCCTTTTGATGCTTTGTTCTACCTTTAATAACACAGAAATATATATGCGAAATGAACTAGCAAGAGGCTCTTTACATATGTTTTTTAAGGGTGGTTTCTGTCATCAGACCTTTTCAGAGGTCCGCTAGCGGCCTGGTCCCAAGAGTGGCGGATAAAATATGCTTTATATTTTACCCCCTTTTTTATATCACTATTTATTTCCCCACACCATTTGTGACTTTCTATTTCTCATACTTAACAGGAACAGTTTTCATAGAGAAGCTCTGTACAATGTTTTAACCATTTCACGTCAAGCAATGTGAAAATGCCACTAAGACGCAGAAATTAAATTGAGATTGAAAGACAATGAGAAAGTGTTGCATAGGAGTAAATTATCACTACCGATACTGTAGGTTGAACATGCATCACCAGAGAGCAAACACAGGCGATCCCATTTTGAATAAGTAGATCACGTGATAGTCAAGGTGATGTATATATGTGAATTAGCATGGCGTCTAAGTGATCACTAGTTCTATTATATCTTCTATTACTATACTGATCACTCTTTCTACACTATCCTCTATCTCAACACTATTTACTATACTATTTCTCTGCGATGATTACTATAGGAATCATAATTCGGTGGTTACTTTTCGATCGAGTATTATCGAGCAATTTCTGTTAGTGTGAGTGTTATTCGGCGGAACCTGACACCAGTATTGTTCAACGGTGTTACCATAGTTGTATCTGCGATTACAAAAGCTCTTCAACAACGAGCATTACGAAAGTAACACTGATTATTCCTTGATATAACAAGTGTGGAACGACTGTTCGTTGACATCACAGTAGTGAGGAGAAAGCACAATAAAAAACACAATTTAGGAAGAAGATGGCGATGGACGTTGCATGAAAAATTTGAAGATTGTAATTGGGAAATAAGCAAAGAAGTTAGGAGAGTTCCAAGGACGAGAAAAGCAAAAACAAAAGCTATTAGAATATAACTTACGGTTACATCTAGGTATTTTAAAAGTGAAACGGCAAGGCCTAGTTACCAGTCTAGTAGATGGCTTAAATTCGTATCGTTGATGTAACAAAGAGTAACGTTAGAACAGCTGCTATAAAAATATTTATAGAAAAGACAGATCGCGGCGATGGGAAAGTGACTGAAGTGAGGTTGCCATGTCAGAATAGATAACATTACAGGCCTATCTTTGATATTTATTTTTTCTATTCACTATTTTCCATATACTTGTTAATAGATTACATGGTTATTAGGTTCATTACAGAATTGATGTCCTATATCTTAATTCGATGGGATTGAAGAACGGTTTATTCCAGTTTATTTTTTTCCATATCACCTCACAACGCGAAATTCCTAAAATCGTATATACGTATAGTAATACTAAGAGGTTTTGGAACCTTCTAGAACTTTCTGAAACCTTCTAGAACTTTTACCGCTGGTGGCCCTCTGTTAGACCGCTGTCGAGTTGGTCTCGGCAACGTTACCACTGGTAAACCAATAAAGGCTCGCCAGCGGGCAACTCGCGGCTTGTGTGTAGGGTTACATCATTAACAAACTGAAAAAAGCTTCTGCAAATTTACAAGTTTTGTCTGTAAGACTGTATGTTATGCTATATCAAAAACATGTTAAATGCGTTAAAATACATAATTACTATCCAATTACATCTTTAGAAAAATGAAAAATAAAATTATTATTTTTTTTTAACCTTATTGCGTACATGGTAAAATTGAACTTTCGTTTTGGGGTTTCTTTTTCAGGAAATAAAAGATGCTTTTTTTCATTACATTTGAACAAAATTTCATCGATTTATAACGCAGAAACATAGGGTTGCAAAAAAGCCATTGTCCTAATGACTATATATGAAATGGCTAATAAAATTCTTGCTATAACAAAACGTTTTCCGCCTGTTTTCCCTTTTATTCTTTCTTGAAAATGGCTTACGTAATTGTTGCTTTAAAATCTATTTTCTTTGTTCAGAAGAAGCTGCGAACATATAAACATTTGTGCAATATCTAGCTAAGCATTCGACATGGAGTAATGTTTCACTTTCTATTATAGAAAGTTGTTATTAAATTTGAAATTTAGATTATATTTATATATTAAGACATTATTAACTAAAGAATGAATATTTCTGAATAAAATTTCTGAAATTGAAGTTATATTCAACAAATCAGAATACCTAGTTTTGGTTGATATTTTCTTTTCTTCGAATATGGAATATATAGTAACCAGTATAATGTGCAGGTGGTATAAGGGCTACCATCAGTGGAAAGAAAACTGGCTGGCAGCGTTCGAATTGCGCTTAAAACAGTTGTGTTCGCTTTTACATAACCGCCTATCGCAAATATATAACTCGGTCTCTTTTCCATAATTATGGGAAAATAGCAAAGTAGATTTAGATGTATAGCATTGAGAGGTCAGGAAATCTCGAAGAAGTCAACTCTCAATCGTTCATAGGTTAACAAGAAAACACTCTGCTATCAGATATGAAGATAAACGAACAGTTAGTTATATATAACTCCAAGATTTTCAGAAAATTTAGCAAACAAGAAAAACAATTCCATTTTCCGATGTTTGGTAGTGGAAATAAGAAGGAATATACATCCAAGCAGCTGAACGATATTAATAACATCGCTGATGATGATGTTAATATTCTCGCAAGATAATTAATTACATCAATAAACCTCTTGAAAAAATATTTCTTTACGCAATAAATTACAAGTTACTTGTTTTCCTACGTGTAAGTGATTTAGTAGGTATAAGAGTTCCCTATCTTTTATTGCAATCAAAAATTTTCAAACGCACTCTTAGAAAGACGTCTTGTTCCGTGACTAGATTAGATCGTAGGCGAATCTTTATCAGTCATTTGCGCTTTCTTTTAAGTCATTCTGCATCCTCGGCCCCAAATCGTAAATCTACCAATCATAATCAAGGCAAACTGAGTTACATTTCTTTATATGCCATCAACATATAAATATCATTGGATAAGTTATCTCGATTATTGCAATAAAACGAAAAAAAAACATTTCCCAACAATTTTTATCTTCTTAGCAGAAGAAAAAATTTAAACTTAAATAATGATTATACAATAACTTTTTCATAGAATGAAGTTAAATGAAAACTGATCCTATCTTAATTTTGGAAAATATTTTATTGTGAATATTTGGCTGCTTTACGATTTTTGAAAAACATTTAGTTTACTGCAGGTTATTTCTCTTTATAGAAGATTTTCTCTTTGCTTGTAATTTAAATGCAGTATACCTTGAAAACTTTTTAGTGCAATTTACATTTTATTAAATAGTGCTTACGTTGTCATAAAAAAGGAAAGAAATATATATATATATATATATATATATATATATATATATATATATATATATATTGTCTTGTTGACAGATGATGTTTTTTATAATTATACCTAAACCAGATGATATAGATGTTATCGTTCTTTTTACATATATTCCATCCCTTTTGGTAATCTCAAAAAATAAAAAAAATATTCTCATACGAAATATTCAAAATTTAGCCAAATATATATTTTACTAAATTTTTAATATTTCGTATGAGTCCGCATAACACCAAGAAAACTAATAAATTCTATGCATTAATTGTGTTTTTCTACATATCTGTACAAATTTAACGGAAAATTTTAACATAATAAATGCTATTTTTTTGCGTTTTCCTCTACTAGAATGTAATCTCATAGCTTGCCCACCTTAGTGGGATTTGCTTCATATTTAAAAATATAAACCTTTATAAGTAAGTGCCTTTTGTTATTAATTTCCATTTTGATCTTTCGCGATCTTTATAAATAGGTTATTGATGGCTTTTATAATTAAATGTTATAGTTTTCAAAGAAAGATATTTTCCACTTTGGAAGTTGGTAAGCGACTCTTCATTGGCATCACATTTTACATGTTTAATATTATGATTTGAAAATATAAAAACTCAAAATGAATTTTGAAAGCATATTTTCCTAAAAAATAAAATGACATAAAACGAAAACAAATGCATGGCTGTTTGAAATATATATGAAGTATTCATTCCATAAAATAAAATAAGATTTAAAATATGGTTGCAGAAAACTTAACAACAATGTCCGAATCCAAATGTCTGTATTCCTAGAACAAAGAAAAGTCCCCACTGTCGATTCCTTCCCGTCTATAGCCTTTACAAACTTTTCTCATTTTTAAGCGTTACTCACCCATCTTATTTTTAAGCGTTACTCACCTTTCTCATTTTTAAGCGTTACTCACCCATCTTATTTTTAAGCGTTACTCACCTTTCTCATTTTTAAGCGTTACTCACCCATCTTATTTTTAAGCGTTACTCACCTTTCTCATTTTTTAGGCGTTACTGACTTATCTCATTTTTGAATGTTACTCACCTTTCTCATTTTTAAGTATTACTCACCTTTCTCATTTTTAGGCGTTAGTCACCTTTCTCATTTTTAAGCGTTAGTCACCTTTCTCATTTTTTAGGCGTTACTTAACTTTCTCATTTTTGAATGTTACTCACCTTTCTCATTTTTAAGCGTTACTCACCTTTCTCATTTTTTAGGCGTTGTTTACTTTTCTCATTTTTGAGTGTTACTCACTTTTCTCATTTTTTAGGCGTTACTCACCTTTCTCATTTTTCAGCATTACTCACTTTTCTCAATTTTTAAGGGTTACACACTTTTCTCAATTTTTAAGCGACATTCACATTTCCCATTTTTAAGCCTTACTCACTTTCATCATTTTTCAACGTTACACACTTTTCTCATCCATGTAAAAAATGTCAGATATTTCCACAAACATAACAAATGTAGAAAAATATATGAAAATAGAAAAATATTTTTCCGTGAAATACATTTGGTTTGCAATTCAATCTATAAAATTTATTATAAACAAGCGAAACATCTTCTTGCATGTATTATAATAAACGTATGCAAAAATAAAAGAATAAAATTTAAGAGTTAATATCTATAAAACGTAAACAGAATCGTATAATATCGACTGGGTTACTTTTGACATGACATGGTATTCCTCCGAGCGGGATAATATTTATATGCTATTCAATTCAGTTATCTATTAACTAGAAACAGATGGGCGTATGTTATTACAAATATATAATAGGAATATAAAACTTTAAAACATACAGAGTTTCATAAACAAATTATTATCTACACAATATCTTTGAAATTACTGCTTCGATTTTTACAGGAACACATATTTTATGGCCGTATTTAAGGAAAGCAAGCAGACAACATGCCTCCAACCGAATTCATACAGCGGGCAAATATAAATGCAGAATATAACAAGATAGTAAAGACATAAGCATTTCGAAAATCATTATCAATGCCATGACTGAAAAGCTGACCAGCTTTCTCCACATGTCTCGTTTGCATGCAAATATCCGAATCTTTATGAAGGATCTCAATCAGAACCCATTTTTCTCTACCTGCCTCATATTTATTTTCTCCAAGGTGTAGGATAGAAGTGGAACTGTAGATTAGCTCTTATAATGTATCTAGACCTTTTCATCATGGCCGTGGATATGAAATCTTGCAACAGGGCTGCCCTCTCGTCTGATGGTTTAAAGTACCTTTTGGTACGGTCTACGTAGGAACTGTTTTGAATGATTCTGTACCATGTAATTTATAGTTTTTGGACTCTTCGTTGTAATTCTGCTTGCAATATACGAAATTTTCAGGCTTGCAGAATGATTAAGAATTACGGGAATATATTTTCACCTTTCCTGATACTTAGTTTGGCGACAGTTTCCATTGAAAGTGTCTTGGACAACACCCTTGAGGAAACCTCAGTCATAGTCAGCGTCAGACTTCGAAACATGGGAAAATATCGCCTTTTAGACGACATAGCTAACAAAGAAGAGGAACTTATCAGTCTAGAGAATAACCTGCAGAAAACATCTTCTAGATATGGCATGGAGATTAATGCCGAAAAACAAACCCATTCCGAACATTGCGTCAGATAAAGTTGATGGCCTGCAGATTAAAGTAGTGAACGATATCAAAGGATTTCCTGGACCAAAATAATCTGTTACGCATGGAAATTCACACATATAATAGTTTTTGGCAATTTTATTTTTTGTTGTAATTTACTGTTATATATCGTACCGATGAACAGTAATGTAAAATATGTAAAATGAATAGTAAATATGTTGGACACTATTGTAAGTGGTGCTAATATGGTATCTAAGTAGCCAATAGCGGTTGTATACCTACTTCACACCGCTGACGAGTATTGTATTTTGTTGTGTTATAAAAGTTACCATTTCATTTCCAACCTCTGTTATAGTTATTCCACCTTCACTAACCTTTTCTAGGCTATCAGAATTACTGAAAATAATTACAAAGATAATTGAAAAATAAAGATTTTTTTTTAAATAGTGAGTTAGCTGTATATATACTAGGGTGGAATGTAAAGTTCCAAGGTTAAATATCAAGTAGAGATGCTAGAATTGTGAAATAGTGAATGCATTTATTCTAATTTTTCTTATTAATAACTACATTTTTTTTCAGGTAAACTGACATTAGATTGTCCAAAAAGACTTAAAAAATAACTAGTAGCAATCTCTTCAAAATGGACATCCTTTGTTATAGTAGTGTTAACAAATACCTACAAAAAAGGTTTAACCAATCAAGACATTCATACTGACACGGTTGCCATATTAGAAGATAACGCTCACAGTGCTAAATTGGGAAATTTAGGTGGAGAAGTAAGTGTCTTAAAGTTGACCCAATGTTTGGAAATCCTTCAGCGGCCTCCTCCAAAGTAAACGTTAATCTTTTTCATCACAAGGTGATGGATAATAGATGATTGATTATGAATCAAATAGTCAATGCTATTAGCATATCCCATGAGGGAGTTGATAATATTCTGAATACTGAACTTAGCATAACGAAAGTTTCTCATCGAGGTAGGGTGCATATTTTCTGTCACATGATCAAATACTCACTAGCTGATTCCACCACGAGAAAATCAGACATTATTTGAGACAAATCCAGCCGGTTTCATTGAACGTTACCGAACCCATAATGAGTGTTAGATACATAACATTCAGCTCTGACGTGAGCGATATTCAGACCTTCCTATCAAGAAGAAGGGGTAGTAAATATTTAAAATTGCTTGTGCTAAGCAATATTTGACTGTTTACTATTCATCGCTGTCCATAATCGTCCATCGATATGTAAAAGTTCGTTATGCATGTTACTTCAATAAACAAGGTGCGATGGGCAAATCGGCAGCATTTTATATTTTTAATTTTGCGCATGCACTTTGTTTTTTTTTTTATATTGTCGACCGCACAGTATAGACGGATCAGTTGGGCACCGTCTGTGGGACAAAGAGCACAATGATGCATTACACTCAACCAAAAACTTGGAAGCAGTATCCTTGGCATTGTCACCGGAAGCTCTAATACGAAAATTTAAATGTTTGGGTGTCAATCGGAAAAGAGTAGAGAAAATTCGGAAAATTCAGAGAGTTGGATGAGTTTAATGGGGATTACGAAGCTACGGCAGTTCGGCAAACTCACTCTGATCGTTCTGATAAGAAAAGAAATCCCGAATTGGTTGGTGAGGGCCTCAGAATGTGTAGACCTACATCAAGTGACTTAAGAAGGTACTGCTGCCCTGGTTCAACAGAATGGCATTTGGAAGACCCTATGTCTAACAACAGGATTCTGTACTATGGAGAACCCAGTCATAGCTGTCAGACAATTTTTTCCGCTACATCACCTATTAAATCGGCCCCATACCTCCCCAGACTGAAACTACCTTGATTATTATATTTCTATTTGAGCGAGAGACCAATTCTTTGTAACCCCAAAGTTGAAGTGAAGTCAAGAATTATGGCATTCGCCAACTAAAACAAGGAAAACGCCCAGAAAAGATTCAGGAGATACCAAAATCTTCTGGAGTTCGTGGTTGAAGTCAATGGAGGTTGTATTGAAGAAATTCAGTCTTTAGTAGTTTAAGATATGCTTGTGTACTTTTGGTAGATATATCTGCTAAAATGAGATATCAGTGTTATTTTCATTGTTGCGTAATTTTGACAACAATTTATCCATCGACCACAATACCCTGTGAGTGCCAAATTAGCTAATTTCTCTTTTCTGATTGTGTGTCCCAGACATTACAAACTCTTTATGATACTAAGCAATAGTGTCGTTTTTGAAAGAATGTGACTTACCTAAGTTTCTGTAATGTTAGGCTCTACCTTGACCATCAGTTTATTCTTCCTTTACTACTCTGTTTATTTCTCTCTTGAAATTTTGTGTGGTGTCTAGGAAATATCTATAAGGCTTATTGTAAATCATTATAGAACTATTCAATCCACCAATATATAAGACTCGTAATCCATCGAGTCTAGAAGAAACCTCAACAGAATGCAGAAAGCACTGGACAGCTATTTCGTCCTATATTTGGGACTCATCAGCAGTGCGCATCCACTACCGAGAATTGAAACCCTGACAGTTAGGTTGTCAAGCAAACATACGGCCGTCCAGTGCTTTTTGCATTCTGTTGAGGCTTCTTTCAGACTCGATGAATTACTTAAATATAATTATCAAATCTTCCTAATAATTTATATCATATATATATATATATATATATATATATATATATATATATATATATATATATATATATATATATATATCAACTAATCCAAAGTCGGATATGCAATACAATCGCTCCTGAGTTGTCATATCGACTCCAGTCACTTTCTCATAGACGTGATGTGGCTTCACTTTGTCATTTTATGCCAATTGCTCAATTTTCACTGGTACCCAGACTGCGTGTCCTGCTATATTGTCATCTAGGTCCCACCCTTTTACTCTGAAAACAGCTAAATTTAACCGCTTCTATATACTCCAACGTCACTTCCCGATAGTAGAACTCCATCCTCTTACTTGCTTCCTTGATCACTATAATCCTCAAACATTTTAATGTAATGTCAATCGATATCTGATGCTTTGATCCCCGTTCTCCTTTTGTCAATCCCCGCTATATCCAGTCTTTCTTCTTACTTTCGCTCTCTGTAAACCCTTGCACACTAGTGATACTCCCGCTTTGCTTGGGATTAAATGCTTATAAAAATATATTCTTCCGAAAATAAATGTTAATATACTGAGATTTATCACTTCATATTCATCATTTATACATGGAAAATTAATACTTTTTTCCCGTTTATAGTTTTCTTGTACGATTACTTTTGGTTATAGCTTTTCCATTTTGTTGTAAGTTGTTAAATATACATTGTAAAAATGTATGTTACGCCCATTCACCTAATACATACAACTATAGCCACACAAGTGAAAACTCAAAAAGAACGATATTTAAGTTATTTTCTAGAAACTAAAGGAAATAACGCCGTATAAATAATTTCAATCAGTACTTAAAATAAATATAACCCCATCAAAAAAAAAAAAAAAAAGATTGAACACCTGCCAAAGATTTGAATTATAAAAATAAACAATTTTGTAATAAAATTATCTGTTTTATTCAGACTACACCAAAACACAATGTCTGATTACCGACAAGCAAAATTTAATAATCAATGTTTTTACTCTCATATCTACCTTTTTTTTTTACTTCTTTTAATCATATTATCTTAGAACTTCTTCGAAAATGTTCCATTCTTGTTGAACTGTTGAACTACTTGAAAGTTCTTGAACCCAGCTTTGACTTGATTATTTCCTAGAAATTCTCTATAGATTTGTGAACTGGACACTCTCCAGGCCAAAACAATGTCTGCTTTTCATAATCTTGGAAAAATCTTTTGATTGATTCGGAAAAAAAAAGTAATATAATCCCAGTGTTATATTGATGGATTTAGATTAGGACTCCGTTGAATGAAGAGAACGGAGCGATTCCTCTGCAATAACAGGCACTGTTGCTTTCACTGTAGAGAATCTTTAATACAACACTTTTACTGATGAATTAGGCTTGTGACATTGTGATATCTGTTCAAAAAGTTCACGTTGCTTGTAGGCATATTTCTGGAGAAAATCTATCTTTTTATCTTCTTAGCTAAATCTATAAGTCTGTGGGCTAATGAGGAAGCAGCATTTGTTATAAAATTGAATATTTATTTTTCAATGTATTCTCCTTTCTTTCCAGTGTAGTAAATTTACCATTCAAATCTCGTCACATTATTCGGATATTATACAATAAAAATATTGGTAGAAAATTTGGCGTTTCTCTCCAAGCAAGACACTAAGAGCAGGGGGCTAATATGGATGAAATAATATGAGAAAAAGAAAAGATTTCTTAAGGAGAACAAATAAAACAGGAATTATGAATACAGAAGTTAATGGCTGACATTGAATTTAAATTTCTGAAGAAAATTATTTATTTGTAAAATTATAAAATGTGGTACGAAGGCAAAATGGGGAAAGGGAAAAAGACGGTCTTCTTCAGTTTCAAATTTCTGAACAGCAAAGTTGATTGGAAAGCAAGAATCCTGAAAAGATTTCCACAAGCAAGAAGAACGAGGGAAGAATTTATTAGTATATAACTTACAGTTTGGATTTACTTTCCGACATACCAACCTCAATGAGTTATTTAATGCCGACAAGATTTTTATTGCTGGCAATACTTTTTTTTTTAAAGAAAAAAATGGAGCAAGGCCTCTGATTGGGATGTTTTGAGGAGCGTGGAACAATCTCTTAATTCCTGTTGTTGCCAGGTCCACACTGACACAGGGTGGCAACACCTGTTAGGGTCCCTGTTATGGGCAAGTAGTCAACCCTCAACCTGGAGACAAAACATGAAATTATAAACATGTTTATATTAAAATTACCCGAAATGAATATTTATATTAAAAATAATTACTAACAATACGTTTTTTTATAAACAATAAAAATAAAAAAAAAATACTAGGAAATGATTTTCATAAAATAAATTATTAATGCTCCTAAGTTTATCATTAAATGACCCATAAAGTGTTGATATGCCGCTAAACAAACAAATCTAAAATAAACGGCAAATTCTGTCTGTCAGTCCGTGTTTCTAAAACCCGTCTAAATGAGGCCCACTTGCTCTACATAGACATATTATGAATTTCGGGAATCAGGACGATTCTGGGATTGAAAATCTGTACTTCAACCGGTGCTTGAAAATCTAGAATCGGGATTTGTGTCCGGATGAGGAGAGAACAGTTAAAAATTCAAATTTTAAAATAACTGGAAAAAAATTAGTGATTTTAAAACTTTTTAATTCATATTGAGTTTAAAGTAAAATAAAAATTTATGAATTTGAAATTCTTGGTTTTAAATTCAGTTTAAAATATCTCCAAAACTTTGTGATTTCAGGAAATCAATTTTATTTCTTCAAAATGCCAAGGAATTGGAGTTAAAGTGAGCGATTTCGTGAAGTGATGTTTTGAAGTTCCGCAGAGTTTGTGATTTGGAGAATTCAACTCAATTGAAGTTCAACTGAGTTGGTGATTTGAAGAATCTATTGTTCGCCCTGAATTGGAATTTCGGCCCCAATCGGACTTTCAGGCAAAATCAGTCTTTGGCCAGAAATGGACTTATAGCCCGAAACATAGGTCTTGAAATTCCATGGAGTGAATTTGAATTGAAAGTTATTTATTCAAAATTATTATTGCTGCATTTTAAGCTGGACCAGAGGTCTCTATATTTTGGGACCGGAGACCTAATCAGACCTCCACAGGAGCTAGTTTAAAAGTCCGCATTTAAGCTAGCAATAAATAAAATCAATCTCTAAAGCGAGGCAATTCTAAGGCAGCTGGAGACCCTACCAGGATTTATTATTGGGGACGAAATTTTAACAAAATAATATGCGCAGATTACACTGTATTGATGGCAGGTATAGAAAGGAAATTATAGGACAATCTAGACATGTTATCGAGAAAAATAAATTGAAATCTTTATAAATTGATAGTTTTCTGTCTTCTTAAATTTTGCTCTTTTATTGTTCTCTTTCTTTAATAGTATATTTTTCTCATATTCTTTAACATTCAGTAACCTCATTGCATCTTAGTGGCTCAGCTGGCTTACTTGAGGTGAAATTATAAAAAAAAATTAATGTAAGACAAAATATGCTTGTCAAGAAAAAATTCCGAGATGCGACCATCGAATCGGACACGTCAGCATCATACAAATACAGAAACATAAATTTCTGGGAATTGTTTTAATAGAGGATGGAAAATGTGACGCCGAAAGCCGAAGCAGGTATCAGATGAACGGAAAGTATTAATAAATTGTAAAATTTAGTTAGAAACAAAGAAAAGAGTGTTGAATTGCTATGTGATATCAATATCTTCCTGTATGACAGTGAATACTTGACAATCTCAACACAGGAAACTGCAGACAAACTAAAGTGAGGTTCTACAGAAGGATAGTGGGAATTCCATGGACGAATCGAGTAACACATGAGGAAATGTTAAAGAAAATGGTATCAGAGACAACTTGAATTTCTTCGATGCATAATGTGGACGGATGGCTTGGAAAACTTGACCCACACAGGTCATATGGGGAACAAAAGAGATAGGAGAAAGGCATCGGTCCCTTTACCTGTGGAGCTTGTGCGAATGGATGGCGGAACAGGAGGGAGGCTTGGCAAAGAGAGAGACACTTCTAATGGCCATAAGTAATTGGAAGCTGTGGAGAGCTATTATAATCCACGTCTTGATGGGATACATGTAAGACAACATAGGAAGTTGGCATGAATATAGGTTAAATAATTTAAATATTAATATTTTTTTTACTTTAATTTATTTGAAAAGCTGTCAGTACACCCTTTGTGCAAAATAAGTGAAACAACCGCATAATTTTCCTTTCTTTCATACAGTCAGCATTAGACCAACTGGAGTGACAGGGTGTCAACGATTTCTATTTTTTCCTCAGATTAGGTCATTTGCAGTGGTGTGCAGTAATATAAATCTATTTTCGGAGTGTATGATGAAATTTGTTTGGCCTTGAAAAATCTTGCGTCATCCGCGATTGCATCAGATTTTCAGCACACCATGACACTATTGTCTCGACTGTCGATTAGTTGTCATACGGCCATTGCGATAAAAGTTACTCTAAGAAAGCGTACGAAAATTGTTACGCTGCACGAACATATTGGCAAGCGGTGGACGTGAGCAAATCAAAGTATTATTTACTGGCTCAGAAACTCTCCCGATTTAAATCCAATCGAGAAACTGTGGTCAATCTTCAAGGAACAACTTCGTGGAATGGACATACGAAGTGCTAACATGTGCACTGGGGTATGTTTCATTGGGAAAATACGAAAAAAGTAAATAACGGAATTATTGGCTTTATTTCAATTAATTTGCTCAAGGGAATAAGACAATGTTTTACTTACTGATTATTTTTATTTTTATTTTAATCATTTATTTATTGGGGGATATTTTTTATTTTTTTGGTTTTCGTCGGGTAACAATTTACAATTAAGTTACATACTAAACTGAAAACATTTACAATTTTTAAAAGAAATATTTGCTTGTACAGTGTAACCCGGATATAAGAGACCCTGATATAAGAGAAAACCGGATATAAGAGAGATTTTCTCATGTCCGAAATTAGAGCCATACTTACCTAAACAAAATAGACTAAACCCGGATATAAGAGAAACTCTTATATCCGGGTTACACTGTACTTCATCTATAAAAGCAATTAATTCTTTGAGAGATGAGTTTCTGTTTAAAAGCCCAAAATTAAACCAATATATATATTAAATTACTGTTAGAGCATAGTTGGTCCTAACGAAAATATTAAAGAAAATTATCGTCCTTAGACCGGGGGGATGAAAAAGAAGGGTTCTTGTCACCTCCCCTGTTTGAAGCACAGGGCATTCTGGGTACAGGAAATTCAGCCATAACACTAAGTTGAGCTAGATAGATCTCCGAGGTCCACATCTTATCATTACGCACCCGGTGGCTCCACTTATCATCCGAACTGCATTTCAATTAATAATTTTTTTTAATAGTTTATCGCCTCGCTTCATCATTGTATCTTTCTTCACATAACCACATTTCACCATTTTTTATATGGCAGTTGCTGACCGACACATCAGAAACATCTATATTATGCTAAGATTAAATGACATTAGGTGGCATTAAGAAATATCAGATTTCTATAAATTCCAATAAATTCAAATTTGTATATATATATATATATATATATATATATATATATATTATTATTATTATTATTATTATTAATATTATTATTATTATTACAAATTAGTTCATTCTTAATATTTTAAAATAAATTTTAATGAAGAGAAGAAACCTAAATTTATGAAAATTTATTTCATAATAACATCAATACACGCAATCTACATAAACCCAAATTTTTAAAAAAATAAACAGTTTGTCTGACGATCGAAAAAGCGTGAAACCGAGCGTCACAAACTCACATCAATCCAACCATATATATATATATATATATATATTGTCTGACGATTGTAAATTGCATAAAACCCAGGGTCACCAACTCACATCAACGCAACTATATATATATATATATATATATATATATATATATATATATATATATATATGTATATATATATATATATATATATATATATATATATATATATATATATATATATATATATATATATGAATTTGTAGGTCTGATTAATTGGATAGTAATTATGATTCCAATGTAATAAATTATAACCATGGAATATTAGTATTTAAGCTTTTTATTTTATATATATATATATATATATATGCGTGTGTGTGTGTTTGTGTGTATGTATGTATATATATATATGCGTGTGTGTGTTTATATGTATCTTTGTAAATTAAATTTACATAATATTATTGCATAGAACGAATTTAAAATTTCATAAATATTAAAAATCTTTTTAATCTAAAATTTAAAGTGATGTGCCTATTTGACAACACATGCAAGGCTAAGGAGTTTACACTTACAGACAACTTGTCTAATAAATTTGCTCCTCCCAAATTCACCCACGATGATAATTCTCTAACGGAATAGACTGATATATTCTAGTTATGAGCTTCCTAAATTTACGTATAATGGTACACATTGACAACAATGTACAGCTATTTACTACGCATAGATTATTACTGCACACAGCCAAATAGAATTCCGGAATATCTTGTGCCAAATGTTAAAGTAGAGAGTATCTAGAATCACTTATTATTAGGAACTTGACGTTCGTGGCTCTCCACAATTTCCTGTCTTTGGTACTCTTAATAAATGTTATCTTTTTGTTATCTCTCTTAGCACTTATTCTGCCTTCAGTTTACTCAAGCTCGCTAAGTTTTATTCGCCTCTGTCCCTCTTGCCTTCAATATTTCCTGTGAGTATCAAATTTTCTAACCCGTCTTTCAACTGTCTCTTTCTTATCTTAAGTATATGTGTTTTAATTTTCTTTAAAACTCCGTCATTGCTCACATGTTTTGTCCATGGTATTCCCAGCATCCTTCTGTAGAACCACCTTTTTCTTAGCTGAAGTCTCTTCTCTATCTGTGTGGGGATTGTGGGACTGATATTACATAACAGATCAGCACTCTTTTCCTTGTTTCTAACGACATTTTCCTGCTTCTTAATACTATAGGAAGCTTTATTTAGTTCAGAATTATTTAGTGATAATTTAATAAATCAAACATGGCACAATGCCTACAACTGGGAATGGGTGGGGCATTTATCTGTTCTAGATGTAACATAACTAGAACCAATCACTCGCCCAATGATCCGTTAATGTTCCTTTCACCAAAACGACACATTCTTGCTTACAGTAACCACAATACCGCGGTTTCTCTAGAAAGTCCTAAATAGTCCCTATGTATAAAGTATTTTTTTGTGGCGGATGGGATCCCTCTTCACCTATAAGTAAAATCTCAAAGCAATTTCATATTCGCGATTGAAGGAGCATTTGCTGCTGTGTAAACGGCGGCCATCCGCCCCGCTCGAGTGCACGCTCCTTAAATTACGAGCGTCTTCCGTCCAGAACACGCCGCTATCCTCGGTGGAACGTATGTCGACGAATCTCAACGCTTGTTATAGCTAAACCGCCCAACAGGCGAATGGAGATAACAAATATCGCGACGTACCTTAGTGACTATGGCTTGCTAAAAGAAGAACAAGGCACACGTCGTCATCGACCAATTTATAATCTAGCGGCAAGATCTAGGAGAAAAAGCAAAAGTTGTTACACGTTTCAGTGACCTTGATAAGACTCCAGGGATTTCGTTAATTTGTCGGCAGCTTTTGTGATTATGCTAAGTGCTTTGGTCGGACCAACTGCTTGCAACGGGTGATGGTGTGGCACCGGCGGTCGGACCATTTGCGGACGTCCCGCGAACGGGACGACAATGTACTCATCGGGGACCGTATTTTCACGAATCTCAACGCTGGGTATACCAATACGGGTGGATATAACAAATCTCGCGACGTACTTTAGAGACTTCCTAAAAGTGACAAAGTACTTGTAAAGTAGACAAGTGTAGAAGCACAGAGTCGACAAATAAGGATGAGGTTGATGTGAACCTAAGACTAATTCATTTTCCAAACGGATGCCGAAAACAAACCAGATGCTGAGTTTCTTACAAGGCCCGTCCGTGCAGAGGTAGGACCCAGAAATAGAAACTCAGCTCAACGCGAAAAGACTTATCGTGATTGATCTTTGTCGCTTTTATCGTCTCATACACTTTGATATCTATTCCTACTTGGTCGATTTTGGCACTGCTTGTATAGGCGGAGTATCTGGCCAACGTGGTGGCAGCACGTAACGTGATGTCACGTAGGACCGGTTTCGCTTTTACCTTGAGAATGAACAGCCCCAGCGCAAAAACGTAGGGAAAAGACGACAAAAGTCAACCTTGATGAATGAAATAAGATAATATGAAAGGTTCCGAACTTACTCCATTCAACTACACCAGAACCGGACTCTAATTAGAAAAGCGGGCCTGAAAACGCAAAGCCTACACAGAACGTTGTTCAAACTTATCGAATGCCAAATTGATCAGCATATCCTCACTGTTGACATAGTCTATGATCAAGCGAACAAAATGTTTGTTGCCCTGAATAGTGCTGCCCTTCACAGAACAAGTTCGTTCAAAGTCAGTTAAGCTAAGTACGAAAGCCAGCAAATGGCTCGTTAAGATCTTGGTCAAAAAATTCAATTCTGTGTTAAAGACCAAAAATTACTAATCCCATATACACCGTTTTTCTTCTTGCGTAGCAACATGATCATACCCCTGGCGATGAGTTTGGGATACAGATTCCTGCTTCATCCAATTAATAAAATCAGTTCCAACTAGTGTAGAAATACGGGTAAATTTCTCAAGTGCATTTCGTAAGAAAGACCATCCAAGCTCGGATTCTTGTCTCGGCCAAGGGGATTTAAGTCTTCCTAGATCATAGGCTATGCTAGGCGACCCTCGTACCTACCTTCTGCAGTCACTTCAGGGCGAGGAAATTAGTCAAATTGGCGTCGAACTGAGCAAAACTCAGACCCTATTCCCTAATGATCCTGAAAGAAATTACAAAAAGTCTCACATATTCCCGCGTGTCTAGTCGCGGTATCTTCATCCAGCAATATGGCGATAAGCTGCATTTTGAAGTTCCTCTGCACGCAATTCTGCTGTAACATTCGTTGCCTCGGAAGACATATTTTTTAGGCATAGAACTAAATACCAGAACTTGATATTTCTTGGTAAGCAAGGAGGTCAGTTCTGCCCAAGCCGTGGCTAATTCTACATTATCTCTCGATCTGATAGCCCGCTTTGTTCAGTTTAGAATATTTTAGTATAAAAATAGACATAATTTATATTTTAGACCAGAATTGTTATTTGGTTAAAAGATATAATCTCCGCGAAGATGGGTGACCATGTGATTCTCGACTACATAAATATTCATCCTTTCATAATTCGTCAGAAGTTTGATTTTTATATCTTAGGTGTCAACACTTATCTCTCGCGATAGTGTGTAACATACAAGGATCCCAAAGAAAGCCAATTTCTATCTGCCTATATCTATTTTCTGTAGTAATTCCTTAAATAAAGTATTATTATTGTTATAGACTGTGTTCTTCAAATGTGTACCATTATCTTGGTTGTTATATTTACAGCATTTCGGTTATCGTACCCTCCGGGCTTCATCACAGGACTGTGGCAGATGATCATATTCTGGTTCAGTGCAATCTACAGAAAGCGAAATCACAGGAATGAATTAACAAAGCGGAATTAACTAATACGAATTATGTCCCTCAAGCATCGAACAGGGAATGCGAATAATCGATCTTCGTTGACTATGCGGGTCGTCTCCAGATTCCCTTAACTTTATCAAATGCGATAGTCATTTGAAAAAGGGCCGAGGGTACAACAAGCAGAACGTAATGAAACTGGGAACACAGTTCGAATAAATCCGTAGTGATTAATATTTACATCGATATGAATAAAAAAATATACCTTATAACAAGCAATTTCTCTTTGTCTCTATATAGCGATTCATTAAGCGTAGCTTAGATATGAAACAAGGCCAAAGCTATGAAACACATAGTTAGGATCGAACTCACTACCTAATTGGATCTAGCGATCCAATCTTACTAACCATTACAATATTTATTTCTGTAAAATTACAGAAAATGTGGCACAAGGCCTAAAAAAGAGGATTGGGGAAAGGGCTGTCTTCATCTGTCTTAATTTTAAACTTAGCTAGCCACAAGCACTGACCCAAGCATGCAAACAATATTCCTAACACCAAAACAACACATTCTTACTAGCCTTTCTTATTACATCCACCATAATACCTCACTGTCTCAATGAAAATCCTAAATAGTCCCCATATCTATAAATCGTCGTATGTGGGGAGGGTATTAAATTTAAAAGATACCCTATGAGTATATACAATACGAATTAAGCTATTTACAAGAAACTAAACAAAATCATTGTTAGTAATAAAACCCACCACAATACTTAAATGTGGCAGAAACATCAATTCACTAGACGAAATCAATGCGGGCCAATAAAATATAAAAAAAAAACATTCATTCATCTCTGGCACTCACACAAACACGCACTCATCCAAACACGACAACAGAAAAAGAAAACACACACACAGGCGAAAAAAACGAAAATCGCCACGCATAGAACTGACATCACTGACCACCTAACGAGGGAGGGGATGGGGAATTCAACTAATGAAAAAAATAGGGACAGAAATAAAAGGAGAATCATGTAGATGTGTGAAACACATATTTCTACCCTCCCCTTCAAGGTTATATTCCTCTGAGACCACAAATTAATTGCGATTTTGGCCTTCCATCGTACCTACGACCACTTCATTTCCAATTGGATATCAGGATCGAACCAGACGCCGAGTATCTTGACCGGCCCATCCGTCCAGAGGAAAAGGTCCGGGAAGAGAAACTCCCTTCCACGCACGCAACTGCAAGCCAACAGACTTATCGCGGTTGATCTTGGCCCCTGTCACCATCTCATAAGCACTGATCTTTGCTGACTTCATCAATTTTGGCTCTGCTCGACACAAGAACCGAAACGTCATCAGCATAGGCAGAATAACTAGCCAAAGTGGTAGCCCCAGGCAGTGAAATTCCACGTAGGACCAGATACGCCATTAATTTGCGAAGGAAAGGTTCCAACGCAAGAACGTAAAGCAAAGGCGAAAGCGGACAACCTTGACGAATAGAGCGAGACAATACGAAAGTCTCCGATCGTACCCCATTCACCTCTACCAGCGAACCGGGAGTCGCATACAGAAGTTGGATCCAGGTGCGAAAGTACGGCCCGAAACCGGTCGCCGAAAGAACAGCCTCCAGGAATCGATGGTCAAACCTATCGAAGGCCTTGGACTAATCTAAATTGATCAGTGCGGATTCACTGTCGACTTTCTCAATGATCAAGCGTACCATATGAAGGTTGTCCTGAATAGTCCTACCCTTCACAGCACAAGTCTGTTCGGAGCCAATCAGACTAGACAGGATAGCCTGCAAACGGTTGGCTAAGATCTTTTCCAAAATCTTTAACTCTATTTAACATAGTTAAAGGGCGAAAATTACCTATCCCATCCCCACCGTTCTTGTCCTTGCGTAGCAACTTGATCAAACCACTAGTGAAGCGCTGAGGTATAGACCCCTGCTTCATCCAGTTGTTTAAAATCAGTTTCAGCAAAGGAACAAAAACAGGCGACATTCTCAAGTAAACTTCGTAGGGAAGACCATCTAAACCCGGAGATTTATCCCGGTCAGCCTGTTTCCATGTTTCCCAGATTTCCGACTCTGTGATGGGATCCTCGCTTCCAGCCGCTTTATCAAGACAGGTGAAGTCAGCTAAATAGTCGAACTGATCAGGGTTAAGACCAGGCTCCCTGGTGAAAAGTTCCAGAAAATAATCACGAATAGCCACACATATGCCTGCGTTTGAAGTCACAGTCCGTTTATCCGGCAATGTGACGCATTCGATATGTTGCTGAGATGCATTCCGAGGCTCCTCTGTGCGCAACTCAGCGGCAATATTCCTCACATCAGAGGACATTCTTTTTAACCTATCCCTAGCTAGCAGATCTTGATCCTTCTTGATAAGCAAAGATGACAACTATGCCTTAGCTAAGGCTATTTCCCCACTATCACGGGATTTCACTGCCCGGTCTACTTTTTCCTCTAAAGCCGTTTACGCCGCTAATCTCTCTAGATTGAGTCGACGACTAAAATCAGCAGCAAACGTTTTCGATTTTAAATTGTCCCGCTAGTCATTCCCAACAACCGCCCCCGACAATTCCCTCTTTATCATTAGTAGAAGCTGGTCCCGGAAATCCTGCTCAATTTCCGGGACCAGCAGCTCAGTTTAATTTCCAGTATCCAGCCTAGGCTTATCTAAGTTTACCCAGACCCGGACCAGCCTATGGTCCGTATAAAGTATATAATAAAAAGTTGGACATCCTAAGAGCCCTACATGGATTCTCGTAAAATTCGGTCGAAGTAGCTAGAAATAGCCCCAGCATCCGAGTCCAAACTACCTCCCGAGGATGCTCATTCCGGTACTTATCGACAAGATCAAACCTGTTGATAAAGTCCCGAAATGGTTTCACGTCTCGTGTGTAAGTACCCAAATTTTAAAACTACCCGACGAGATGTCGTCAAAAACGGCTCGATCTGCCGAAACATAGCAGGCCGCTCAGAATGGACATTGGACGCATAAACCCCAATAAGACGAAGAGCCTTATCCTTTATGGTAACATCCAGCACGCAAAGACTGCCCGCCGGATCTGCGAAGACAAGAATACACGCAGTCTTCAAAGACTTGCTCAGCAGCCAAGAGACACCTCTCAAACGACCATCAAAACATGATGAATAGCCCCTGATAAGCCCCTAGACAAAATGTCCTCATAGTCATGAGTAGAAAAACGGGTCTTGTACACAACAAACATTCACTCCGAGACGCTGAAGGTTACGAAGGAGCCTCCCCCTGCGAGACTCCGTCCTCAGTCCTCGGGCATTCGGACTAGCTAAACAGAGAGCCATAATGGAACCTATTATTGTTTCTTTTCTGCATTAAACATGGACGGGGAAAGGAAACCAACTGTTTCTCCCATCGAGCCTGTTCCCATCTCAGTTTTGATGGAATCTCCCTGAACAAAATTGTTGCAAATTTTTTACAGTGTCGTTATCAAAGCAGGCCATGGATGGAAACATGCCAAAGACTTCATTTGCCTCCGCAACCATGGCCCAAATTTCTTGACGGTCTTCACCCAATCTGATGAGAGTTAATACCCTTTTAGCGTTGGGGAAGTTTCTGGGCTATTCAATGTCTTTGTTGTTTATTTTTCGGAAGTTTACTAGAGATTTTTATTTCTCATTTTCTTGGAGTATTGCAAAGCCCTCTCTTCTAGTTGTTTAGAGACTCGGCACACGTCTTCCCCTGTGTTAAATATGGATTTGGGTTTTTTATGGGATGAAGGGTCTATATTTTCAGGTGCTTCTTTGTCTTTTAGGATTCTCAATCTTTTTTGGTGTTGCTGCAAGAGTTTTGATAAGGGATGGTATAGAGAAAATTGTGATAGCGGAAGTTTGGTAATTTCCAGATGAAACTGAGATGGGGGCCTTTTTCACTCTTGTTATTTTTGTGGGAGATGGAGATGAGAATCTTGGGACTGGAGGAGGGGTCATTATGTCTTGTTTGGCTGACGGGGAAGACGGTGCCGAGGAAATGGTGACAGATTTTTTTTCTTTTGTTTAGTTTAATCGACTCTTTGAGTTGTCGCATTTTTTTCGGCTTTCTCGAATGAAGGTTCATATTTTTGCTTTTGTTGTCGTAATTTTTCTGAATAGCTGGTCGGGGAGACACCCTTAGTACTGCTTGAGGGAGTGGACTGTTTATGTCTTTTCCATTTGGGGCTTCATTGGCACAATCACCCGCTGCCCGGAGCTTCGCTATAGCTTTATCAACAATCTGCCATTCCCTCTTTTCCTCTTCCATAAACGCACTAACGGCGGGCGAAGGCTTTTCAGGGATTTTGGGCCGTGAGCCGGACCCAACCGGGGGTTTTACCACACCGGTCCCGGCTGTTGGTATGCCCATTACAGTCGAGACGGAAACAACAGACTCAGCACGAGGGGGATTTGGGTCGGTAGGGGTCAGAACTCCAAGGGCCTTCCTCTCTGAGCAGGAAGAGGACAGGTGACCAGTCTTTCCACAATTCCAGCAAGCCGGTCTTCGACCTGTTACTATGATCGGCATCTTCTGGTCCTAAACATCCAGGCAGTTGGAGATGGAGACGAAGGTCTTTCGATCCACCATCAATTCAAAACTCTATCCCCTGGTCAGATCGTAGGAGGACGCTCTGAGTATCTGGCCGATTTGGCACAGATAGGCGCCGACAATCTGAGGAGGGACCTCATAAACTGAAACTTGGTCCTACGCCTGCCTTGATATTCGGTCCTCAGTATTAGATCTTTTGTAATTAGGTCCCGAGTGCTCACTGCTTCACAGTTGGCAGGCGTAGGTAACAGTATGTCCCACAGGAAGAAGCCTTTGCCTTTAATGATTCTCTGTGGTTTAATCCCCAGTGACGTCAATGACTTTATGACGGTGTCTTTAGTGGAGCGACAAACCCGGACACAATTCCTTTTTCAACCTTCTCTAGCTCCTCAAGATTTGTCAAGAGCCCATATTTTGTAACAAGATGGGTCTAGCTTTTAGCTTTCTCAACGAACTCCGTGATGTTAATACTGCATTTAGGAGGGGACGCCCAGCGAGAGGGCGTCTCCTCGGCCGCTACTTTGTTATCTTTGTTGGTATTGTCAGTTGTCAGGTCTTTTCTTGTATTATTGCCTTATCCTGTTTCGGTTTCCATATTTACTTTATTTTGGGTACTTTGGCATGATTCGGGTTCGATAGTTTCAGCAGGAATCGAAGAATTTTGACTTTTTTCCGATAAACACTTTTCTTGAACTTTTTGGCCATTGTCGGCTACCATACTTGTTGACGATTCATTTGAAATATCCGAAGTTTTATTTCCTTTCGATTTATCGGGTGTCCGAGTCTTTTCTTTCTTTGTCCCAAATAAGTTTTTTTTTTTTTTTTTTTTTGACGTTCTTCTTGGGAGCCATTTTTTAATACACTTAAAGCCTTTTTTATAATTTTTTTTCTTTTACAAAAATAAAGTATAAGGAAATAAAAGGATGAATAAATCACTAAAACAAATACAATAACGTAGTTAGGCAAAACCTTGCGCAAAAATACGGACAATAATTAATATACAAAACAATTACAAATTTCTTTTTAAAATGAATTTTACAAAAAAATGGAGTTAAGCGTACGAAAATGAATAAAAATACACAAAGAAATTCAAACAACAATAAATAATACAGTAATAGGACGAGAAAACGAAAGAAAATTCGGAACTAATACGAAACGAACATATCACGAAAACAAATATGGCCGCTAAAAATACCAAGTCTGGCCGTTAACGAAGAAAAACAAAAACGGAAAAAAAAACGGACAGATTAGACAAAAATTACAAATACAAGAAAATTAAAACAAATATGCACAGAAAATATTTAACAAGTACAATACAGAAGGCTTAACGGATATCTAAAAAGGGAAAACAAAGAACGAAAAACGAAGAACGAAGAACGATATAACACCTAATAACGTAAACAAAGAAAAAAATAAAGTCTGACGTAAAATAAAAAACGATAAACTTTAGCAGGGCCTTACAGAAAATTAAAAAGAAACCGAAAAATATAAAATATTAATTTAAAAAGAAAAGAAAATCAAAAAGTTAATAATACAAGACTGGGAGTAGAAAAAAATATAAATTAGAGAGGGTAAATAATTGAAAAAGAAAAAATCGAAAAACTTAAAAAAAAATCAATCAGTTCAAAATTGAAACGTAATAAAAATGTAAAATATATAGAGAGTTAACAGAAAGAAATGGAGTCCACAAAATAATCCGAGTAATAGTATCACAAATATTGACGTAGCAAAAAACCGGTCAGTCTAAGGTCTGAAATAGACATCTTGCTAACCATATTTATTGTGTGGAATACACAATTACGGCACAAGGACAAAATGGGGAGGGGTTTAGGTTGGTCATCACTAACTAATTTATACTTAGCTAATCCGATTCACAATCTATTCAGGCATTACAATTCGCCCATTCACCATAAAAACTCATCCGTCACCAATCAACTCTGCATACACCACAATACCGCGTTCTCTCAAGGGGTTCCTACAAAATGCGCCCTACGCCATGAACATTTAATGATAATAAATTATATATAAAAATCTATGATGAATAATGGGAGGGGAGGGAATGAACCCCAAAAGAAACAAAGCATAAACACAAAATCCACTCAATATAACTGATGTTGGTAGGGCCCGTCTGACCCTCAAAACAGAGAGACCGCTGTATTCTGCTCATGAGACAAAATCAAGAAACTCTCTCACTTAAGGAGCGGGAAAGGTGAAAATATAAACTGACATGGGAAATAAAAAAGCTGACCCAGACGAGATGAAAAGCGACCAAAACAAACTGGAGAAGTTGGGAATCTCGAGTTTGGTCAAAACCAAAGAGGTAGCCGGGAACACGCCAGGAACCATATTTACTCACATTAACTAGGCACACAAAAGCTTGTCTAACATAACCAAGAGGAGGGCTCCGCAGAGAACCACCCCGATGTGATGTAGGTTGACCTAAAAGTGAAAATCAAGGCTATCCCCGTTCAAACGAACCAAGTTCGCCTCAGTCACCCACCTTTCGCTGAAGACTGTCGAATTCAAGCGTTTTCTATCAGTTCTAATCTTCCTCTTCAGCTGATGCTCAAAGAATCGGATTAAATCCTGATGAGAAAGACGGTTCCCTCGTAAGACTTCCTCCTGTCGCATGGTCCAAATCACCATCCGGGCCGTGGCCAGCAGCGTGAGAAACACCATTCGTTTCACCCTAGAACACAGGGGCGACACATTGTCACACGCGTATCGGCGATCAATGAGCACGAGCTGTTCGGGAACGAGACGAACTGTCAACTCGCCGACATTGTCCCATAACGGGCGAACCCGACAATGGCAGAATGCGTGCGAAGCCGTACCCTCTAAACCAAGGCCACACCGTTCACAGTCTGGCAAATCCGCCAAGCTCTATAGGAAGGCCTTGTCATTGAGAGGCAGCCGATTCTGTGCCAATCGCCAGGTAAGCAAAAACTCAGGGTTACTAAGGTAATTCTCCGCTGGCGCCCAAGATCAGAAAGAGCGAAACTCCTCCTCCGACAAGTCGAGCCGCTCACGTTGAGAATCCTTCGCGACCACTTCACTAAATAACGATAGAAGAACTTCCTAGGCTGCGAAAGGTCACTGGACCGAGGAATGATCGTCAAAGCGTACCGACATTCACGACGAAAATCCGATTGATTCCGTGGTTTACGACGGCGCTCAATCCGCGAGATGGGGGGTGCTGATAGTAAGGAAAAGGGGAGCGTCCCTAACAATCCCCGCCATAATCGAATCTCCCCTGACAATGCCCGGCGTAGGAAAGCCAACAACGGAGTTTGTAGCTCACCACGTGTGGCATTCCCAGCCCCCATGACACGGACTTTTTGCACAGACTTCTCTGTTGACCTGATGCTTGTGTTCCCTTCATACAATGGACGATAGCGAGCGCTCGAGCGGTTTCCTATGGTCTTTACAGAGGGGAAGTACGGACAATCGATAAAGGAAAATCGGAAAAACGTATGTAGCACACGCCTCGGCCCTGCCCTTCAGCGTCGACCTTTGCTCGTACTTCAGACCATTTTTTCCAGCTGCAGGAAGGGTCCAAACCACACTTCATGAATACGGAGAGAACTGTCTGTCCAACCGAAGAGGCTCGGAAGATCAACCCTCTTCCAGGCACCTAACCGCAAGGCGAACGACTTGTTGCGGTTTATCTTGGCCCCTGTCACCTTTTCGTTCTGATCAAGCGCCTTCACTGCCTCAATGTCGCTGCGGGATAACACGAAAGGAGATACGTCATCGGCATACGCGGAAACCCTGGCCCCTCAAGGAACGGCGATTCCACGTAGGGCCGCTAGCATGCCCTGTCTTTTAACCGACAAAGGAGAGGCCCCAACCACAAAGCATAAAGTAAGGGAGACATTGGTCAACTCTGAAGTACCGACCTAGATAGCGCAAAAGCGCCCGACAGTTCTCGTTCACCTGTTTCACAGCATTGGGTGAGCGATACAGGAGGCTAATCCAGCAGCAGAAGTCAGGTTTGAATGCGGCGGCCTGCGGGAAAGCAGCAAGGTATCGATGGCCAACCCTATCAAATGCCTTGGACTGATCTAAATTGATCAGCGCGGCCTAATCGTCGTCTATTACACGCTCTATGATCGTGCGGATCATATGCAGATTGCTCTGAATTGTTCGACCCGTCACAGCACAAGTCTATTTAGAACCCAACAGAGACTCGGCAACTGACTGCAAACGATCCTGTAGGATATTGGCCAAAATCTGTATGGGCCTGTAAACGTCTAAGTGCCCTCTACACACGTTTCCCTTTTACAACAGGGTGATCACACCCCTGGTGAACCGGTTGGGGATGGCCCCCTGCCGGAACCAGTTGTTAAACACAACTGTCAATACCGTTACAAAGATGTGCGACAGCCTCAAGTACAATTCATAGGGCAAACCATAAAGACCGTAATCTCTCTCTCGCAGCTAGCCGCTTCACTCGACGAAAGTCGAGGAAAATCAGCCAAATAGCTGCGAAACTCGTCCTCACGTAGACTAGGCTCCTTGGTAAAGCGGCGCTCGAAGTGCCGCCGAAACGCCTCACACATGTCGTCAGTGGCCCGAAGAGTGTGTCACTTGGGGGTTTTGATTGTGCCGATCGGACCCTCGACGGATCGCTTCCTTGTACAGATCTTCGTCCATATTCACCTCTTCGGAAGACATCTTGCTTAACCTATGTCTAATTATCTGGCCCATATAACGTTCGCTACTCAAACGCTCCAGGCTATCCTAGCTAAGAATATCTCTAGGGGATCTCCCCAGCCACTGCCCGGGAAAAACTAACCTTAAGCGTTTTCACCTTTTCAGCTCTATCTAGGGCGAGCCGTTTGCTGAAATCAGTGGTGAACGACCTAATCCGATTCTTAAGTTTCTCCCACCACTTATTCCCGATAACCTCCCCCATTAGCTACCGCTGCTAGTTAACTGCTTCTGAAAGTCGCGCCTGTCCAGTAAACACAGGTTGGACTTCCAGTAACCAGCCATTCTAGGTCTAAGATATAACGCCACCCGGGCACAAACGAGTTTATGATCCGAATAGCCTACCCAGTGGAACATGGGACAATCTAACAAGTCTACATCGGCTCCTCTAACTAACATTCTATACAGGTAGATAACTACCCTGGTAAAGGCACATAATAGACCACGTCCACATTTTCCCACCGAGGTGATCGACACAGTATCTATCGACGAGACCAAACTCTTTGATCAGATCATCCAGTCTACGATCGCCCCTTCCCCCGCTAGCTCACCCTGTCTAACGGGGTCCAGGATGGAAATTCCAGTCCCCGATTAAAATTATGCGCGTTGAATCCACCAGGAACGGATACAAATGCCGAAAAAACGTGAACCACTTTTCACGGCACTATTTGCCACAATCAACCGGCCCTCAGCATCGGTATGCACAAGGTCCACCTTCGCATCAAGAGTAATCCTAACCAGCAAAGAAACTCCAGTGGCATGCCGGTTGCAATATGCTGAATATACGACAAAGTCGCTCTCCAGTATACACACATCGACGCTGCAAAGTAGGTCTCTTCGATCGCGGCGATATCCAAGCCGAAACACAAGCGATCACGGAGCAGGCGGGCCACCTTACACCGATCCCTCAAGCCCTTCACATTCAAATTTAATAGACATCTTCTAGGCCTGAAAAAAATATAGAAAAAGTGAGAAAAGAAATAAAAACTACTTATATACAGGCCGGAAATCTTCAGAGATAAAGACCCCGACGAATTTTCCCAGGCTTCCTGTTCCCAACTCAGTCGTCATCCGACCATCCAGGACAATACCGCCGATGTCCGTGGGGTACGTTAACTTAACTGCCCTATGTAAGGAGGGCTGGAGTAACACAGAGACCCTCCCGGAACAAAAATGTCTCAGTTTTTTCAAATCAGAGTTCTCCAATTCAAAGTTTCTAATATTAGGGAAGGCTTCCCTAGCCTCAAATAGGTGACTCCATACTTTCAAGTACTCGCCGGTGTGCCCCACGCATGTTATTACACCTGGTGCCCGAGGAAAATTTCGGAAGTCTTCCGCAGTTTTTTCGTTGACGGAGTCCATTTTGAATAACACCCCTAAAAATACCTTTTTCTTTTTCGACAGGCCCGTTTTATACTCCTCCTTGTCCACATTGTAAATGGATTTAGGCTATTATTTTTTTTCTTTTTGAAGGATAGGGAGGGGGAGAAATGAATGTGTTAGGTGGATTTGCTGATGAAGTAGAGGGAGAGGAAGTAGAGGGAGAGGGGGATGGAGCACGGGAAGGAGAAGTAGGGAGTCTTTGGCGGAGCTAATGGCTTTTCTTGGCGAGGCAGGGACGGGAGAGGGATCTGGTTCTGTCCATGCCCCTCTCAGCCCTACTACGACAAGAGTGCCTTTGCTGTGGTTCTTATGTTTCTTCCACTCTGCTCTTTTTCAGAGACGAAGCTCGAGGTGGAGGCATTTTATCCACCTCCATTGGCGTCTCTGTTTGTGACAGCTGCTTTATTCTCTGTTGTTGTTAGTGGTGTTGCTGCCGCTGCTGCTGCTGTTGTCGTTGTTGTCGCTGCTGCTGCTTTTGGTGCGGCCGCTTCTGCTGCCCCTCTTAAGGTTGCTGCAACACTTGGTTGCGCCCGCACCTCCTTCGGCTTTTCCGGCGGTGACTGCCTCTTACTGTGAGCTATCTCTTTATGGGAGAGGAGACGAAATGTTTTCCATTCCTTGGTGACTTCCTTCCATTTTCCATCCATTTTTCAAGTCCCTTCCGCTGCTTGTCCAGCTGCTGTTGTAGCAGTTGTAGATGTTGGATGTGGCGGAGTTTGTACACTTCTTTTTTTTTTTTTTTTTTTTTTTTACCGGGGCACTCCTTTGTCATGTAGCCCAACGCCCCACATGAGCAGCAACATGGTTTCTGCCCTCCACTACTAGCAGCATCCTCCTGTCGCGGCAGACCAAGATGTTGGGAATCTCTTGAAAACTCTTTCTATTCAAGGTTATCTGGATTTCCATATCCCCCGTCTCAATGCCTGCTTTTCTAGTGAGGGCATTTACTTCATTTATTTCACCAAATTTGGCAAAGAAGGCCCTCATTCTGTCATCTGGGATATCTACGGGCACCCCATCGATGGTCACTTTTGTCCTACGGGTGCCCATATATTCTGTCTGAAGTCTCAGAGTCTTTGTACTTAAGATGCTCCCCGCCAACTCCTTAGCCTGCTCTTCATCCACAAGGCATTTGTCCTTCTCGTGAGTATCCTAGGGTTGATGTGCAAAGCTTTTAAAGCATCTTCCATGCTTTCCCTGCTGATCCCAATTAGTTTCCGGGTTTTAACATCGGAGGTCAGCAGGGATATCGTGCGCGGGCTTACTGCATCCACAGCTTCCGGAATTGTTAAAAACTCATGAATGACTCTGCGTACTTTTTCCTTTAGTTCACATAAAAGTGCCATCCTTTTTCAGCGGACTATTTTGACTCCAGGCCTTTGAAGCTGTTGACACCAGATTTGGTACCGGTGTATTCCGTCATATCGTTGTTTTTGTCGACCATGTCTGTGTAAAAACCCACCACAGACGAAGAAATAAATGGTTTCTCTTTCTTTTCTTTTTTTTTGTCTTTTTAAATTTTTTAAACACAGAACAAAAATCAAAACAGTCAAGAGCAAATCAAATCAAATGAAATAAGAAAGTGTCAAACTAAAGACAATAAACAATTCAACCAAATACGTAAACGGTAAATAAAAACAGGGGGAGGGTAAAAAATACCAACAGAAAAGAAACCCAAAAGAAACGAAAAATGTGGAAATAATAATATGTGCCAAAAACAAGCTAAAGAAAAACTGAAAAATTAAAAAAGGTTTCGAAAGTCAAGTGATAAAATAAGCTTATCAATTCAAACGGAGTAACACATTTCAAAAGCAGTAACGCTGGTCGCAAATCCACTAATGAAAACAAAAGGCAAAATCCAGCTTGCTCACCATTACATCACGTTGTTCTGCCAGTCTTTTTATTTACATATAGCTGCGTTGCCGAGTGGTTAGAACGTTCACATTATGGCCACGAAAACCAAGTTAGGAATCTAACACTGGTCGAGCTACGAGGGTAGTGTCTGATGTTATCGACCAGTGATACTGGTGGGAGGTACCTGAAACTCATATCACGGGTTTACCCAAAACTTTATGAATTAAGGTATATGGACGAAACTGTTCTGTTAGTTGTACTAACACGAAATCACAAGTCATCCTGACCCAGGGACTGAGACTACCGTATTTGTTTAAACTCATTATAACACTCCGAGAAACTCGAAAGTTTACTCAATATAGTTGCGTGTAAACCACGGGTCGGCTGCGTGGGTTCTCAAACACAAATGTGATTGAGCCACAGAAGAGCGTAATCGGAAAAGAAATAGAAAACTATACGGGGTGTTCCTAAAGCCTGGACGCAAGAAATCTAATTAACTATATATTTTGTTACCTCCACAGATTAAACATGGTTTTTTCGAAAGAAGAAAGAAGTGACTACTTTTTCTGGGGTATTCTAAAGGACAATGTGTACTCAATAAAAATCACAGATGTCACACTAGATTGAACGCATAAACAGTATACTTACTAAAATTGATGACAATGTGGAGGGATTACATCAATTTTACGTGAATCACGTGAAGTGCATCAATCTTTGCATCACAAATGTTGGAAATTTGGGTTAATTTACAGTATAACACCCGCACTCAGTTCGCATTAAAAATTTCCAGGATACTTTCATTTATGTGTATATTGTATATGCTCCATTCGAATCTGGCTTGATAAATTTGATCAATACTACCGTTTTGGAGTTAATCGACCGCGAAAGTTTGGATTCATTCGCGTCGCGGGTAGCCATTACTGGCGTGGTTTGCATACATTGGCTGCAGAATAGCTATCAGTTTAGGTATCATTGTGCAAACTATCCGTGAATAGTTCTCGTGCGCAGTAATTGAGACAAATTTAGACAAGAAAGATTAGTTCCGAGCTAAGCTTTCCGTAGTCTTCCGCGTTTACCTTTCCGCAGCGAATGTATGCAAACAATGACAAAACTGGCTTCCACCAATGACGCGAATGCATCCGAATTTTCACTGTCGATAACTCCAAAATGGTAGATTTTATCAAATTTGTCAAGCAAGATTCGAATGGACCATGGACATTTAAACATAAATATAAGTATTCTGGACATTTTAATGCGAGTTGAGCGCGTGTGTTACAAAGCAAATTAAGCGAAATGTGTTATTTACTAATATTCGAAATAAACAAAATGTTGTTGAAAATTTCATTTCTTGAACATATGCATTTTTTCCTATATGCCGAGACATCAGAGACACTATGTAAGAGTATATGTGTGAGTGTTCTTTTGTGCAATTCTGCTGCATATGACGATATATTTATGAAACGTAAAATAACGCCAAATATAATATACACTTTTATATAAACTTACACGAAAAAAGATAATCTAGATATATGTATTGCTACTTTCAGCGCATATATATATATATATATATATGCATGTATGTATTTGTGTGTGTTTTGTGTGTGTGCATGTGTGTATATTAATTTTAGAAATAAATCTTCAAAGAATGGAGATTATAAGAGTATAGGAATGATTCAATTATGAAATTTAATAATCGAGAAGCCATTCGATTGATCAAACCATAACCTTATCGATTGCTCACCTTTCTACTGTTCCAAACACCCCGATTCAGAGGTTTTCAATGGTTTTTCTTTCTCAGTGTTCCGGATAGTTTAGCGATCTTATAATGACCAATAACAAAATCACCAAAGTCATTTTGTCTGACGCTTCAAATAAGATTTCGAAAAGAGTAAACAAGACCGATGCCAACGTATTTAGTATAAACAAAAAGGTTAAAAAAGAATAGCAATTACTCTCATGCTGACCATATAAAGAATGCTCGAAGTATATAAAAAATCTTATACTTTTGATAAAATATTACTTCTGATGAGAGATGGGGAAGTTGTAATGACGTCTGCCTTACTCCCGATGCATACAAAATTATCAGGTTTGGACTTTTCCTGATAATACTTAACCATTTAAGACAGTTGCCCAGCTAATGAATATTTTTTCATTTTTTTACAGATTTAAAAAAAAGAAAGAGCCGTAAGAACAAAATATTTATGCAAACAACAACAATGGCTGCCGCCAACGCCGCGAATGAATCCAAATTTTCATTGTCGATAACTCCAAAATGGTAGATTTTATCAAATTTATCAAACCAGATTCGAATGGAGCATGGACAATTATACATAAATATAAGTATTCCGGACATTTTAATGCGAACTGAGCGCGGATGTTACAAAGCAAATTAAGCGAAATTTGTTATTTATTAATATTATATATCAATAAAATGTTGTTGGAGATGTAATAATACAAGATTGTGCAAAGTATTATTTTTATAAAAAAGAAAGAACATGGAAAAAGAACCAAGTGAGGATCGCAACAGAACTCTTACTGATATATAATTGTGCATAGAATTATTCCTACCATTGATATTTTAACTTGAATAAAATGTTATAATCTATCTGCCTGTCGAAGATTGCGAACTTACATGACGTATTTCTTATAGAATTTTAATCATGGTATATATATAGGCCTATAAAAAAACAGCTTGGGTAGTGGTTATTTAGAGATAGATTTCCAAAACTAAAAAAGGTACTATATGTCCAAACCAGTTTAGCTTTCTTTTTTTGTATTTTTAATCATTTCACCCCAAACAAGGCAATAAAGACACGAAACACAAGCGGTTACAGAGAGTTAGAGAATAAAACTATATGATAAAACTATATTATTAAGGAGAGAAGATAACAAAAGAATAAGAATTAAGAAGACAGAAGATAACGATTGACCGGGCATATAATTTTTTGGAGATCAAACGTAACAAGGAGGCAAGAAGCTGTAAGATAATTCCAAAAGGAAGATATGTGATAGAAGAAACTGTTAGCATTAAACTTATAGTTGCATCTAGATATTTTAACTGTCAAAGAATAAGACCTTGCCACCGATCTAGTACTGCGCTTAAATTCATAAAGTCTCTACACCATAGGGGAAAGTTCATTAGAACAATTACCATCAAAGTATGTATAGAAAAAGAACAGGGAAGATATGTTACGGCGTTGGAGAAGTGACCGAATCTGAGATGACATATTAGGACCAATAACATTGGACTTTCGGAATTAATAAACATAATGAACAAAAGAGAGCTTGGAAAATTACACTCACAGGGCGGACTCAACGCAGGGGGAATAGAGGAGGGCACCGCATGTCATCTTTAGTGAGTTTGAATAAATGGGTGTCAGAACTGAGTTTAGGAGAAATAAATAAAAAAGGTACAATTTATTAAAAAAAAAAACTACAAGGGACAGGAATCTGTGGAGTGCCATGATCGACTAAGTCCTGGGGGAATACGACACATATAGAAGAAGATTAAACGTCTAGCAAAGTCATCAGGTAAATACTTGTAAAGATTCTTTACCTATAATAATAAACAATATAAGTTCCACTAAATAAATTTAGAAAAAAACAAACATATTTGTATGAGTATGGAAATTATTTTAGTGTAACATCCAAAATTATTGAACGAACTTAAAAAAAAAATGCTTCGCAATTCTTCAGATTCGACTGTGATTTTAATAAAAGTGGTTTCACGATTTTATATTATAAATTTAACTTAGCTAGAACCAATCACTGAGTTAATGTTCCTTTCACTAAAAAGACATATTCTTGCTTACCATTCTTACTAAATCACCATAATATCACCATAATATCACAATTTCTCTAGAAATTCCTAAATATTCTGCATATAAACAATATTTGTCTGTGGTGGGTGAGGAATACAAAAAACATATTTTAACCGAAATCCAAAACCACATTCCTTCAATAAATCTATTGGAATTTTTTCCAATCAATCTCCAACTACAACTGGATTTATTAATGTCCTCACGCGCCACATTTTTGAGATTTCGATTTCAAAGTCTTTGTATTTTGATAGTTTTTTGAAGATCTTCAAAGATATTATTATTAAATAATAAAATTATAATAAATGTATTATAATAAAAAGTATGAAAATAAAAATATCAAAAATGTTTTTAATGAATGAAATGAATTCAATTATTAAATGAATCTTAGAACTACTATTATATAACTGATAATAAAAGTATAACACTTAGTCAATACCTACTTATACAGCCACTATTGTAGATAGTTTCTAATATTGTATTTACAACAGGGACTTGTACAGTTTTCCTTGTTTCCAAACATTTTATATATGACTAAATTCAGACTAGAATAGTTGTTTTGGGCTGTGTTGTGACTAAGTAAATTGTTAAGAAATAACAAAACAAGTGTTAAAGATAATATCATATATTAAATAGTAAGTATAACAGAAGAGTGTTACACGACCAGCGTATAAAACGGGGTCGGGTAGCTGTTTCCCGAAATAAAACTCTGCCCTTCGACATATCCTAGTCTGGGAATCCTCTCTGCCCAGAGCCAGAGAGTTTGACCAGCACCCCTTGAACAGATCTATTCGAATGTTAATATTTAACACCCCCCGCCAGCCACAAGGGATGTATGTGACACAAGGCCGAGTTTACCGTGGGTTCTCCGATCCCGTAGGCTCGGCCAAAAATATTCCCGTAGAACTCGCATAAACGGGTCGGGTCCTGTCTACCTCCCCGGATGAAACTTTGCCCTTCGGAAAAGCCTGTTCCCGGTTCCTCTCCGCCCAAAGGCGGAGAGTTAGACAGCAGCTGCGAAAAGTCACAGCCTCGGTAGAACAATCTATTCGACTGGTAATATTTAACACCACCCCCCACTACCACCACCAAGACGGATGTATGTGGTACAAGGCCTAGTTTACCGTGGGTCCTCCGAGCCCGTAGGCTCAGCCAAAAATATTCTCTTAGAGCCCGCATAAACGGGTTCAGGGTCTGTCTACCTCCCCGGTCGAAACTTTGCATTTCAGCAAAGCCTCGTCCGGGTTCCTCTCTACTTAAGGCAGTGAGCTCGACAGTAATGAACAATCTGTTCGACTGTTATATTTAACAGCCACCCCCCATGACGGGTGTATGTGGCACAAGGCCGAGTTTACCGTGGGTTCTCCGAGCCCGTAGGCTCGTCGAAATATATTCCCTTTGAACCCGTATAAACGGGTTCAGGGCCTCTGTATCTCCCAGGACGAAACTTTGCCCCGCGTCAAAGCCTTGTCCGAGGCAGAGAGTTCGACAGTTGAACAATCTATGCAACTGTTCCTTCAAGGCCTTCTCTCCTACTAATGTTATAATAGGCAGAAGAGCCCAACTTTAGAGGAAGGACACCACAACAGACTGCAATTGAAAGTTGTTCCTTTTTTCCGTCGAGAATCTTTTATCTGTCAATGTCTTTTGACCAACGATTGTGTATGTCAGCCTTTTATCCAGTTTGTAGAGGCTGTTCTACGTCCATCTATTCTTCCATTCGCTATTCCCTTGCGTTTCGTGCTTATTATTTGCTGTTTTATATTCGTCATAGTTTAATATGAATATCCTATTTTATCCGTCTAAACAAAACTTTCGGTGACGATCAACACATTTCATGCTTTACCGTGTACATGTATACTGTATTATCTGTTGGGTTTAAAGTCCCACGCATCATCACTAAATTTCTGAGCCGATGGTTCAAGCAATCTTCTTTACGACCACGGACGGTTACTACTGCAATTGGCCAAGAATTCACTTCATTTAGTAAATGCTTATCGTTTAGTATTATTTTCATATATCTAATTATTTCATTTTTTTTTCATTTCTTCATATTTATGAGGTCGAATTCAATAACACTCTTATATATTTAGTGATCATGTGCTACTACGAAACATATAATTCTTAAACAAAAGCTTATGTTTTTGTTACAGACACTTCCGGAAAGGTATTTAAGTTGATTACCGTTTATCGAGCCAACGAACTTGGAGGAATATAACGACCTGAACAAAACATTTGACTAAAAGTAAATGATAAACACACATAGAGTGTTGATAATTACGTTGACGAAGAATGGGTTAAATGAACATATATGAATAACAACAATTTAAATAAAATAACCTCGCCTCAATTCAATAAGCAATTATATTCATCCGCATTCAAAAAGCAATTATATTCATCCACTATAAAGTATTAACAATTATTCAATTATGGCGATCCGATTGTGTATGGAGCCCTGAGGTGGACTTGTAAAAATATTAAGAAGAGATTACATCACAATTTTAGTCAATGAGGCCTATTCAATTCAGTTTTATTCAAGTCGTTTTCTCCCTCCAGGACAATGGGGCCGGTAAACTGTCGTCAATCACTCTACTTATATCTAAAGCCATTATGCATTTTTATTGGATAAATAAAGGATTGATAATGTTTAGAGAAGCCACGGTTATTGAAGATAATTCACATTTTCACTTTTTAAATATTCGCGCTGTACATAAAATATCTTGATCAGTAGCTTTCTTGAATTTTTGTAATAAATGATTGGTTAACTCTCAAATCTTACGAATATCAATGATGAAGCAATTAAAAATGAGCATTATACACTATTTCCTCCATATATATATATATATTTAAAGACATTTTTATGTTTAACATTCTTTTTATAGATAAAAGTATTTAAGTAAATGTTCTGTTTATAATAAAAAGTATTAAATAACATTTAACGGCGCGAATGTCCGAGAAATTTTCATAGAAAATATTCGTCCTTCGACAGAATTAAAACCTGTATACTATAGGGAACCGTCATATAGCGTGACGTGCTTACCGCTCGGCGACAAAGGATCGTTCGGTAGGCAAGGTCGAATTTACTGTTTATAAACTTCAACTTTCTATGAATCGCTCACGTACATTTATAACTACTCATGGCGTATCAAATGCAAACAAATGACGTCACACATGATATGGACAAAGTTCGACAATTATTTAAAGATATTAATATATATATATCAGGAAGGTGGAATATATATATATATATATATATATATATATATATATATACATTAAGAAATGGACAAAGTCCGACAATTTTATTTATTAAAGACATTTTTTTATGTTTAACGTTCTTTTTATAGATACAAGTATTTAAGTAAATGCTCTGTTAAATGTTATTTAATACTGTTTATTATAAACAGATCATTTACTTAAATACTTGTATCTATAAAAAGAACGTTAAACATTAAAAAAATGTATTTAATAAATATATATATATATATATATATATATATATAAAATTATTAATTTATATTAAATAATGCAGCTTAATTAATATTGTAAAGAATTAGTCATTCAAAGAAAAATGTAATTAATGGCGAAATCACTTCTCTAACTAATAAAAATTCGGGATCGTGTAGTTCAACGAGTGGTTAGTCACTTATTTCCTTATTTAATCTGTTAGCGAAGTGATTTAACCATGAATTACATTCTTTATTGATTTATTCTTTGAATGACTAATTCTTTACTATATATATATATATATATATATATATATATATATATATATATATATATATATTATGAGAGTTGAAACATTTTCATAACGTTGAAGTTCAAATTTCTGTTGATTTCTGACTCTTATTGGAAATCAGTTCAAAAGTCCTAGCGTTGATTTGCTTTACTAGTAACTATGTTGAGCCTTTATTGAATTATGTCACGATGTATATTGTCATGCTCCGAAAAATATTCGACGTAATCGCACCGCAATTTTCTATTTTTGATTGAATTATATCGCCTTCACTAAACTAATCCCGGATACGACACTTTCCGATATAACTGACGCATACCTATTTATATTATGGTTGTATGAGAAGCTTATTTGTTTATTTCTGATTTACGACATTTATAAATATAGACAATTTTGCACATAACTTCAAGTAAGAAACTTTGCTTATATAATATCTTTAAATTTTTCGGGCTTTGTCTTTAGAATATACGAGTAAGAATTCTTTATTAACTTCACAGAGTAAATTGTCCTGAAGGCTTCCTTTTTATTGTGAAAATTATGTGCATATAGTACGTTGCTTAAAACTGTTTATTAGCAAGTTAAACTTACAGAGCATTACCAGAGTAGTTAGTTCGATCGTTACTAACTTTAAAGCAATGTGAGAGAATAATAAAAGCTTGCTAAATACATAGTAACCTCAGTTGTTTAACTACAGAAAACAATTAAAATAATTCTAGAGGTCTGATCAACTAAAATGTTTCTAAAATTGGACTATGAAAGATTGAAAGAAGAATTTCATTAAGAAATAAAATTAGGAACAAAGAAAAAAGTGGAAAACTCCTCCGTAATATTTATGATCCTGTAAAATATTTTCCTTACAGATGAAGAATAGATTATAAGCAAGACATGTGTTCTTCTAGAACAACGTTTCTCAACCGGTGACGCCCGTGTCCACTAATGCGTCCGGAAATGTAACCAAGTACGCCCCAAATTAACAGAAGAGTAATTTAGGATTTTTTTTATATTTAAATGTTTTAAGAAGCTTGAGACACAAGCGCATGGCTGCCATATCTAAGTCAAGACTTTCTCATTTGATATTTTAAACTGGATCTACATTTCAAATTTCATAACTATTTTTTCATATTAAAATTTAAAGTGAGTCCCAGAGTGTTAGTTATTCAGTAAGTGCGCCCTAATGTACAAAATTAAAAAAAATATAAAATAATAAAAAATACAAAAATGTAAAAATGACTAATTTCTACTTATTAAAATTTAATGTCTTAGTTATTCTGTAAGTGTGCCCTGAGGTAAAAAATAAAAATAAAAAATAATAAAAAAATTTTAAAAAATGTTAAAAATGACTAATTTTTACAAATTAAGATTTAAAGTTTGACCCAGAGGTTTAGTTATTCTACAAGTGCAAGCTGAATTAAAAGAAAATGTGAGAAACACTGTTTTTGGAACATGTCGATTCTGAAAATACTATGAAGACTGCTCGGAGGAAATTATGAAAATTATGAAGATAAAACCATTTTACTTTTACAATTAACCATGAAGGAGAGACTTAATAAAATAAAAGCCTCAAAGACATAACAACACGAAAATATTTTCACACCTATACACACATTAAGAAATCCATAAATGGAGTTATAAAATGCACAGCAGACATTCCTACATAATTGCCTCATTTATTCAGAGTTACAACATAAAATAAACATAGGACACCTTTAATTTCGAATAAGAAACTTTAGACAAAGATCTGAACAAGTCAAATATATTCTCACGCCAATTAAAATTGAGGATGGTTGCCATTAGACATATTATAGATTGATTGCCACAATAATGCCACAATGTATTATCATAATATTGATATATTATAAATATATTGCCATACGGTGGAGTAATGGACTGAGGAAACGGAGAGCCGAGTTCGAATTCCAGTCGTATCCATTGCATTCACTTACGTATTAATATCTATAGGAAATGTATGAATCTTCGTCTCACACCTACTGATGTGGGTAAATAGCACGAGAGACCGGGTTCTATAGCCTTGGATGACAACTGATCTCCCGCAGAAAGAAATGGTAACGTAGTTGTAAAAAAAATCTGCCTCGTCAGTTATGTATCGAAAGATCGCCTAAGCGTGTGTCACGCATGGCACATAACTAACTGATTGCTATAGAAATGTATTTATACTATTTTCACTGGTGCAATCATGAAATAAATGTTTTCATAAAGATTTTGGATACTTTCTCATTTCACAAATAAAATCGTCCACAAATCTTCAGCAAAATTGTTTTGAGTAAACCTTTTGTTACGAGTAAAACTTAATAGCGGTTTATTCCGTTCTCTAAAAGTTTAATTTTTTTTGTCATTGGAAATCACTATGAGCAGGTAGATTTTGTCGTCATAGCTTTTGGCAACTATTATGCCATCATGCATTTTACTTGTTTTTGTATATTAAAAACGGGAGAAAATGAGTGAAATTTCCGCGATATGTGACTTTATATTAAGTAAAACTCAAACAAAGTAAAATTAAGTAAAATTGTGACATTTACAGAGGAGGTTATGTGAATATTCGAATGTGTCAAAAATAGGATGCTGAAAGATTCACATTTGTTCGATAAACAATTTGAGATATACGAATCCCGTCATGAATAACACGTGATTAACATTAATTGAGGTCGCGGGCAAAGTGTTCAAAATATTGAAAACAATAGTTTTTACAGAATTTTTAAGACAAGACAAGACTTAAGAATAATTTAGTGCAGGGAGTAATAAGTGAATATTATGAGGATATCTATATCTATAAAAGAGAAGATGTCTGTGTCTGTGTGTCTATATGTCTGTGTGTGTCTATCTGTGTGTGTATGCTATCTATGCAAGTACACATTTCTCGACCGATTTCGATAAAATTATAGAGTCATGTTGCGAATTTATGAATATAGATCAATACCTACTCCATCTCCCCAAAACAGATGTGGCCAAAAAAAACACAAAAAACTGTTCAAAATCCCGTTTTTCGGCAATAACCCACTGGTTTTTCATCCGATGCTTTCCAAATTTTTCATGTAAATTACACATGACATACAAATTGTCAAACATGAATGCCTGGTTTAGATTATTTCAGTTAAGTAGCCGAACTAGTCCAAAATGGGCTTTTGCTATTTAGCCGATAGTTTCTTCATATGATTCCATCCTAAATGGGTTTTCGACCAACCTTTGATGCAAAGATTGTTTGAGAATCATCACTGAAGCGTTAAAAGAGAAAGATGTCCCGTAAAACCTCTTATTGACCTCAGGTTTACGGTAAACGTGTGAAGAAATAACGGTGTTCATGCATTTGCAGTTGCAGTTCAATCAAGCTCTGACGCTTCATCTCTGTTTTTGTTTAGATTTGTGAACAATATAATATTTTAAAGTTATTACGGCCATAAGAAATTTACTGAATATCTAAATCATTGAAACAGTTTAACCCCGAGGAAAGACCACACAAGACGTTTTTGTCGATGGAATTCCTTGCACTTGCGAAGGTCATCCCGTAAAAAAGATGGGGGGAGGGCTTAGTATACCAACGGATGATGCATGCAAACGGGGAAGTAGGCAGACATTTTTAGACAGAAGACTAGTGCGGCACCCAGACGAAAAGGTTATATTTGTGGTTTCAGACAACACCCAAGGTCGTGTCCCACAGCCAAGGAAACTAAACGCAACAAGTGCAGGAAGAGGAGACATTTATCTAACGTCTGTCGCTCAAGCTTTCTTTCACCTAATTCGAATGCTTCTGTTGTGACTGGTATCGTATCAACTGCCATTTTGAATGTATTTCAAAGGCTATATTAACGATACAATTAAACGAGGTACAAAAGAACGTTCTCGTCGACACAGGAAGCTCAGAGAGTTTTATTAGCGCTGATATTGTAAATAGAAACAGATTTAAAATCGTACACTGTAATAGTCAGGTGGCTATGGCGAACACTTCACTATTTTCGCAGGTTAGAGCATACATTTTGTCCGGCCAAGAGTTGAATCAAATTAACTACATTAACAAAATTTTTCGTGATGCCAAATCTGTGCTGCGATGTCTTACTGGCCCATGATTTCCTCAATCAACATTCTAGTATGTTACTTCTGTGGGTAAAGTTTTGACTAAAATAACTTTATTTCATTTTTTTTATTTTTATTATCAATTTCTCTCTTTATATATAAATGATATATCTCACGCTATATAAAAATTTCTCTCTGTATACTTAACTGCTTGCATAATATCCAATCCATGCTAGAAAATGTCGGATAAGCTTAATATTATTACATTTAGAGAAGAGGTTATATGAATATTCGAATGTGTCAAAAATAGATTGCTGAAAGATTCACTTTAGTTTGATAAACAATTTGAGATATACGAATCCCGTCATGAATAACACGTGATTAACATTAATTGAGGTCGGAGGCAAAGTGTTTAAAATATTGAAATAAACAAGAAACAATAACAGCTTTCAAAATATTGAAATCAATAGTTTTTGTTAACAGGGAACTTTTCTTTTAAAAGAAATATATCTTTGATGACAGCCATATACATTGGGTTTATTCTAAGAGATTCCAAAATAATTTTTTTCCTGCAGTCTTATATCACAGCATCAGCGCATTGAAGTGGAATGTGGCCTACCATCAACCAGGTGCAGATTTTCGTCTTTCTGAATATTAATGAATAACCCCGACATGTAAAGATGCGGTCAAATAAATAGACACTCAAATGGAGTGTGAAAAGTCAGAGAGTCTCCCACACAAGGAGATTCACGTTGGAGGGGAGGAATCTAAAGCTCTACACTGTCTCGCCGATAATAACGGAAGTATTCCGGCGGGAAATAAGCAATAACTTTACTAGTGAGAGATTTAGTCTCGTGTTATTTTACAACGATATTAGACATGCATTCTCGAAAATGTCAGGGAACTTATGAAACAACTGATTTGTTTTTTTGTTTTTTTAAGATTTATCAACGTTTCGCAGGTTAATTAAAGCTGGAATATATTCTTGGATTGTAATAATTCGGAGAGGGGGATAATAATGATATTCCTATGCACATCCTTCTATTTAACCCATAGCTAGGGGAGAAGAAATGAATTCATATCTTTTTCAAGGGCATTTCCACGTAAATGACTATAACGTTCCCGACTGGAATTCTAACTCAACACTCCGAGTTCTTATTCCGAGCTGTTATCCATTGGACTAGAGATACATCCATGATTATAGCACCTGCTATTCCCAAGAGTCGTCCATCTAGATACTGAACAGGATCAGGCCCGCCGTTGCTTTTTTTCAGGAATCGGAGAGCCGAGTTCGAATTCCAGTCGAATACAATACATTCACTTACGTGCTAAAACCTTGGGAAAGGTATGAATGCTATTCTTCTACCACTAGCTATTGGTAAATAGCAAGACAGACTGGGTTCTCTAGCCTTGGATGACAACTGGTCTACCGCAGAAAGAAATGGCAATCTACTGCAAGAAAAATTCTGCTTCGTCAGTCATGATATATATATATATGTCTACTTTTGTATTTGCGTACGTTTTATCCCTGATATTGATCACTTTAGCCCATACATACATACATACATACACATATATATATATATATATATATATATATATATATATATATATATCATGGCTTCGCAAAACGAAGATCAAGAGGGAGTCTGTACACGTCGCTCTCAGGCACGTTTGTGACTGATAAGTCCAATGCGGAACAGGCATACAATGTAGCAGTAGTTGCAGCTAAAATTATGGCCTGGACTCGATGACATAGCGTTGCTTTACTTCTGCTTCTGCCCCTTGTCCCTGAGAGTTGCTCTGTAGGTATTTCTAAAGCAGACAGCATGGTTTGTGGTGAGGCGACAGGTGTCATGGTTCTCAGCAATGGTTGATATTTTTCAGGCAATCTTTGAAACGCTTGTTTTGTTCCGCACTGGCGCGATAGGGTGTGGTGAGCTAGCTGTACAATAAAATTGTAGTCAGCCGATGATTCTCCATCCTGGAAACGTGTCCACCCCAGCGAAGCTGGGACTTCAGCAGCATTGCCTCAATGCTGGCAATCAAGCACTTCGATATTTCAAGGACTTCAATTTTGGTGGCGAAGTCACTGTAGTGGATATTAAAGATCCGTTCGAGGAGTCGCATGTAGAAGACCCATGACACTGAGCCGTATAGGAGAGTGGCGAGGACGATAACTCTATACCGTCTGATCTTAGTGCCCTTCTTCAGGTGTCTGTTGTACCAGACATGTTTGTCCAGTCTGCCAAACGCAATGCTCGCCTTTGCCAGTCTGTTGTAGACCTCCTTGTCGATCCCAGCATCTGACGTGATGGTACATCCAAGGTAGTTAAAACTATGGACGACCTTCAGGAGAGGGCGATACTCGTTCCAAGGTGCGGGCTGGTAGAGTGCAAATTCCTGTATGGGAAACAATGGCAGCATCATTAGCAAAACAGAGGCCTCGGATAAGGTGCTCCAGAGTCTTAGTGTGGGTTTTTGATCTTCATAAATTAAACACGCCAGTGTCGAGACAGTTTCTGATGTAGACTCCATCTCCATCTCCATCATTTAGATAATTCGTGGCTTGTTTAAACATCACCCGGAAGGTTAGTGAAGAGAGTCGGCGCCAGAGCGCAACGCTGCTTTACACCGGTGGTGATCGACAAGGGGTCTAAGATATCATCGCTGTCTCTAACTTGGCCACGTTGTTCCTCGCACAGCTGGATGATCATGCGCAGGATTCTTGGAGGACAGCCGAATCCCTCCAGGACCTGCTACATTCCTCTTCTGCTCACTGGTTTGAATGATTTCGTCAGATGAATGAACGTTACATACATTCTCTTGTTTTGCTTCCAACATTTCTTCTGCAGCTACCGGAGAATAAACACCATGTCTGTTGTGCTCTTGTAAGTTCTGAAGCCTCACTGACTCTCTGGAAGGTGCTGTTACGCGATGGCGGATACCAGACTGTTCAACAGAAGCCTTGCAAGGATCTTTCCTGAGATGGAGAGCAGAGTAATCCCTCGGTAAATGGAACAGACAGATTTTCCCCTTTGTTTTTGAACAGGGCAATTGTGACAACATATATATATATATATATATATATATATATATATATATATATATATATATATATATATATGTGTGTGTGTGTGTGTGTGTGATTCTGTGTGTTTCTGTGTATATATGTGTGATTGCGTTTGTAATTAAATAAAAATAAATTAACCAGGAGTCACATAAAATCGATTTGATTTTTACGCTAATTAGTGTATTAACTCTTATGTCTGTTATATCGCTTTGTGTAGTAGCAGTCGTAGCACAGTTCCACAGTTCTCCGCGTTACGCATAGCAAATGCCCTTATGTTCACAAGTTGTTTTCTATGTATACTTGTCTACCTCATTTGCATATGATACTGCACCTCCCTGAATCGGAGTGGTCGTATACCCTTGTTCTTTTTCTTTTACTATTGTTGATTATTCTTGTACTGTGATGTCTTCCTTATTTTCTCTTTAATTGTGATTTCGGTTTCTCTTCATTTTTCCCTCTTGCAAATGCAACAAACGTTCTTATCCATATTTCTATGTCGTGCAGCGAATTTAACGATCGTATCGGCGACGCCATTGTTATGTTTGGTACATCGCTCTGTGTATCAGTAGTCGTAGCACAGTACTTCGCTTCACGTTTAGCAAACAGGTTTGCTAAGCAATACCCTTATGTTCACCAGTTGTTCTCTATTTATACTTGTCTACCTCATTTGCATACATTACTACATTAACTTTTCTAATTACTTTAGTTTAGTTTAATGTAATAGAAGGGTTAATCTTTTGCTATTGATTGGCAGTTTTAAGGAAAAGTATTAAAGTGAAAACTATTTAAGAGTACGTGTTCTTTTGCACAAGCAATAACTATTCTTTTCTCAGATGGAAACGTTAAAATTTTACAATATCAACGTTTTTTTTTTGTTTTTTTTTTAATCCGTGAATAAACATCAAATAATAATGACCCCAAAAGACTGGATAATGATCAATTCATATCAATAAGTAACCAATTATTTTCGGTGTTCAACAGACGAAATTTTTCTGATCGGTCGATCATCCGTAGAGACTTTTTAATTTCCTTCAATGCAAACTTGTAGACAAAAGGTTTCTAATCACAGAGTTAGGGACACGGATATGTTTACTTCCTTTCAATGTTCCTAAGTAGTAAGCGGTTAATTCTTCTTTGTAGTCACTCAGTTATGCAAGTTTGAGTTAATGTCTGAGCCATTCCGGTCTTCCCGCCTGTTCATTTCGCGGGCCAGAGGCGAGACACAAAAGAATCATTCGTGGATTAAGATCATTATTATAGACTATCAAAAGAAGCGAATGAACTGGACGAATTGGAGGAAAGGCGGTAATTAACGGGAACCGCATTGCATCTTAAAGAATAGAGAAAAATGTGATGTCAAACTCTCGCCTATTTAGGTCTTTCATTCTTCTATATTGATTACGAGGATTTAAATTTAGCCGGTAGCATAGATAGATAGATAGATAGATAGATAGATAGATAGATAGATATCATAATGAATTAATAGATTAGGATAGATATATAGACAAGTAGACCGATAGATATGAACCAAAAGATTTGCTTAAAAATATAAAAAAAGATTAACATAGATAGATATACATAATGTACGAATAGATTAATATATATATATATATATATATATATATATATATATATATATATATATATATATAATGTCATCCACATATATATATATATATATATATATATATATATATATATATATATATATAAGCTATGCAGATACAGGATGCGATGGATAAATTTTCGTTTAAATTGCACAAAATATGCGCTGACATTTCATTTTAACAAATATATTTACCAAAATTACATAAAAATATCTTGAAATACGAAAGAGTAAATTTATTGAAAATCGGCCTCCACATCACTTCCGAATCTCCTGCATCTCTTCTGGGCGGTTTCCGTGTGTAAGTTAGTGAATGCTGCCATAATCCTTTCTGTAAATTCATTTTTGGTGTTATAAGGAGTTTTGTTGGTCTCTGGCTCAAACGGCGCACCACAAAAAATAATCAAGAATTGTTTCAATGTTGGGAGTTTGGGGACCAGATGTATAAGGTGATGTGATCACAAAAATTAACTGACAGCCATGACTGTGTTCTCCTGCATGTGTGTTATGGTAGAGAGTCCTGTTGTCAGACGTAGGGTCTGCAGGGACATTATTATAAATAAATAAAAATAAGATATAAAATAATAATCATAATGAATATTATAAATAAAATAAATTTGTTACATAAAAGCTTCTTATAAAATAAATTATATAAAAATTAAAATTCTCCTAACATGCAACTGAAACACACCCTGCCGATAAAGGTATATTCCGCCAAATGACTGAATTCAATCAAGTCGCTACGAATATTCGGACGGTCAGCATGCGTCCCAATTTCTTTCTCTGAGACATTAATTGTTATAATACAAAGGACAAAGTTTTTTAAATGCAACCACCAACAAGTGTAACCAGAAATACACATACTAGTACACACATAAATAAATACATTGCATGATATTAATTCAGAATTTGCCATGCTTTCACTGTTATCTCACTCTATTTCGTATTTCTACAAAGTTTATTATTGGTTTTATTATTTATGCTATTTCGACTGTTATGATGTGAGTGAAACCCAGAGGTCTTCCAGTAGGCTCTCTCTAGTCCCAGGGCAGCATCACCTCCTCAAGAAACTAGATATAAGCCTCCGTGTTGAGTCTGAGGCCCTCACCATCAACTTCGGGAGTCCTTTTCTTATCAGAACGATCAGAGTGAGTTTGCGGAACTGTTGTACCTACGTAATCACCATTAGATTAATCAAACTCTTTCCGAATACTCTACACTGTCCTCATATTAACATCTAAACACTATGAAATGCTAGTATTGGAGCTTCCGGCGCGAATGCCAAGTACTACAGCGTGTCGTTTCCAAACTTCCGGTCGAGTTAACTGTGCCATGGTGCACTTTTTTCTCACAGACGGTAACCAACTGATGATACTATATTGTGCAGTTGACAAAATAAAAAACAAACAACACGATTGCGCGAAATATAAAATGGTGACAATTTACCTATCGAACCTTTTAGATAAGAACGGACAGATTCATTTCACAATATAAAAAGACTGCTTATAGATAGATAGATAGATATTAGGTTGGTGCAAACATGGTGTCGTTTTCTCACATATTAACATATGTCAGAAAACGACATTATTTTTGCACCAACCTAATAGATAGATTCATAAATGCCATCCCTAGATTTATTGTCAGATATGTGCAGTCTAGATGTAGCTTTTTTAGTCCTGCTTGCGTCATGCCTTCGCTTGTGCACATATGGATGGCAATGTTGATCACCTCTTAATGTAGCTTTTTTTCTTCTTGTTAAAGTAAGGATTACCCTGTAAAAGCCCCGAGGCCACTGGAACTTTAAGGTTAAGTTATAGGCTAGTTTATATGGATAGAACAGGAAGAAGCTGTTCGAGTGGAACTTCATTCTCGCAATGGAATACAGAAGGAATGCGGGGTGTATCCTGCAATTTAAATGGCATATCAGGTCCGATCCGTGAATGTTAGACATGGCATAATCAAGTACTGTACTTCGTCCGAGCGCATTCCATGGAGGAAGCTATAGAGAAGTGACAATCTCCCATATCCCGTCCACGTGAGAGAGGTTGTAGGGTGAAGAATAGCTGTTATTTCAATATTTTGGTGAACTTTGATATGACGTTTTAGTCCACCACCTGAGGCACATGTCGGATAAAGTGTGATAAAAGATTCTTCTCCTCGATATTATTACGTCATTATTTTTGCACCAACCTAATATATGCTATTTATCTTTCGTCACTGAATACATTATAGATACTCAACGTTTGTGCAATACATGTTTGTCTGGTCATGATTAGAGGGAGTGATATGGGTATTGTGTTTTGTTGAAGTTATAATTTGGAATACAGTTGGAAAAAGAAATTCAAAAATTTGTAGGATATATGCATCAGTACCATTAAATTTTTTTCATGTTGGTTGTTTGCTGGTATTTTAAACCGATTTAGCTGACGTCAATTTGTTAGTAATTTTATATAAAAATGGATTGCTGATATTTTTAGTATCAAATTATATTTTTGATCAGTTGGTTGATTGGTTTTGTTTAGCGGCATTTCAACCACTATGGATTATTTAATGCCAATATCTAAATAATTTGAGCACAATTTTATGTCTTCAACTAAATATATTTTGAAGGCAGTTCTATGCCTTCAACAACAGATAAAATGTTATGTATTGTCGGTCTTTTTATATATAGAATGTATTGTTGGTATTTTTACTATAAAAATGTATTTTTATACTTGCATGATTTTGTTTTGTTTTTTTTGGAGTCTTATTTGGCGATAGCTGGGGCCCTAACATATGCTACCAGTCCGGGTCACGGTGGATTTGGAAACGACTGCAATTATGCGTTCCACAAAACCTCCAATCTCCCGATCAGAGGCCTTACTGCTGGATGTAGTTCATCGTCATACCCAGGACTTACTTTCTATCTCGCCTCAATCGAAAATTCAGAATTACGGAAGTGTCAGTTATAAATGGCGAAACATTGAAATATGAAAGCGCTGACATCCGTTTGTTTTGAATTCTGTTCAAGGTTTTCTTTATGTCTTTTAAAACATTTCCACCCGTTCTCCGAAAGCAACACTGGGCTTTATGATATCGAGGATGATTTCATCGTCATACATATTTGTAATACTTACGGCACAACCTAAATACAAGTTTTCCCACAACCTACAATTTTTGGCCATACTCATGGCGTAGAAATAGGATACATTTTTGAGCAGGTTGGTACATCATGGCGATCTTTTTCAGGCTAATCGTTAAAAGGAATGCGCCGCATGCTGTCTAGAAGGAATCTCTAAGACGTTGGATATTATTCTGGGTGTGATCAAGAAAATGAAAGTCATCAGTGTGCAAGAAATCATGTATTATTGATGACAACAGCTTTTGGCAGTAAACTGTCTATGACTCAACATCTTACCCGTTGTATGATATTTCATATAGACCGCACGTGAACAGCTTTTAAAATCCATAACAAAGTAAAACGCAAAATGAGTCAGCGCTGTTATATTCCTTTGTAGAATAGCCATTATTCACTTCTACAGCAACCAACTTCTAGTCCCAAATTAATGATTTGCAAATTTTAGTTGGTATTTTGTTCTATTCTTCTTTGCATATGGTCTTCAGATTCGGGATGTTAGTTGAAGCTCTCGATTGGATTTGAATTTTCAAATAACCCCACAGATTCTTGATTGGATTTAAATCTGGTGACTGACTTGGTCATTTCATGATATTTGAATTAATTTCAGCAAGCCATTTCTTCTTAGATTTTGCAGTGTGCTTAGGTTCATTATCTTGTTGAAAGATCTAATCAGGAGGAATTTCAGAATTTTCAACCGAAATCAATAAATTTTCTTCCAAAATATATGGCGCGGCATTCATTCTACCATCTATTATTGATATGTTGCTAGTAACTTTTCAGAAAAACATCCCCAAACCATGATGCTGCCACCACCAAATTTCACCGTTGGAACTGTGTTCTTTTGTTTGAAGGCATCGCCATATTTCCATACATGATTTTTAGAATTACGGCCAAACAATTCAGTTTTGGTTTCGTCTGTCCATAAGACTCTTTCCCCAATAAGTGTTTTCCTTATTCTTATGTTCAGGAACGAATTCAAACCTCAAAATTCTCTGTCTCTTTTGAATACAAGTCGAGTTTTCGCAAGGAGCATGGAATTCATTTAGTGACACAGATTCCCGATGAAAGTAAATCCTCCTGCAACTATTGACAAGTAACAATTTGATTTTGTTTAATTTGACACATTAATTTCCTAGAAGATCATGAAGAAATCTACTGTCAAGTTTGAGGGTTTTTTTATACTTTGCAATGAAGGAATTAATGACAGCAAACAGAATATTCAGATTCTCTGAGATTTTCCTGTAACTTTTGTCTTCTTTCTAAAGCTTAACAATTAGTTTATTTTGCTATTTGTTAATTCTTTACATCTTACCATGATAATAACCTTCTTACACGAACATCAATTAAAGAATGTTCTGTTTCTATTTTTGGATAAAAATAACAACTGGTAACATTATTGATACGTTCTAGAATATACCACTTAAATAATCTAGGGTAATAAAGCAATTTATAAGTTTTAAAATCTGAAATTTGCTTTGTACGAATATTTTTTCCACCCAGTAAAATGGATGAATGGGATTAATTTCTGTTAAATAAATTGCTTTTTGTTTTCTATGGATATGTAGTTAATATTCATATGTGTATAGTTAATTTTATAAAAAAAATTTTCTTTCTTCATTAGATTTAAATACAATAAATTAAAAATTTATGTGTGTACAAATTTTTGTTTCCTCCCACTGTACATCGATATATATATATATACATTAAGAAATGGACAAAGTCCGACAATTTATTTATTAAAGACATTTTTATGTTTAACGTTCTTTTTATAGATACAAGTATTTAAGTAAATGCTCTGTTTATAATAAACAGTATTAAATAACATTTACCGGCCTGAATGTCCGAGAAATTTTCATTGAAAATATTCGTCCCTTTACAGGATGCGAACCTGCATCCGATACGGAACCGCCATTTAGACCGGCGTGCCTAACCACAAAGGATCGTCCGGTTACTGCTTATAAACTTCAATCTTTTCCATTAGGTCAGGTTATAATTTATTTCGTGGACCTAACGTACATCTCGTCAGACCAGCTTTACATTAATAAATAAAGTTCAATTTATTCAGACACAAGGAAAAGGAAAAGAAGAAAAAAAAAAGATAGAAAATGAGAAAAAGAAAAAAAAGTTTTAATATTAAAAGGGAGAAAGAAAAAATCCCACTTACCCTTCTTTCCTTTTCTCACTTTTTTCCCTCTCCCTTCTCCATGTCTGTCTCTCTTTCTCTTCCCCCCTAAAAACCTTATATTGAAATTTCTCTTTACCCCACTTTTTCTCTTTCTCCCTTTTGACATTAAAACATTTTCCTTTTTTTTGTTTGTTTTTTTCTTCTTTTTTTCTTCTTCCCCCTTTCCTTGTGTCTGAATAAATTGAACACCATTTATTAAAGTGAATCTGGTCTGAAGAGATGGACGTGAGCTCCACGAAATAAATTATAACCTAACCTGATGGATTTTTAAGGATTATATATATATATATATATATATATATATATATATATATATATATATATATATATGAGTTTTTAATACCCATCGGATATGAAGAGCATGCCATGACAGATATACATTGCGGTATTCACTGGAAAATGTTATCTGTCGTCTTCAGGCTGATTCGTGGGGATAAAGAAATATGGGTTGTTTAGCCTGATAATCCTCCCACCTCCTCTGAGCTCAAAGCCATTATCCCCACATCAGAAAGTTAATAGAACCCTGAATGATAAAAGGGAAATTCCTACGGTGTGATACAACCAAGTAAAAACAGACGAATAAGCGGCGGACTAAATACGAGTAAAAACCGATCGGAAATGTAAAATAAGAAAAACGGTTTGAATTACACGCAAACCGAGTTAAGTATCCCGATCTGTCATTTCAATCCCCCACCACATATAATGAAAAGCTAAATGCTGCATACACCATTCCAATAATACAATCATCTTCATCCCTCCTTTTTTCTGTCTTTTCTTATATATATTATAAGTTAACTGATTTAAAATATGTTTTTCGCTACACCGTAATAACCATGTTTCAAAAATGGAAGCTAAAAGCTTCAAATTGAATTTTGTAATTAAATTAAAAACATTAGTTCCATTCCATCCTCAAGTGAATTTTGGAGTCTAAAATTCGCTTGAGGATGAAATGGAACTAATGTTTTTAAATTAATTACTAAATTAAATTTGAAGCTTTTAGCTTCCATTTTTGAAACATGGTTATTACTGTGTAGCGAAAAAACATATTTTAAATCAGTTAATTTATAATATTAAGGCTCTGTAAATTTACATTGAGCACTATTTTATAAAAATAAAAATATCAATAAGAACACCGGATTATATATTAACTGTTATTTCTTTATAAATATAAACATATATATGGTCGATTCATATAATCTAACAATCTTTTAATCTAATCTTTTCTAATTATTTGCGGCACGTGGTTATGGAATATACCGGACCGTAACAATATATATATATATATATATATATATATATATATATATATATATATATATATATATATATAAATATATATATATATATATATAAGTAAATGTATGAATAAATGTAAATGATTGCTTGTGAAGCGTTTCGTCCTTTTGGACATTATAGAGCAAAACGCGTCAAAGACGGAAATGTGTCAGAAGAGAATTTTTTGCATTCAGTCATACACCAGTCGCTAGCACAGATCCACTCTCATTAACGAGGCGCCTACCAGAGAGAGACTGACTTTGAAAATAAATTTAAAACAGTACTCAGAGACAAGCACTTAGATGCTGACAAAAACCACTGAAGAACGGTTTTGAAATAGTCTATTCCGATGTTGAGATAATTTTTGTTTTTTCTCTAAAAAATATATATCGTGTAAAATGAAAACCTCGTGCTCTCAGTGGATCAGTCTTAATAATTAATATTACTAGGATCTACCCGGATTATGTAGCAACGGATCGATTACCTGCAATATATATATATATATATATATATATATATATATATATATATATATATTGTTACGTTAACCTCATATTTTTACCCTCACCTCAGATTTTATAAGTATATTTTCAGTACCTTGTGTATTTGCGACGAAACATAAAAATCTTAATAACTTCTTTATTTCTTGAATATGCAGATTGTGAGATATATATTGTTTTTATAACCAGATGAGTCAGGGCCAGTTCTCGGAAAAGAACCTTCCCTTCTACCCCCATTTCCTACCTGGTCCCTGATGCGTAGCCCAAACAAACGCTGTTTGACAGATAGGTGCGAATGATGTTAGCCAGGCCCAAAGTCACTGGCCAAAACGAACGCTGTTTGACAGATGAGTGCGGATGACATTAACAGGGTCCGTGAATGACGCATACTTTTTGGGGGCCAACACGTGACTCAACATATAGCAGTTTTCGTTTCGCACGTGTTGAGGTAACAACAATCTCACATAGTTGCTGGCTGTCGGAGGAATCGGACGTCACCAAAACCAGTCTTAGCTATTTGCCATTAGAAGAAGCAGTTGTCACCAGAACCAGACTTCTTTGTTTGATGCCAGAAGAATTAGATGCCACCAAAAACCAAAGGACCGAGGCGAAGATCTAGATCAGCATCTCAACCCAAATCGGCTACACTCCCGTGATTTTTCTGTGTGTTCTCCTAGCCATCAACACGGATTGGACGTCGCCAGTCAAAAATTCATATTTGAACATTGTCAATCACACCCTTTGCTTTCAGAGAGGTGTATGGATATTCTTTTGAACAAACTGTACCCCGATAATAGTCAATCGACGTCGATTCCAACCTTATGTAAGTGTCTGCATGTTTTTCCATATCTTATAATCTGCTATCTCCGTATTCATATGTATTTCGCCGCATTAATATCTGTTTAATTGGTAACTTTTCCCCCATCCCTTGTATTATTTAGTTTTCTTTTTCTTTTTCTTAGATTCACAATTTGTGTATTCTATAAATAAAAGCTTTGTATTAAATATTCTCGTGTTGTTCTGTGTCTGCGTATAGTTCATTTTCTCTCTGCGTTTATCGACGTCCGGAATTGGAGAATTCCCCTCACAACGTTCTTTTCTTTATTTTTATATCGAACCTTGGGATCTCTTATTTATTTTTTTTTATTTTATCGTTACGTCCTGGGTATCGTAGTCCCAACGAAACCACGGGCGTAATAATAATAATAATATATATATATATATATATATATATATATATATATATATATATATATATGAATTCATGGAAGATATATATAGAAAGTGAATTTACTGTGTTGGATAGATAAAGATATATATTTATTTATGAAAAAAAATTGTCAGACAGATTGACATATAACATGAAAAGACAGAAAGAGATAGGTAAGTAAATCATGTAATGGGTCGACTGCTTGTTTCCGGACACCTACGTATGTTTGTGCGGCTAACTATTCATTTGTGTACACGCCCGCTCAAGCGCATGTCTGTTTCTTCAACAAACTCAGTGCTAATCTCAGGTTTATAATGTAACTTTAGTGCGCGGAACTAAGTTACAGTTTCTGGGAGATAGAGCATTATGTTACGTGAATTACAGTTAGAACAAGATCAGTACGTTCAAAGACTCGGTCATGATTACCTGTCATTTTTTATACTAGACGGCCTTCTAACTCAGTTTCACTCGCAAAACTTGAGTCAACACATGCTATACTTTTCAGGTATTTTACGGGGAAATCACCTTCTCAGGCTAATAACATCAACTTGAACATGGTGGGATTTGAACCCGTGCTTCATGGTTAAAACGTGAAAGTTTTATCTACTCGGCTATACAACATTTCATGCTTGCATACTTATGGAAAGATTGATACACACGGAATCAAAAGATAGATAATATGTCCGTATATGGGTTTGTTTCGCGACTATGATCATATTCACTGATAATGACATTTTTCATGTTTTCAGCTAAGTATATTATCTAAAAGTTATCATTTTCTTGCTTTGAATTACTACAAAGAAAACGCATAAGCAGCATACGTTAAACTGTTTTCGACTTAAGTATCTTTTTCATCTGTAATTTTTTAACGAACGAGATAAGAGAATTTAATATGAAAAAGTTATACAGCTTTATTCGTTTATACATCGATATTGCGCAAGATAATGCTTCCTCAGGGGTGTCTGTTCTGGAGTCATAGAAAGTTTCGGGCCTCATTGACATCAGACTTGCTCTCAGTTGAGCCGAGACAAGCCGAGAGTGATCATTTCTCGAACAGCATTCTAACATGACTTCCACATGATTGCAAAACTGTTAAAAAAAATTTGTGCTGATGCAAATAAAACCCTTTTATTGAATTCTATGTAAGTATTCTGACCAATCAGCATTTGTTTTTGTCTTCTGACTATTGGTGTTTGTGACGCATCTGAGGGGCAAATTTTGTTTGCCCTTAATCGTTATTCAAAGTACTAATTCAGAATGTCGTTCTCTTGGGTATGACGATAAACTACATACGCGTCGTGCGTAAAACAATAAACTACATCCGAGAGCAAAGCCTCTGATCAGGAGATTTTGAGGAGCATGGGACCACCTCTTAATTGCTGATATTCACTAGGTCCACCCTGACTACGGAATGGTACCACCTGTTAGGTCCTAGCTATGTGTAAATCGTTAACCCACCAACCTGTCTGCGTCCTGTGTAAGACAATGAAATACATCCGGCGTCCTGGGTAAGACGATAAACTACGTCTAACAGCAAGGCCTCTGATCAAGATCCTTCGAGGAGCGTGGAATCATCGCTTACTTGCTGGTGTTCCGAGATCCACCCTGACCCGCGGTGGTAGCACCTGCTATGGTTCTAACTATCGGCAAATAGTTAACACACAAACTGGGGTTAAAACATTATGAAATTGTAAAAATAGGTTTTAATACCAGCAATAAATGTTTTGAAGGAAAAATTATTATCAGCAATACATTATTAACAGCAATACATTTTTGAAGAAAAAATATTACCAACAATAAATATCTTGTCGACATTAAATAACCCATTGAGATGTTGATATGCAGTAAAACAAATCAAACCAATCAAAATGGCGGTGATTTTTTTTAGCCAATGCCAAATTTAGTTTCCATTTAGCTTATCCAAATAATATTATAGAGATAATGAGTTCTGTATCTTAGTAACGCTCGCTTTTATTCCGAACTCTGACAGTGCTTTTCTTCTTCATTTTCAATGTAAATATTGCAGACAGTAGGTCTAAACTTAATCAAGTAAGTTTTAATTCAGACATAAACGTTGGTCGGTAAACCATCAACTTCTATTTCCACTCGCTAATCATAGTCTGAAAATTTTCATTCATTTATATTTTTATGTGCGACTTCCATCATTGCATTCTGAATAAGAATTACAGAAACATTCCAAAAGCTAAACAAAGGACCCAGAAATAGAAACATTCGGTAGAAGCAAAGAAAAGTACTGAAATGTTAAGTGATGTCCTCTGTCCAGTATGGCAGTGCGTGCCGGATGATCTCCTCAAAGATGAGGAGCCTTGAAGCAACAGAAATATGTTTCAGCATAAGCATGCTGAGGATACCATAAACCCTAGCAGAAAATAGAAATAAAAGAGAAACTAATGTTTAACGACAGGAAGAGACAGTTGATGTTTTTGTGGCAGGTAATGAGGAAGGAGGGCTTGGAAAATATGAGCCTCACGGAACAGATAGAGGAACACAGCAAAACAGCGTATGACATTATTTGCATTATTCTGACTATTGTCCTCATCTTTACCAGTGCTCATATTGCAAATTTTGCTGCTATCATTGTTCATTCCATTTTTTTTTTATCAGAGCACATACTGCAATTTTTGTTGTTATTATCGCATTTCTCTGGGACTCCTTATTACTGGTTCCCATATTGTATTCAATTCTATGCTTGGTCGGCTCATAATATTTTTGTTTCCTTAGTATATTTACTGATTCCTTAATTTTACGAATTTTCCAATGGTGTTCCAAACTGATCCCACAGAGGACATTGATCACCATATATGGTCAGCCACGTCTGATTTTTCCACTTCGCCTCGTGTTACAGTTTTCCGGTGTTCTTGAAGCCTTACCTTAAGGGAGCGGCCAGTCTCCCCTTTATATTTCTGTCCGCAGCTGCACGGGATAGCAAACACACAGTCTTTAGTCATGTTCTCCTCTGTGGGGGGTCTTGCTCGGGAGAGATATCTGCGAAGTGTCGTCCAGCTTTTAAACCATTAACAAGGAGTGTCAGAGAAAAGCGATAATAACAACAAAAAATTGCAATATGAACTCTGGTAAAAAGAAAAAATGAAATGATAACAGCCAACATTGCAATATGATCACTGGTAAAAAACAGTTGCTGAAGACATTAGGTTTATAATACCCAGAAATTCATACGCAGATGTCCTCAAGGACACATGGTACAGTGGATAAAGGCCTTGGTTAAATCTAGTGAGAGGACCCAGAATAGTTAAATAGCCAGTTAAGGCAGTGGAGAACTTGGAGAGGGGAATTATCAGGAGATAACTGATAACAGACACTCATTACACATGGCACGTGAAACTAGAACAGTCTACCCCAGTGAGCGAAATAAACGGTTCAGTTCGACATTTCAACCACCTGAAGAAGGTCAGAGTGTACAACGGCCGAAACGTTGTAATAAATATGGCGACAAAGATAAAGACAATAGTCCGAATAATGTAAATAGTGTAAATAATACATCGTCTCAGAAATATAGAGAAATAGCGCATGATACATTAATATACTTGACTAAATGGGTGTCTGAACAGTGCTTAGGAGAAATATCAGAAAGACAAAGTTTATTAAGAGCTACAAAAGACAGGAAGTTGTGGAGAACCATAACCTAGGTTCTGAGAGGACACGGCACATAAAGAAGAATACAAATTCTAACCAAAAGTTTGCTGTTACAAGTTCTTCTGCGATGAAGATGGGCAAGAAAGACATACTTCTCTTTGGTCACAGCTTTCCGGTGTTCTTGAAGCCTTACCTTAAGGGGCGGTCAGTCTCCCCTTTATATTTCTGTCCGCAGCTACACAGGATAGCAAACACAGTCTTTAGTCATGTTCTCCTCTGTGGAGAAAATCTGAGCCTCACGGAACAGATAGAGGAACACAGATAGTCTATTCAGGTGTTGAGACTGGTGTTCCAACCTGATCGCACAGAGGACATTGATCACCATATATGCTCAGCCACGCCTGATTTTTCCACTTCCCCTCGTGTTACAGCTTTCTGGTGTTCTTGAAGCCTTACCTTAAAGGGGGCGGCCTTGGGTTTATTATACCCAGAAATTGAGTCGATAGTGGAAATTCTATAGCTTTATTTTAACAAAATAAATATTTTTAATCCTTATAAATTTCGCAACATCAATTCTGAATGCAATAAGGGTTGTTTTGCCATCTACTTACTATATACTGAAAAGTTTTCGTTCCGATCAAGTTCCAAAAATCAGCCCAAATGAACAAATAGTATAAATTCTGCAAAATCTTCTTTGTCGGTCCGAGAAATTTCCATGTTTTCTCAATAATTTTAATGGCATATCCTTACAGGACATAGACGATCAGTACTCCCAACAGATTAATTTTCATTACCTGTGAATGGCTTGATTTCTTGAGAGGAACAGTGAAGTATTTTTACGTTGTCTTCTCCGGTTTTGAACTCAAAGTAGTTTGGGTCCCACTCAAAGCATGAAAACTCATTTTATCTCAATCTGTAAAAGGCAAGATGTGTGTGTGTGTGTGTGTTTTTGTCTGTGTGTGTGTAACGAATGCACAGCCGCAATTTTCGACGGATTTGCACCAAAATTTACATGCCCATGCTCCAAGTTAGCGGGAAGGACAAGACCGATTTTGCATTTCCCAACTCCCATCGATAGTAGAAATAATCGATTTTTTCATACTTCTACGGCACTTTTCACATAGTTTGCGGCCATTTTCTACTGGCCAGAGTGAGAGGCTATAGATGGCTGCCACGAATAGGCAGGGAGATTCTATTGCCCAGCGTGAGAGCCAACAGCTGACTGACATGAATGTTAACTAGCATGCTAGCATGCAAAAAAAATCGATAGCTGCATTCATCACAAGTGGGAAAAATTTAAATCTGCATGGCACTTTACTCCAATTGGCTCATTCGCTTGCTTAAACTCAACGTTGATTCTGATTCCGCAGAACTGGTTTGGGTGTGAAAAATATTTGTTGTTAACATTCTTTTTTTATTCGGTTTTTCCAGTTACGAGACTTTTTTAAAGCTGATCGTTTTGTGTTCATTTTGTTTAGTTCTTTTTTCGTAACAGATTTAATGTTTAGTATAGAGCTTAGAAAAATTCGCAGTGTGAAATAGGCAAGAAGTAAGGCATGTAGCAACATCAGCACGGCAAATGGAACTCCTTGAAAGACAAGGAAGGGCAAAAATATTTTAAGTCAAGTGATAGCGATTATTGTATGAGTCGTACGATTTTTGAATCAAGCACGGGCAACGCCGGGCCATGCTGATAGTTATAGATAGAAAAAAATAATTTGATATAGTGATTTTTCAAGACTTATCAGAAGCCAAACAAATTTATGAATTCGGACAAACAAAAAAGATAGAGAATGACGTCAAAATCTGTTAACAGATAGTTGTGCTGAATTTAATTTTTAGCGTATATAAATGTAGGTAGAAAAATCAAATGTTGACAAGATAGGGAGGATCACAAAGCTCTGCCCGGGACACCCAATCAGACTTTCACAAAGTCGGGAGCGGAAAGAGAAATGCACCGGCCCTGAAAACACGATCATCAAATTCATGAACAAACGGTTAAATACACTAGCGCATCGTTATGTGAGTTTTCCCTCGAGACAAAGGTCGAATGGATTTAAGATTTGGTTTGTGAAGTTTTGTAGCTGAGTTCAATCCCTCCATCGAGTAATATTTATTGACTCTCAAGAGAAAGAGAACAAGTATTTTATAGCTATGGAGAACAGAACGAGAACAATTTACTCCCACTCAAGATTTATTAAGGAGCCCTGTTCGAAAATCCGTTGAAGTATCTAGACCGAAAAATACCCGGAGAAATCCGGAGGCATGCATAACCGAAATGTTGTTTTAATAATACCAAATACGAAGACATTTTTACAAATATAAATAAATAAATTGTACACTTTGACGTGGTGCAAAGGTTAGCATGCTTATCACGCTAGATCATTTACGACTCATTAGTAGTTCGATCCGCACCAGGTGTCCCACATTGCCGGCCTTGCACCACATCTAGGCTACACTTAGAAAATCATTTGGCTTCTTCGATGTGGTGTACTGGTTAGCATGCTTATCTCTCCAGATCAATTACGACTGATTAGTGAGTTCGATCCGCACTAGGTGCCACACACTGCCGGCCTTCCACCACATCTAAGCTACACTTAGAAAATCACCTAAACACTTGGTAGATCACTTACGACAAAATAGCAATTTTGATCCTCACTGGGTGCCCCATACTTTCCACCTTGTAACATATCTAAGCTACGCTTAGAAAATCGCCACATATAAAGTAAATTAACATTTTCTGTATTTAAAACGACAACTGGATATAAAATGAGGGATTTTATCATTGGACCGACTCGATAATTGACAGACGAGAATAGATAAATGCGTGTAAGGGAAATACATATGGCCATAATTATCTTTCTGTTTCTAATCAAACTGGGACACGTTCTTCCAACTGGCGCCATATCACCTACAATCACTTGCAAAATGACAACTGGAAAAGTCATGACTACAGCCAAGCAAATAAATCTCCGTGAATGGCAAGCACTATGTTCGTGACAGATTTTATCCTACATAGCACCCTGACGACCTCTGGGCTTAGAATGAACCAAACGACTAGCCTATGCGTGTAACTATATTACTTAAAAAGATTGCTGGAGTATGAAGAACGATACGATCAAAATAAATCAAGTTACATCAAATCAAACAAAACTATCTTTTGCAAGTCGGTTAATCTTTCTGCATGTTGGTTCAATTTATTCTCATACGAAGAAAGGTCGAGGGAAAAAGAATCAATTCACCAAGACAGTTAAAGAAATCAAAATGTATTCTACATTTCTGTACGGTGCAATGTGAATGTGTCTCGTCTGAGGATGTCAAGTTGCATAGATATTTATTAGTTCTCAAAACGATGGACTGGACATTCCTGAGACTCTGTAATGTTATCGGTCTTGACTTCTCGACTTCTGTCACTTTTCCCACCTCCTTACTCCGACCACTCTCTGTCTTTTCTAGAAATATTTTCATGGAAGTCGTTCTAATATTCTTTCCCCCTTAGTATTTTGACACATAGATTTCTACTAGAGAAGATACTTAGTCGAGTCGTCTTACTGTTGAAATAGCAAGATGTAACCACGAGTTCTGTTCTAAAAGTTACTTTTCTCACACTTATCACCAGTGGATCTCTCTTCCATTTTCTAACTTTCTTGTCACTTACAATCATAAAAAAATTAAATTAAACGTTAATCGCTATCTCCTGTCTTCAAGAAACCTTTTCTTTTATTGTTTTTTTCTAATCCCTAAATTCTTCTCTTTCACTCCCAGTAACCCCTTGAATCTTAATGACATTTTTGCCTTCCTAGGGGTGAACAGATTCAGCCTGATTTTCGGAGAATTTCATTTTTACCTGAATAGTATTTCGGCTCTTAATATGTCTTAATGAAACTGGATCTGTTTATGTGCCAAAATTAATCAAAGATTTTGAATTAGATATTTAACAATCTTAAATTAGATTCAAGGTTAATAAGCATCTATTTCAGAATCTTATCTTAATTGTATTCTGACATTTAGTATAGATTAACAAAAATGAACAGAGAATAGGCTAGGGTAAGGGTAGTTTCTCAAATTGTACAAATCAATGAATTTAAACTAAAAAAAATTGAATCATGTTATAAATAGCCTCTCCAAATCGAAATTTTCATATGGATCTCATGTATGGTCCCAAACCCTATTAGAAATCTACAAACTATCAACTATATACAGGGTAATATGGAGAAAATGCCGTGTAAATTACGCAAAAATGAAAATAACACTGACATTTAATTTTAGATATATTTACTAAAATCGCACAAAAATAACTTGAAATATTAAAGTGTAAATTTATTCTATAAAATCGCCACTTGCTTCAACCACGTCTCCAGACAACTTCAGGATCTCCTGTATCTCTTCTGGACAGTCTCCTTGTTTTAATTGGTGAATGCTGCCATAACCCTTACCTTCAGATCATCTTTGGTGTTACAAAGACATTTGTTGGTCTCTCGCTCAACGACTCTCCACACATAATTATGAAGGAAGATGCAGTTAGGCAGCTGTTTCCAAATTTCTGGCGGAGTGAGTTGCATTATGGTGATATTTTTATCACAGACGGCGGACAACCGACCATACTCTACAGTAGCATCGTCCAAATGAAAAAGAAAGAAACATGGATACGCAAAATTAAAAATAAAAATAGCAACAATTTACCCATCGCACACTGTACATCCGTTTTCTCGGACTAATGATGATAACACTCAAGACACAGTGTCGTACCATTCGCTCCTGTTTCTGGATTAGGCATTTGATTACGTTCCGAACATTTAAGATTATTATTATTATATCTTGCATTAAGAGTTTTCATTATATATATATATATATATATATATATATATATATATATATATATATATAACAAACTAACATCTATCCAACCAAATATGTTAGCTCTATCTCTGATATTGAGCCCTTTCTAATAAGTACCGCGCATATAATATATAAATAATTTTATATATATATATATATATATATATATATATATATATATATACTTTTCACATACATATATAGATATAAACTTTTCACACATATATATATATATATATATATATATATATATATATATATATGTATATACACTTTTCACACATACACACTCACACACACACACACATATATGTATATATATATAAAGAAATATAGTCTTAAGGTGTGCTATATTTATGGAATAAAGTGCTCAATATCAGAGATAGAGCGTGTGTAAATATAAAAGTGAACATAGAAGTCAACACTTAGAGGCGACAGTCTGTTTCATGCTATATGCAATCGTCAGGCCGTCAGGCATATAGCATGATATATATATATATATATATATATATATATATTGCATATAGCATGATATATGTAGTTAATATTATTAAATAATCCAGCTTAATTAATATTATAAAACAAGGGTCTTGTCGTTCAGCGAGTAGTCAGTGAGTTAATGCCTTGTTAATCTGTTAGCGAAGTGAGTTCGCCATTTAATACATTAACTTCATTGATTTATTCTCTGAATGACGATTTTACAATATATATACACTGGCGAAAATAAGTTTAAGTCCTATGGTTAATGTTTTATTCATTCCAAAGTTATTTTGCTCGCAAATTTAGAGAATTTAAATTAATACATCCTTAGAATTTTTCAAGTTAAAGAAAAATTTACAATTTTTACATAATTTGAAATAAAAATAAATTCTGCATCAAGCGTACACGAATTTATATTGTTTTATTAGAAACATATTCTGAAATGAATAAAATATTTAACCATCGGTCTTAAACTATATATATATATATATATATATATATATATATATATATATATAAGCAAATATATGGATATAGATCCGACAGTAGGAAGAAAAATATACGGAAAAAACAAACAAAAATCCTTATATGCAATTATGCTGTTTTAATGTTAATATAGTGTAAACGGTACGCTGATCATATAAAACTTTCAGTTTTCTGTTTGGATAAGTCTTGTTCTTATGTCCATCGTCTTTGTCATGTTGAATTGATAATGTTAATTATATTTTATGAATATGTCCTGAAGATGGTTTATTAGACCGAAACGTCCGATGTTGACATTATATTAACATTAAAACAGCATAATTGCATATAAGGATTTTTGTTTGTTTTTTCCGTATATTTTTCGAAATTTGGGATGAAGACATTAATCCGTATTTTTCAAGAAAGAATATAGTACTTTATTTTTCATGTCTCAGTATTTGATTTACTGAAATTAGAACGTACGATAAAAACTCAAAATCATATGAAACGTCTTTAACATGAAATAAATTGTATCAAATTATCAGTTTAGCTGCGGTGTTTTTATAATATTCTAGTTTAATATTATCTTTCTTTAGGTTGGTTGGACATACACTTCTCACTGCTTCAGCCATTTTCATTTCTAAAACATGTCGGTTGCCATAGATTTTACGAACGTTTTTCCTCCTTAGCAGATATCAGACGCACATTGCAACTTAATTTTATGAATTTTTACATTTATAACAATTTCATAACATAATATCCCTCGCCGTTATAGAGTCTCTTAAAGAGGCTGTGAGTTTGTTTTTTTTACATAAATTTATTTGAGTTTTTAAAATGGTATGTGCTTATTTTCTTTGTACAGTGTTCAGTAAATTGGTCAATTGTTATTTAATACCTAGATTTATATCTTATGCTATAGATTTCAAATATAATGTCCCTTCGAATAGACATCGATAAATGATTTCAAGCGATGAATAATTGCAATAAACTATAGTTGTAGACTCACTTGGACGCTAATAAATAGCGACTCTCCGTTTTAATTAAATGCATAGTAGCAATGACTTGACTCAAAGAGTTGTGAGTTCAATGCCTGACCACAGCAGAAGAGAACAAACATTTTGAGATTTGAGTTATTAAAGGGACATTACTGAAACTGAGATATCCAAAAAAGACATGGCATATCGAACTAGACCAATCTACCCCAGTGGACGAAATTCCAAAGTGTATCACCTAAAGAAGGCCGCAGCAGACAACTGCCGAAACGTCGTGAATATAACAATAAAAATGAAGAAAATAGTTCAAACAATGTAAATAGCGTAAATATTTTAATCTCCGAAATAAGGAACTGAGACGGTATTATACTGCAGGTGAAATATATATATTCCTGTATTAATATAGGTATTGGGGTATTTCTTCATTTGCAAACGAGGAGCAATATCGAGGAATTACTGTATGAATGAGTATAAAAACTGCTATTTGGCTCGAGAGGAATCGTATAATCAGTGTAGTTTGTAGGGCTGGAATTAATCTGATTTTTATATTAGCGACCATTTTTGGTGCCAAATTGTGTTGTGAAAAATATCAATTTTAATATTGCTAATTGTCAGAGATCTTCATACCAAGAGCTATATTGATATGTTTAAGTGCTGCTTAAACTTATTCAGCAGTGCTTAAACGTAGCACTGTAGTCCTGGGCATGACAATAAATTATATACAGCAGAAAGGCCTTCTGATTGGGAGATTGGAGGGTTTGAGTAACAAGGGCTTACAACATAATTGCTATTGTTCACAGGCCCACCCTGACCTAGGCTAGTAGCAACTGTTAGTGTCTCACAAATAAAAATAAAAACAATAAGAAAACAAAAAATATATATTTTTATAGTATAAATACTAGCATTACATATTTCTTTAAAAAATTACCAAGAGTTGATTTTTCTTGTGAAATTACCAATAATACATTTTTATTGCTAAATTGCAATTAATACATTTTATAGAACTGAAGACATGGAAGACATTTTCAAAAATAATTTGCTATGATTAATCTCATGTCTTGTAAAGAGAAACAAGTTTTCATTCATCGTTTGACTTTGTTTGCTTATTTGATAAAAAGAAATGAATTTAATTATTCATGCCTTTCTCTTGTATTAATGAAAAGTTTGAAGTTTCATATCTAGATTTCGAGATGAAAATAAAATATATCAGTGTATATGCTGGTCTAGAAATCAATAATTAAACATAAAAATAACGCGTAATATGAACGACTAGTTTGCCCTAAAACCTGCAAAGATATGCCAACTGAACTGAAGCCTTTTTTTAAAATTTCACATATTGATTTTGTTTGCGTCATTGAAAGGGACGGGGTTCGTTTCGTTTGCAAGTTAAAATAAATAAATACTGAGAATGTTCTCGTTTCTTAAGCGTTGGAAGAGTTGGGGGAATCCAGGTAAAAAGGCCAAAATAAAAAGTCACAGGAAAAATGTCACAAGAAAAAGTCACAGGAAAAAAGAAACAGAATAAGGATATCACACAGTGAACAAAAACCAGTGGACATAGTCCCAGCCTCTTATCTCAAAAGTGGAGAAAATGCCAGTCTCATTCAAAGACCTTTCTTCGCATAAAGTCGGATCATTTGGGATAGTAGTACTCCCTAAGTAGGAAATATATCAAATATGTCACTGTAGCATTGTTAGAAAAAGTTTTAAGCCTTAATCTTTCTTCGTATACGATCTCAAAGGTTTATTCGCGTTTTGGCGCAAAAATACACTTTTTATGGCTTTCTTCACAAATAGTCCAGTCTTATCGGGTATTAAGATTCCCTAGCTATGAAATATATCTGTGTCATTGATAAGACATATTTTTGTACATGTGGGATCAATTTACTATGAACTTTTGTTGCAAACATAGCGGAGTCGACAGTGACTTTCTTACTGGCTACCATAAATAAATTGCAAGTTTTTTCCAGTTAAAATTGTGAAATTTTCTGTGACTTTATCCTGTAACTTTATTATTGATCACGTGTGTTTAACATTGTTTACCAGTTGCAGTAATAACTCACAAAAGTTCAGATGTTTGTGCAAAGTTTGTAATGTCAGTAACACTTTTAAGGGTTGTAGATTCTAAAATGTTGAATATGTTCCCTTTCTAATTTCACATTATCACTCCTATTAACATATTAACAGAGTATACTGAAGAAAAACTTGCTTCTCTTTAACAAGCTTCCTCTTCTGTTCTTCTTCATCGTTTGATTCGTCATATGTGATAGGCCCTGACGATATTTGTCTATATTTCTGAGATGAGATATTATGTACACTATTTACATTATTCGGACTATTGTCCTCATCTTTGTCGCCATGTTTATCACAACGTTTCGGCCGTTGTACGCTCCGGCCTTCTTCAGGTGGTTAGAATGTCGAGCTGAACCCTTTATTTCGCTCACTGGGGTAGACGTGGAACTAGAACAGTCTACTCCAGTGAGTAAATAGTGTACATACATGTGGTTTATAAGCGTTTATTGTCATGTATTTTTTGTATATTAAGACAGCCCACAGTAAACCATAATTCTTGAGACGAATAATTCTTAGACGTATATTCTTTAGACGAGCGTTGATGAGAACAATATTCTTAAACCAATATTCCTTAGACCAGTGTTTCTTAGACGAAAGTTCCTTAGACGATTGTTCCTTAGATACCATTCACACAGTACTTATATTATTCAAGGAATCTGATATTTCTGAAAGTGAAAAATTGGATGATTTATATTTATTGTATAACCATCTCTAGAGAGATTATTAATGGCTTCAAGTCGAAATATATTTCACCTTTACTCTCTTAATCAATAAAAATGATTTCAAAAAATCATTACTAATGTAAATAAATTCTTTTTATATCCAAAGCTTGATTTTTTTTTCTTTCCGTGATAATATTTCAAAATCCTAAAATGTCTCGATAAGCGGCTGCTGCAAAAACAACATTGTTGCTGTATACTTAAAAAACATCTTTCAGTAGAATTAAATGCATAAGAAAATACCGATTTGATTTGGTTTTTACAGTCATATCAACCCCTTTAGATATTATTTAAAACTAGAAAATATTTTTACATTATAATATATTGGGAGGGAGAGATATTAATGATTTAGTGATACAAGTCTTACTAATCAAGCGATTGCACGCGAGTTAAGATGCGAACCCATACATTTTTCAAGGGTATTTAGCAATTGACTATAACGAACCCAGCGGAAATTGGAACTCGGTTCTACGATTAAATATTCCGACCCAGCAACGATTACACCATCTGCACATTCAAGTTGACAAAAATCGATAACGGAAAATTGATCAACGGAAGATTCGGGAACAGAGAATTCGATAAGTGAAACTTTGGTAAGGGAAGATTCGGTAACGGATAAATTGATATCGGAAAATTGAGGAACGTAATATTCAGTAACGGAAAATTCGGTAACGGAAGATTCAGTCACGGAAATTCCGATAACGGAAATTTGGCTAACAGAAGATACAGTAACGGAAAATTCGGTAACGGAAAATTCGAGAACGGAAACTTCGGTAACGGAAGATTCGGAAACGAAAATTCGATAAATGAATATTCGGTCACGGAAAATTCAGTAACGAAACATTCAGTAACGGAAAATTCAGTAACGAAAGATACAGTAACGGAAATTCGATGATGGAAAATTGAGGAACGGAAGATTTAGTAACAAAATTCGATAACTGAAACTTCGCTAACGAAAAAATCGACAACGCAAAATTGAGCAAACTGAAAATTCAGAAACGGAAAATTCGATAACTGAAACTTCGGTAACGGAAGATTCGGTAAAGGAAAATTGTGTAACGGAAGATTCAGTAAATTAAATTTTGATACCTGAAACTTCTGTAACGGAAAATTCTGTAACAGGGGATTCGGTAATGGAAAATTCGATAACTGAAACTTCAGTAACTGAAGATTCGGTAACGGAATGTTCGATAACGGAAAATTCGGTAACGAAAGATAGGTAACGGAAATTTCGGTAACGTAGGATACGGAAAAGAAAATTCGATAACTGAAACTTCGGTAATGGAATATTCAGTAACGGAAGATTCAGAATCGAAAATTTGATAACTGGAAATTCGGTAACTGATGATTCGATAACGGAAAACTCGGTAACGAAAGATTTGCTAACGGAATGTTCGATTACGAAAACTTCGGTAACGGAGCATTCAGTAACGGAATATTCATTAAGGGAAAATTCTGTAACGGAAGATTCGGTAACGAAAAATTCGATGACGTAAAATTGAGTAACGAAAAATTCGGCAACGAATGATTCGGTTGCGGGAACTTCGATAAGTGAAACTTCGGTAACGGAAATTTCGAAAATTTTGATAAGTTATTCAGTAACTATGAAATAATAGTCAATTGAATATTGTTTTGGAGGGCCGCTCTGTTGTGGGGATTTGGAGGCTAACCCCCTTTCCTCTATATTTTTAAATACCTGAAGGTCGTGAGGTCCAAATAAAACCCCACTACACCAATACCAAAGCCGTGCTTGCAGAAGCGAGGCCTAAGGGGTCTGGCCTCCTTCCCCAATATTTTTTTTAAGTATTATTAACTATGGATTTAGTTAAAACCTCACTACAGAAATACAAGGGCGTACTTTCTGGAGTGCTGTAGCTCTCCTCATACATTTAAATATGTATTAACTAAATTAATGTCTTCCAGACAAGAAAAATCCCATTGCAACAATACTAGGACCATACTTTCTGGATGGGAGGATGGTGCTAAGCACCCCGTCTAATATTTTTAAATAAATATTTTATAAACAAGAAATTTATTTAATTAATATACTCTATTGTTTTGAAGAAAATAAAATCGATTTATCTAAGTTCTTGTATCTTCTTTTCAAATTATTATTTTTATAAAAAAAATAAAAAAAGTAGAAAATAAATCAAGTTTTAGACAGTTATTTCTTTTTTCAGAAGCAAAAACGATATAGTCTCATTCTTATTTCAAAAATAAGGGGAGGCTTAAACCCTAAAAACTCGAGAAGTGCCCTAAAAACAATTTTCAATCGACATTTATGTTACCGAATTTTCCTACCTTGTCAATCGTACCGAAATTCCCGTTACCGAATTTTCCATGCACCCCTCTATCAACCACTGGATGTCTAAAGGTGGCAGGAAGTTACTGGTCGAAACTATACCAATGAAAGATGAATATCATTGTTTTTTATTCATATCCATTTACTTGCACTTAGAACTTGTCCCTATATACATGTCCAGAAAGGATACGTCCTGACTATTATTTATAACGCTAAAACGAAATTAGGCTAAATATTAAAACAAATATTAGTGGCCACAAAATGGAATTCAGTTAAAAATGAAACAAGTAGAATGAGAGGGTAAATGATGCAATTGAATTCCGAGAGGAAAATTCTGCTAATATATTTCAAACTTAAAACACAAAATAAGACTTTATAGATACTTTCGGGGATAAAATTATTTTTCTTAAAGTTTTTTTTTTTTTTTTTTTTTAACTTTTTAGAATTATTTTCACATCTGACATTGATTTAAGTTCTACACGTACACGTACAAATGTATATCCACAAAATTTAAATGAAATTTAAATGAACATTTCAATCACAATCTTGACCACTGGGTAACCGAAAAGTCGTATAAAGTGAAATGTTCCAGCAAAATGTTGATTTTTGTTTACACACGCGCACACACACACACACATATATATATATATAAATTGAAATGTCCTAGGGAATATATTGTCTAATAAATATTTGTCCATTTAAAATATGTGAAATCTGATCATTCTGCCGTCAGCAAAACTCCAGTTATCCCAACTATCACATACACACACACACACACACACACACACATATATATATATATATATATATATATATATATATATATATATATATATATATATATATATATATATATATATATATATATATATATATATATATATATATATATATATATATATATGTGTGTGTGTGTGTGTGTGTATTGGGGAAGGGTTAATTCGGTATCTTGTCAATGTATTCCTGCGTCGTAATGGATAGCGGCTCGGATTGAGGAGAGCCGAGTTCGAATTCCAGTCCAATTCATGACATTTACTAACGTGCTAATACCTTGGGAAAGGTATGATTCCTCTTCTCCTATGGAAAAAATAGCGGCACAGACCGGGTTCTACAGCATAAGATGGGAACTGGTCTACCGCAGAAAGAAATGGCAACATAATGCATGAACGTGTATCACGCATGGCATATAACTGACTGATGTGTGGAAAGCTATTTAAGTTTAACGGTACCACGATCATCAGGCAACGACAACATCCGTGTTTAGCACTGTATTTTAATATATATATATATATATATATATATATATATATATATATATATATATATATATATATATATATATACACACACTCCTGGTCAAAATCTTAAGATCAGATACAAAAGTGTTTAAAAATATAACATATTGTTACTTTAATAGAAATATATTTGGGAAACATTTACATTTAATTAGAAAATATAGTTTATCAAGAAACTGAAAATGTAATCTTTTAATTGATTAATTCAAAGAAACATTGAATAAGTGTTTTGTTTTTTTTGTTTTTTTGTTTTTTTTTGGTTAGTCATAAAGATAAGACCGTGTGTAAAAAAAATACTTACTGGACAAAAAAATTATAACTAGTCAATGTGCTCATAGCTTCAGGCTTGTAGCTCATTCCAGCATAAAATTTCAGATTTATAAAAAGACTAAGAGTAAAGTTTTAACAAACTTTGAACAGGGCAAATTGTTGAACTTCAAAGATGTTGTCTTTCGCAACGAGCCATCTTAAATGAAATTGGTTGTAGCAGAATTCTCATTGCTAACTTCGTATGCTTCTAAAACGTCAAGCGGTCCCCTAATAAAATCTCACTATCTCTAGACGGATCATTAGGTAAGAACTTCAGAGAGATTCAAGCCTTACATCAAATCAGATAAAAGTGAATACAGATGTTAAATGCAGCTCCCGAACAATTCGACGGCATTTAAATGAAAAAGGGTTTAAGAACCTGAAATGGTTGCAGAGGCCTCGCCTTCTTCCTCACCGTAAAACCACCCTTTTACAATTTGCTTCCAATTATAAAACTTAGGATGCGGATAAATGGAGGAAAGTTCTGTTTTCAGACAAGAAAAAATTCAACCTTGATGGACCAGACGATTTTCAGCGTTACTGGCATGGAAAAGATGACCCAAAAGAAATTTTCTCAACACGAGGAGGTAAAAGGTCATCAAACAGCTACTAGTTACATTGACATGTTAAGAAATGTATCGCTAATTACTGAAGGCCCCCATCTATGTGGAAAAAAAACTGAATTTTCTAGCAGAACAATGCTGAAATCCACAGTACTCTAAGGTCGGAGTTTTTTTTATCAAAAACAACATTCAACCTTTGAGTCATCCAACGTGCTCTCCCAATCGAGAATGTTTGGGGACGGATGTCAAAGGATGCTTATAAACATGGATCGCAATTTGAAACTGTGAATGCTCCTCGTGCTGTAGTTTATGCATCGTGGGCGAATATCCCAAGCAACCTATATAGAAGTTGATACTGCGTATACCGAAGCGAATTTTCAAAGTAATACGCAAAAATAGAGTATACTAGCAGTAGAGCCCGGCGTTGACCGGGGATGTAACAGTAAGAGATAGATCAAGTATCGACCATCATAAAGACTGAAAAATAAAATTGACAAAGATTATTGTTTAAGGTTGACGGATACGCATGTCTTAATTAGTCATTTTTTTTTTTTTTTTTTTTACAAATTGGTCAAACCCAAACTCAAACAAAAACATTGTTTTCAATCGTTATGAGTATACCGATTGAATAGAATTTTATTATAAACAATTGTCTTGGAAATGGAATTTTTAAAGCATTCTGAATGTAAAAATAAAGAAAAAAGTGTACAAGACAATAAGAAACACTACCTGCCCCCAAAAATGAAGTTTTGTTGAAATCGGTTGAAAAATGTAGGAAATCCGATCCCATATATAAACACACACAAACACACACGCACACACACACAGAAACTGGGTCTTATAATAAGTATAACTCGATATTAATAAGTATAACTCGATATGAGTTGCCCTCCTTTTCATTAATTCCTCTTAATCGTGATTTCAAATTGATTTCGTGCAAAAACAATTGTGTTTTTCCAATTTGGGGCGCTGTCAGAACCACCGCAAGGTATGTTTTCGTAGTCTTGTGAAGTTTTGTTGAAATCGGTTGAAAAATGTAGGAAATCCAATCCAATATATAAACGTACAGACACACACACACTCACAATCTGCGTTTTATAATAAGTAAGATACTGAATATTAAAAGTAAGGAATTTTTATTTCAAATCAGAATTATTTCAGTTTAAATTTTCTAATTTTACTCAAATAACGTGTCACAAATAGATATTTTATTATTGAAAGATTTTTAAAACCTGTAATTTTGCTAACGTCAATGGGTTGTTAATGATGACAAAATTTTTAGGGTAGGTTAGTATGAATAAAATACTTATTGTATTGCAGGTAGTAATTTTATTTATTAAATTGCTGGTATTTTTTTTTTAAATTTATTACTGGTAATAATTTTTCAAAAATGTATTCCTATGAAAATATATTTTTATACTTTCATAGTGTTTTTGTCTCCAGTTTGGGTGTTAACTCTTTGTGCTTAGTTGGGACTCTAACAGGTGCTACCAACCCTGTGTCAAAGTGGACCTGAGAACAACAGGAATTAAGAGGTGATCCCATAGTTCCTCAACCCCCACACCCCGATCGGATTACTTGCTGCCGGATGCTTTTTCATTTGTATGATGTTGAAAAATCTCCAATTTGTAACTGGCATCTTAGGCTTTTCTTTTGCTTACAACCATAATTATTTGCTTCCATTTAATAAACAGTCCTTTCTTCTTGATATCCTTTAATATCTTATCTAGCAAATCCTGTAGTTTTCTTTCTGTGTTTGGCATCAACGCAGTGTCATCTGCGCATCATATATTAAACTAGTGTACCGCTTACAGCAAAAATAACGGCACTTGTTTGAAAGTTTTAATAGTGAGATGCAATGAAATAAATGTCCGGAAACAACGTATTGAGATTCAATAAAGTGGACATAAAAATTCACAACTAAAATAGAGGCCATTGAACCTTTTAATTTATATGCCTCCCGTATATCTTTTAGACGTTCAATGGTATCTATGATTTATCAATAAACTTGTGGTATTATATAAATCGCTTTTTGATCAATGTCTTCTCATGTTAAAAATTGTATGTGTAATATATCAATGAAATAGAAATATCTCCCGGGAAGACGACAAAGCTTATTTCAAAACCGCGTTAAAGCAAGATGATCACTTAATAGACAAAGATATCTGACAACCTCACATAAAAGACTTGAACAAATAAGACTGCAATCTAAAGAACGTAGGAGTAAAGGAACTGGCTTTTGGAAAGCATCTTTTGCTATTCCAAAGCGTATTCAGATTTCGGTGGCGAATTTTAGTAAACTACTTCCTTGATAATTAAACTTTTTTTTATTTGTTTGAATTAAACGATTCATTTTGCTCGGGAATTATTTTTTTCTAAATGCAGATAAATATGTTATTTATATAGATTAATAAAATGGTTAAGGGAAGTAATCACTCATTATTATACTAACTGAAGTTGGTTTACCTCCCTCCTCAATATTCTTATGGGGCAGGAAATATATAAATATACACTGATTATTATAATATAATTTTATTGCATCCACCAATAATAAATCATGATATGGCCTACATCTCCCTTAGGATAGACTCGCTATGGAGTTTGAATTAATCCAATAAAAACCCTCGTTTTATGCTCCTTTCTATTTTTTGTATCTCCTCAATTCCATCCCTGTCAGAATGCAGGGAGATTTTCCCTCCGAGAAATTCTAAATTAGTCTATCATCCTTCCCAAATGCGTCTACTTTTCCTAATAGTTCAAATACTTATAAATCGACGATAAATTATTAAAATTCGAAATATCATAGGTATTTCTTTTTTAGCAAATATGTTAAAATTAAATATTTTCTCGAGGCTAACACAGCAAATTGTGGCCGTAAGTTAAAAATAAACCTATTAGCGTTTTCATTTGACCTTTTTGATGCCGAGCCGTTAGATCTAGGTTTTCCTAATTGAACTTCAATAAAGTCTCAGCATCAGTCATATTTTGTACGAGCAAAAAAATATTTCTGCAAAGAAGGAATTCAAGCATTCAAGCATGAAATCTTGCAATGTTTATTTAAATTTTATTTTAGTCAAGATGGCCAATCAGTCCGTATGTTACTCTTTATTGAACAAAAATCAGCGACTGATCACGCATGATTTAAACCGTTCGGCCACAGAGAGCTTCACAACAAAGCATGAGTCAATTACTCACATACCTATGTACTTGTTGCGATCTTCTCGAAAACCAATGTGTTCCTTTTTTCGTATCCGAAACGTAAACAAAGTAATATCTAAGAATTCAATATCATTCCTTACAACGTTAAATGTTATTTTTATGGATAACCATGTTCGAGTAAATGTCTTGTTCTTCAAACTGTGTGAACTACGTCTAAACAACTTGTATATTCTAGTAACTTAATAAAGAACGATCCATTTTGATTATTGTTAAGTCTCCCGAATTTATTAAGTCTCTGGAAGATGCAGGTCGGTCGACGTCTTTCAAACTGTCGAAAAAACGATTTCTATAGTAGAAAATGACATCGGATAAAATATCTGTGGATTATTTAAACACGTAGACACCCAGACACACACACACACACACACACACACACACACATATATATATATATATATATATATATATATATATATATATATATATATATATATATATATATATATATATATACAAATGAAGAGAAAGGACAGATTTATAATACACAGTTCTCTGGTATTTACATTTATTAAAAAGTGACAAAACACTTGAGGACTGACTATATATGGATGATGGTCTTATGATTGTGAGGAATCTAACAAATTTTAAAATTGACAAAATTAGAAAGTTATTATATTAGAAAGTTTATAAATCTAAACTTAACTGTTAAATTTATAGCCATATATAAAAAGTTAACTTCCTCGATGCGACATTAGACTTAATAAAATTATCAGCCATATAATAAAACAAATAAAAATCCTTTATATATCCACCCAAAGTCTAATTATACCCTCATCAATAGAATATAAAATCAGTTGAAATTCTGCAAATAAATATGTGTTTAATAAACACTGCAATTTTTATAATAATGCTTTACAAATAGTGGATATAAATGCCCCGATATTAAATATGTAATAGGATAACACTGACAAGCAGTGAAAAAATAGAAATAGAAAAATCATTTGGTACACACTCCATTTTAATGAAATGGTTAGGGCAAAAGTTTATTGCTTTGATTGAGAAATATTTTCCGATTAATAATCCACTAAGTATGATTACCTATAAAATACACAAAAATTAAGTTATAGTTCTACTGATAATCTAGAAAAAATATAAAAAGCATAATAATAAAAATTATTAACTAAAAATAAGTGTAATTCCAAAAGGAAAATCAATTTCATTAATGAAGTATC
>OZ010601.1:38054922-38079922 GCA_963932145.1 Acanthosepion lycidas | reverse complement strand
ATCTCAATGCTAGGCATACCTAGACCGCCTTCAGATGGATGAAGGCAACACATCTCCCGAGAGACTCTGGCAGCATTGCCTCCCCACAAGAAGGAGAACAAGAACCGAAACGTCGTCAGCATAGGCAGAATACCTGGCCTAGGTGGTAGCATCAGGTAGGGAAATTCCGCGTAGGATCGAATTCGCTTTTAACTTGCGAAGGAAAGGTTCCAACGCAAGAACGTAAAGCATAGGGGAACGCGGACAACTCTGACGAATAGATCGAGAGAATACGATAGGTTCCGATATTACCCCGTTCACTTCCACCAGCGCACTGGGAGTCGCATCCAGAAGACGGATCCAGGAGCGAAAGTACGACCCAAAACCGGCAGCCGAAAGAACAGCCTCCAGGAATCGATGGTCAACCCTATCAAAGGCCTTGTATGATCCAGATTGATCAGCGCGGCTTCACTGTCGACTTTCTCGATGATCAATCGGACTATATGAAGGTTGTCCTGAATAGTCCTGCCCTTCACAACACAAGTCTGTTCAGAGCCAATCAGACGAGACAGGACAAGCTGCAAACGGTTCACTAAGATCTTTGCCAAAATCTTTAACTCTGTATTTAACATAGTTAAAGAGCAAAAATTACCTATCCCGTCCCCACCGTTTTTGTCCTTACCCAGCAACTTGATCACACCCCTGGTGAAGCGTTGATGTATAGACCGCTGCTTCATCCAGTTGTTGAAAATTAGTTCCAGCAAAGGAACAAAAAAGGGGCGACTACCTCAAGTAGACTTCGTAGGGAAGACCATCTAATCCCAGAGATTTATCCAGGCCAACCTGTTTCAGCGCTTCCCAGATTTCCGACTCTGTGATGGGACCCTCGCACCTAGTCGCTCCAGCTGCCTCAAGGCAGGGAAAGTCGGCTAAATAGGCTTCGAACTGAGCAGATCTCAGACCGGGCTCCCTGGTAGAAAAATCCCGAAAATAATCCCGAAAAGCCTCACATATGCCCCAGTTTGTAGTCACGGTCCGCTTATCCGGCAATGTGACGCACGCGATATGCCGCCGTGATGCATTCCTACTCTCCTCTGCACGCAATTCTGCGGCCATGTTCGTCGCCTCAGAGGACATTCTTTTTAACCTAGCCCTAACTACCAGAGCTTGATCCTTCTTGATAAACTCTGCCTTAGCTAAGGCTTCTTCCCCACTATCACGGGATTTAACTGCCCGATTCACTCTTTGCTCCAAAGCCATTTGCGCCGCTAATCTATCTAGATTGAGTCGACGACTAAAATCGACAGCAAACGTTCTAATTTTAGATTTTAATTTGTCCCACCAAGAAATTTCCCACCACAGACCCCGTCAGTTCCCTTTGTAACATTAGTAGCAGCTGGTCCCGGAATTCCTGCTCGCCAAATAACGAGCAGTATAATTTCCAGTAACCAGCCATCCTAACCTTAGGCTTATCTAAGTTTATGATCACGCCATGATCCGAATAAACTATATAATGGAAACTTGGACACCATAAGAGCCCTACATCGATTCTTCTAACTAAAACTCGGTCGAGGTAGCTAGCACGCACACCTACAGCCGATCTGCCACTATTAGTCCAAGTCCAAACTACCTGCTGAGGGTGCTCATTCCGTTATTTGTCGACGAGATCGAACCCGTCGACAAAGTCGCGAAATGGTTTCGCGCCCCAGATGTCAGTACCCGAATATGAATTTGACCCTATACGATCTATGTCGGGGTCAAGGATGGCATTCCAATCGCCCGCTAAATCTACCCCACTTGATGTCGTCATAAACGTCCCGATCTGCCGAAACAAAGCAGGCCACTCAGTCTGGATATTTGGCCCATAAACCCCAATGAGACTCAAAGCCTTATCCTTTATGGTAACATCCAGCACGCAAAGTCTGCGCGCCGGATCTGCGAAGACAAGAACACACGCAGTCTCCAAAGACTTGCTCACCAGCCCCTCGAGCATGCTGAATAAAGAGTAAAACCCTTAGACAGAATGCCTTCATAATCTCGAGAAGAAAAACGGGTCTCTTGCACACAGCATATATTCACCCCTAAGCGCTGAAGGTCGCGAGCGAGCCTCACCCGGACTCGGACCTCAGGCCACGGGCATTTACACTAGCCAACCAGAGAGACATTGTCAAATCGATGATGATTGTCCTTCAGGATAGAACATGGCTGGGGTGAGTACATCGACAGCTCGTCCCATAGAACCGGACGCCATCTCAATTTCGACGGTATCATCTTGAGACAAGCCGCCGATGTCCGAAGGATATGTTAATTTAAGAGCCCTATAAAGGGATGGTTGAACAAAAACGGGGACATTCCATTTGAACTCTTGGTTTGATTAATTCATTTCCGGGTCAAGTAAGTAGGCAGCTGGGGGCACCATTTTTAGAGACGACTGAGCCTCCTCTATCATGCTCCAAATCTCCCGCGTACCCGGGCCAGTTCTTACAATGGACAGTACTCTTTTTGCTGATGGGAAATTTCGACGTCCAATCCGTTTATCTTTTGAAAAATCCAATAAAATAATTTTTAAATTCCATAGTCTAAATAAATAGGTTAAATGCCCTACAAAAAAAAGGATAACCCTTTATGAAGTCGTCAGAAAACAAATGTTAGCGACTTATGACAGTTCATATTATATACTAATATATCTAAGTTTTTTTTTTTTTTTTCATTTTTATTTTCGAGTTGTACTTCAGAACGAAAATAGTGGACAAAATGTTCAAATTTCATGTTTTGTTCTGTTTTTAAGCAATGGATTTCGACCGTCTCCATTATTACCAAGAACTGGATTTTGCCACTATAGAATGGAAGATATTCTTGTCGCCATTCTGATATATTTTGTAGCGTTAGAATTCAAGAATACGTATATTGTGTAAGTGCAAAATCCGTATAAATCTTTTAACGCAACTAGCCAACACACGCACTAAACATTGTTTTATTTTGTCTTGTCATTTCTTGAAACAACAAGGCGTCGCGGTGTGTATCACTGATGACCCATGACTAGGCAAAACTGTTCCGTGACCAAGTTTTTGTACGTACTCTGCTTGTTCAAAAGAAAAAAAAATGGTGATCATGCCAGATTGTGTGCACTTTCCTATAAAATGAAAATAATTCCGCTTAACATAGTTGCAGTATAAACCGCAGCTGGCCACTGTGGGTGTTTATAAAACACTGCTGGGATCCTTGGGTATATATAAATCGCAGGTGGGGTCATTGCGTGTTTATAATCCGCGGTTGGGCCCTGTGATTTTTTATAAACTACAAGTCGGCTGTGTGTGTGTGTATAAACAACATATGGGCTCTGCGGATAGTTATAAATTTCAGCTCTGTTGGTGTTTATAAACCGCAGGTGGGCTCTGTGGGTGTTTATAAACCGCAGGTAGATACTATGGCTGTTTATAAACAGTAGCAGGCCCCTGTGAGTGTTTATAAACCGTAGTTGAGCTTCTGTGTTCTGTGGGTATATATAAACCGCGGGTTGGCTCTGTGGGTGTTTAACAAGCACAGAAGCCGACAGCGGTGCTAGGAAACAAACTGACCATTATAAGAATAAATTCACTTCAATAGCTCCATATTCTGAATCTGTCTGAGAAGAAACAACACATACAAATGGATTTTATATTAATACACTGAATATCTCCAGCATTCAAATATATTTACTATTTACAATAATGTTTGTTCATCTCCTTTTAAGTGCACTGACATAAGCATCTTGCAGAAAAGCCAATTTGTCCCATTCAAGCATGAAAAGCCTGGAATAATCTATGCAATGTGCAAACATCGAAATATTTCACAATCTATCTCTGTGCAATGAACTTGGTAAAATAATGCAATAGAAACTTTCACTAAGTGTAAATCGATAATGGATCGAGTCTACTTACTAATTTAAGGTGTAATAACAACTTGAGGAAAATCATTTGATATGATACGAAGTTATATTCACTTAGGCATTCACTGTCTACACAAACGAGTTCAGGCATTTATACACGTATTGATCGAGTTCTTAACTTTAGAAAGATAGGAAATGATTTAGTTATATATATATATATATATATATATATATATATATATATATATATATATAGATAGATAGATAGATAGATACAGATAGATATAGACAGAGAGAGAAAGAATGTAAGATTTAACAGACTGAGATAGGTGTATACATACATATATATATACGGGGCATGAGATAGATATGAACAGAATGAGAGGGATAGATAGTTAGATTGACACTCGTATATCGCAGCATCGTTAGAAGATTGGTAAGTTTCTTGTACCGAGTGTATCTAACATCCACTGCTACTCTGTAAGTCGGAAGAGTTAGCTGAGCAGTTAGATTCCAATCAAACCTGTCATTTCTTGACATAGTTAAAAAGGGCTGCCCACTCGTATTCGAGGATACCCGTCTACTAGGGCGGCTAGCCAATCCCTATTGCCGACGCTTGCTCAGACGCATTTGTGTTAATTCAACATCCACAGAGCCGACCTGTGGTTTATACTGCAACAATGCTGAGCAGACCGTAGTTACACTTTCTGGGAGAAAGCGTGTTATGTAGAGTGATCAATCAAGAATCTGAACAATTCAGGCTCTCTGTCACGATGACTATACTATATATCTATCTATCTATCTATCTATATACATATATATATATATATATATATATATATATATATATATATATACATTCTCGAGTAATGCCCGATCTCGCGTATCGCGTGACCCTCAAATTTTCATTAATAAAAAAATGATTCTCTCATATATCTCGTGTATCATGCGAGTTCCTTTTTTGAGAGATCAAATTACAATAGACTAATCTCTTTTCTTCTGTCTCTTTATCCCGACTTCTAATAAAAATGTAACAGTGAATGATAACATTATCATTAGTAACGCTATTCCCTTTGCGTAAACGGTTACAGCTATAAACAACCGAACAGGGAAGAGCTAAACTTCTTAAAAACGTAGACAATTAAAAAAATGCATATTCTTGTATTTTATAATAGAGACAGCAATATAGAGGGTGTTTCAAAAAGAATACGTCAAAATCATTGCGCTATTTTTTCAGGTCTATAGCACTGTAGTGGACTCAATCAGTGGTTATTTGATAGAGTAGTTTGATTGGGTGTCAGTTTCACCACTGTCGTTAGTATAACTTCCGGTGCAGCTGAATTGTGGGAAGTCAATCAAAATCGCAACTCCTCAGCAGAAGGCATTTGTTTTTGTGACAATGGCATTTGTTTTTGCGACAATGGCATTTGTTTTCGCGAGCTCAAGCACGCAAAAACAGTGCTTGAGTTCGTGAAAACAAATGGCACTGTCACAATGCAGGCAGATTCGAATGACTTCATTTTTCAGCAACATGGAGCACCACCCCATTGGCATCTCGGGGTTAGAGCTCATCTGAATGAAAACGTGCCTCAGCGATGGATTGGGAGGAGAGGTGCTAAAGACCTTGCTCTCTGTGCTTGGCCTGCTAGATCCCCGGACCTCACTGGGTGTGACTTTTTCTTGTGGGGGTATGTTAAAGACCAAGTTTATGTCCCAGCACTTCCAGCAAGTATCGATAACTTGAAAGATCGAATAACAGCTGCAATCAACACGGTGGACCGTGACATGCTGAGGCGCGTTTGGGAGGAATTCTCATATCGGCTTGATGTCTGCGCTGCCGGTAGTGGTCACTTATAAAACATGGAATGAAACTTGAATGTATATACAACAGATGCGTTCATGCTAGAGATTTGTAATTTTTTTTCGTTATTGACACATCACGTGATGATTTTGGCGTATTCTTTTTGAAACACCCTGTATGATATGTATTAATACCAGCTACTATTAAGTAAAACATCACATTTATCAAAATCATATTCATTTTAAATACAGCTGTAATTTTTCACTACAGAAAATGGATATATAGCTTGGTCAATGCCGTAACCAGGGCCAGTAGTAATTACGCTAATTTCATGTCTCGTGTATGATTCATCCTCCTTAAAATTAGCACCGAAATTAGGTCTTAAAAAGTCGTATGATACGCAAGTATATACGGTACGTGGGTTCATGGGTAATGTATTATTTTCCACCCTAGAACTATTTTGCGACTGGCGGCCATCGCTAGTCACTCGTTACTCTCTCGCTATGTTTAAGGTAAATATTTTGAAGACCTATATTCCTTAGTCCCGCCAGTTCATACTTTAACAGTTAGGACTTGCCATCCGTACACAGAGTCAAAATATCTTCATTTCCTTCGTATTCCTTTGGTAATGTCAAGTTTCACTCAGGCAATATTTTCTCCAGAACTGCCAGTTTGAGGTCTAAACTCCCAAGAGGATGCTTTTCCTGCTTCTACCATTATGACCTTTTCAAATCTAGAAACAACCGTGATCTATTCAATATATCCTCAAAATATGCGTTCTTCCTCCTCCCAGCACGCCCTTACAACAATCAAAGTCTGCCTTTCTTTTCCTTGGCACAGCCTTGGTTCTGGTTTCATCCTGTTAGGCATACTGCAGAGGTATGAGATATGCAGCAATAATCTACTGAAAGACACAAAATTGATCGCTTCATTTGAGTATTGCATTAATATTTAATCTTACTTTTTAAAAGTTGAAGATAATTATTCTGACACCATTTTAATTTAAAGACAGTTTAATGTACGTAGGTCCTTACTTTCTGTACAGACATCTATGTTTATTTAATGGATGACTTTCGATGGATTTCGCAGTTAATTTTGATTATCCCAAATTTATTGCCAAGTTATAAAATGTTATTATACAAAAAATTCATCGCAAAAAAAAAAAAAAAAAAAAAAATATCGCGTAAAAAGTAATGAAAACATTGGAATCCAAAATCTCATGGTTGCCGGTCTGGATCCAGGCTAGAATATTTTCTTTCATTGGCACACAGATTCGGCCTGATTCCAAAATTGTATGATATGTTGGGCTACGGTCTCTAGGAGTAAATTGGAAAAAGTGTGAGACACTGATATTTTGAATTTATTTATATTGAAGAAGATGAGATGTTTAACAGTTAGAGAGTTGCGTCGCTTTATTTAAAAATGTGTGAATATGGCACAGATATTCGCATTTATTATATAGTTAAAGAAAATGAGATATTTAAATTTGAGAGAGTTGGGTCCCCTAAATTGAAAAAGTATGTCACACTGACATTAGTAGTTATTTAATAGAAAAAGATAAAGCTATTGGAAGTTAGAGAGTTGTGCCCTTTTAACTGAAAAAGAGTGACAGACAGAGATTTTCGCATTTATTATATAGATTAATAAATATGAATATTATTTCTCATCGGTAGCTCGACTCGGAGTGTCATGCATAACGCAATCTTCAGGTGCTGAGTAGAGCAGCACCTGAAGACTGCGTTGTGCTTTAAAGTCCAAGTCAAGCAGCCGCTAGGGAATAATCTGTATATCTGTATATATATATATTAATATATATTTCATAGCTCTGTTATATAACATCCAACGCTATTAACACCAGCACGCAGTGTGCTATATAATACATTTTACATACATACATATAATGGACGCACCCATAGAGAGCAATTTTTTTGAATTTTTACCAAGACAAGTTAAAGAAGTCGTTGAATGTTGTGATGTTGATGCTTTTCCATAATTGCCTTGATTTTGTACAAATTACCAACTCCTGCTGCTGAAAATGCACCCCAAATGTTGATTTTTTTATCGTTTTTAACAGGGTCATGGTAGTCACTGCAGTATTCGTTTCACCGGGCGTACACGTATTCGTCCTACATATCTAAAAGTAAAGAGGCCCTCGTCACTCCCCATAGCATCTTCCCAATCAGATTTAGTCCAGTATAAATTAGATTTGCACCAAGCCAATCGTGCCCGTCATTTTTTCCAGATACAAAAGGTTTCTTTATTTATGTATTTGGAAACAATGACTTTTCTTTTAAGCCTGCATCTGACTCTTCTTGAAGAAACCGCCAAACTAGCCCCTTCAGAAACGTCTTGTGCTGTTGCGAATCTTTGTTTTGCATTGACGAACCAAGTTTCTATCTTCCCTGTCGCAAGTTTTAGCGATCGGCCTGATCCGCTACGTCTATTATATGTTCTATTTTGATTTTTTTTTATGAACGTGCGGACACATGACTCATTTCGATCAATCTTATCAACTATCGCTCTATTCGACAGCCCAAGTCATGAAAAGCGGCAAAACAGATGCCATATGAATCTTGCCATAGTTTAGTGAATACGGGATAAATTCCACACTAATAAAAATTAAACTTGATGCAACCAGATATAGTTCTAAAGAAGAATGCCGAAAATGCCATGAATGCAAGTTTTGAGGAAGGTTAGAAAGAAAAATAAATTTTATTTAAAATCAGAAAGAGACGGATTAGATTTCTGCGATATTTAATGAGGATAGGCGACTTGTAGAATATAATACTCTCATGATATATTAAAGACATGAATGAGAAGGATACCACGAATAATTTACATAAAAACATTTTCACAAATGGATTTCAGTGAGTTAACTATGAGAGATAATAAGGAAAGAAATATTGATCAGAGTGAATGGGACTGAGAAAGAGAGAGAGAGAGTAAGGGACAGAGAGAGGGGATATTTTTTTGAGAGTTCGATGAATGGGAACTTAAACATTCCGTTTTTAGAACTGAAGAACGAGATTCCCTGTGACTAACGAAGAAGTTTCAAAAAAATGGAATGAAAAAAGAACGCTTCAACTTAGAACCAGGCAGAGAGAGCGAAAATTGCGATGATATAAAATTAGGAGAGATTGAAATGAAAAATTTGACAGTCGCAAGAGGGACTGAGGAAAGAATCAAGTAAACTACCAAACGAACCCCTGTAAAAGGATCGTAGAAAAGGAATTGAAAAGGATAGTGAAAAAACAAACATTACTATGAGATAAAAAAGACAGGAAGTTGTTTGAGATCCATAATTGCACACGACATGAGGGTGCACAACATATAAAAGTAAAAGAATGTAGACGATTGCATTTCAAATCAAATGATAACTGGAATTGGTTCAAAGTTTGCCAGCAAATCTTCAGAGAGCATTCTGCTGCTTTGGTTTCACTGTTTTCCTTCTCCTAGACTGGCTGTCATGCAAGGTTATACAGCCTACCCTGTCCTGCATTTTTACCGATAGGTTGTCAGAGAAAAAAGTATCATCTTTGACATTTTATTTTTCTCTTGAGAAATATAAAGAATTAGTCTGCTGATTATACCAAAAATTATATTTGTTCTGCTAACGTTCCACTACGTGGCATTTCTGAATGTTTGGTGAAAGTTAATAACTTAATGCCAATTAATTTTTAACGACTTCTGAAAGAGAATTTCATGTTGTGTGTCACGTAAAAACTAGAAAGCCATTAACGTCTCGTGTTTGGATGCAATTGTCATTTGAAGGCCTTACTGTCTTCACTAATGGAAATTGACTTTTATTCCGAAACGGACATTAAAATCCTAAGTCATTAGAGAGAATACTTTCGACAAAGACCGGTCATAAAATGATAATCAAATGATTTTATTGATTAGGAAAAATCTTTAGTACCTTCAAGGGAAATCTAAAATAGCACGACAGGGAGGATTAGCACAAACTTTCTAATTAAAGGGGAAGATCAGTTCGTTTCCTATTGTCTGCGGTTATTATCCGTGAGTATATTAACACTGAAACCCTGAAAATGATGAATTGAAACGTTTCAAATTGTTTTCAGGGAGATTTAAAAAAAAGCTCTTTAAATTTCCGTTTTGGAATTTGAATATCAAGATCTCTGGTGAAAATCGCGAATTGGACATTCCTTTTTATTTCAAATTACTTATTTAATCATTTTTTTATTAAATTTCACCCAATACAAGCCACTCATTGTAGTGTATTACTGAATGAAGTATGTGCTATAAGAGTAAGGAAAAGGTCACAATAAGTGACGATTATTAATATAAAGTGACTGACCTTTGACTTGAAGAGGTTAAGATTGTCAGTCATTTATGTGCAATGAGTGATACGCACTTAGGCGATCATGTATTTTTCAATCCATGACTGACGAGGCAGATTTTCTCCCCGCAGTATGCTGCTATTTCTTTCTGCGGTAGTCCAGTTGTCATCAAGGCTATAGAAACCGGTCTGTTCTGTTATTTACCCATAGATGGGATGGGGAAGAAGATGTTTCATAGTTTTCCCATGGGTTTTTCCATGTAAATGCATATAATAGATTTGACTGGAATTCGAACTCGGATCTCCGATTTCTCAATTCGAGCCGCTATCCATTACTCCGCCGTTCCGCTTTAAAATTTTAGTGTTCATAAAAGCATGGACGGGGGATTTTGTTCACTTGAAGTTGCAATTCTTTCGAAAACAAGCTTTCTTCTTACAAATGGTGTATGTACGATGTGTAAGTCATTCATATGGTATTAAGAAAAAAAAAGTCGATTTATCCGACGCATGGTTTAGGCGTTCGCTTAACGAGTCTACAATGGGGGAAGGTGAAATTGTACGACAGATAGTGGAGCTCCTCTCAAGATAAACAACGGAAATCTAAGAAAAGTAGCGAGAGGCGTGCAACGATGCGTCAGTGGTAAATTGGCTGTAGAATGCTAAATAAGACATCCCCTTAACATCATTGACAATTTTGAACACATTCAAGGTTAGAAAGTAAGGATTGGGCGGCTCCAGCCAACATATGGCAAAAATACTCTATATTTGATCTCATCTATCTCTCGTAAAGACGCCGAAAAGGTAGAAAGTGTCAGGTACCTTCTGGAGCAGGGGAAGGATTCAATAGAATTCCAGTATCTAATTTTGTAGTATTGTGAAATTAACAAAACCCACGAAATTTCAGATTTCTTATCTTCTTGTGTTCCGCTCTCTTCATTCCTCAGGAGGTGACGATGTTATATTTCACATATGATCAGCTAGGTCTGTTTCTTTTCCTTCGAAATTTATACGGGGCCGCTTTTCTTGCATTCCTAATGATATTGTTGAACAGACTAAGGAGGAACCCAATACTCAATCTCTCATATACAATAATATTGCTTATTCATCTCCTGATTTTGTTAATTAATATCGGTTTGGGAGTGTGCCGTTGGATGTTTTCTCCAGATGTACATTCATCTCGCGAGAATGAAAGAAACTCTCTCTTTTTCCCTCTTGTTCCACGTGTGCCGTGCTTAAGCGCGACTAGGACAATCAAATGTTAGGAACGCCCAAGCCACCTCCATATAGTAATTGCGCGAACCTGTCATGCGACATACAGATGTCTAGAATAGATAGACATTGTTCTAATAACAAGGTAATAAATCCACTGATAAACGTGAGGAATTACTGTATGAAAAAATAAGCGAAAAAAAAAAGGAAGATTTAAGAAGACAAAATATAACGATTGATATTGTATTTAAATTTTTATCGTCTGTGAATTCAAAGTAAACCGCGCGTCTCATATGACGTCGCTCATTGGTTAATATATATGAAAACAAAAATTAAATAGTTAGAGCCGGCCATTGTACAAAAATGAGTTTTCAATGACGGTTCTTAAATCTATAGTAGTTTTCTACAATTCTGTGTCAAGTTCCACATTTCGTACTGCGCTTAAATTCATAAAGTCTAGCTATCAAACAACAATCAGAACAATTACCATGAAAATATTTCTACAAAAGGTATAAGGAAACTACGCTACGGCGGTGAGAAGTGAGTTAAGCCGAGATGCCAGATCAGGACCAATAACATGGCAGATTCTTCTTTGGAATTTTCAAGAATTACTAAATTCAGAGCAGAAATACCATACCAGACATGACACCAGTATTCAATGCACGGAAGAATGGTAAGCTGTGTGTGTTATTCACTCATAGCTTTGCCTGTTTCGCCAAGAAATCGGTAGTTGGAGCTATTAAAGATGGCACTGTCTTCATCCTCTTGTCTCTGTTTTTCTCGCGATATCATTTAGTGATACTACTACGACGATTTTGATCCTGGGTACTTTGGATATATTCCCCTTGATAACTTTCACACACACACACACACACTCACACATACATACAAATGTGCTCACATATTACCCACACAATTCCTAACTTTTACGTCTTCGTTCTTTTGCCTCCATAGTAGTTATTTTTATGGGGTAAAAACACTGTAAAAGTATAAAAATAGATTTTTATACCATTGATATTTTTTTTCGAAAAAAATATTACCAGCAATACATTTGACTCTCAACAAAACTCTCTTTACAAAAATGTATCATTGAAACCTGATCTACAAACTGATTTCGGTCGAAGAATACATATTATATTCATATGAACCTATCATAAAAAAAACTTGTCTACATTAAATGACCCATTGAAGTATTGATAGGCTGTTAAACGAAATAAATCGTAAACCATAGTTAATGTATTTTCATTCTCTTTTGACTAGCTCATGTAAAAACAAAAAAATATAATTTCGCTTTGCAGATTTTTTAAAAAATTTCTTCACTTTCGTCAATTACTTGTGAAAAATAGTTTTGCCACTGCTTTTAACCTAAGTAAATTTAGTATTGTAATAATTTAAAAGTGTATAAGAAAGTATTAAAACATTCTGAAACCAAGTTAACACCGTGATAATATAAAGTGCAGGGTGCGATGGAGAAATTATAGCCATTTTATGTTTTTCATACCACGCATGCACGTTGTTTGTTTTTGATTTTGTCGACTGCACAGTGCAGTAGGGTCAGTTGGGAAACGTCTTCGAGAAAAGGAGGACTATGACGCAATTTACTCCTCCAGAGATTTGGGAACGCCATGCTGTACTACTTGGCATTCGCGCCGAAAGCTCCAATGTGAACATTTCAGATTGTTTTGGTTTCAATGTGAGGAACTTGTAGAGGATTCGGAAAAAGCTGGATGAATCTAATGGTAATTACGAAGGTACGTCAGCTCAGAAAACTCATTCTGATCGTTGTGATAATAAAAGATTTTCTGAATTTGTTGTTGAGGTCCTCAGACACAACACGGAGCGAGAGACCAACAAAACTCCTTTTAACATCAAAGGTGAACTGAAGCAGGGATTATCGCAGCATTCACAAAACTAAACAAAGAGACCGCCCAGAAAAGTTACAGGAGATTCCAAAATCGTCTGGGGGCGGTGGTTTAAGTCAATGCCGATTTTATTGAAAACATTTAATCTTTAATATTTCAATATATTTTGTAATTTGATAGATAATTTATTCTTTAATATTTTAATTTATTGTGTACTTTGGTAGGTAAATCTGTAACTATGAGATGTTAATGTTATTTTCAGTTTTTCATAATTTAGGTAACATTTCATCCATCCTGTATTTGATTAAAATCCCGAGGTGACTGAAGAAAGCCGACGAATACAACGTCCTAAATATCGTGAGTATAACAGTCATGATGAGCCTGATGGTCCGAATAGAAAATCCTATAATATTCATTCCGACCTGAATGCATGGAGACTAATCAGTATTATATGTGCTTTTAAAAATAAAGTAACACCGTCATTTTTTCTTATTATTTTATTAGCAATTAAATGCCTCACAATCCGTGGACATACAGCAAAATTATCAAATCACAGGGTCGGATAATGCAATCTGCAAGGCAATTACAAACATTTGACCCGTTAAGCAAACGCCTAAACCATACGTCGGATAAATTGACCTTTTTTGACATTCAAGATTACTCGTCATCACTCTTTGGAGTCAATCATTCATTTTCTTTTCATCTTTCCTTTGCAGATTTGCTTTTGTCAGTCACAATTAGGCAATTTATATGCTGCTGTGTGGACAATTGCAACCATTTTGATGGGCCGATAGCATCCACTCAACTGACGCACAATCGATATTGCAACTCGATTTAATGTTCAAAGGCAGTAAAGAATGCAAAGAGTCATGTATAATCTTTCATCCCAAACCAAATTTCATGAAGTCTTTGAATTTTATGTCTTGTTCTCCTTTTATAAATTCGCCTGTCTTTCAATTTTCCTTCTTTTTTTTTAATTTTATCTTCTAACTGAATGTCAGACCCACACACATACACATTGTTACTATCTCAGTAGTGTGACACGTATTTTGGTAGCATTTAGCAAAGCACACATCATTCAATTTTCTGCGTACGTGTTTCTTGTATGAATAATTTCTGCTGATGAAAAGATTATTTACTTCAGATTTTCGTTGGCATGTGTGAATTTATTAGATCTTCGAATTATTTATCTCTTGCTGAAATTCCACATGTGATTTCAATCGGCAGTGAAATAAAGCATTAGCTGGATCTATGTCTAATATGTATCCGCTGCTGTCTGTAGGGAAAACTACAAAAAAATGGAAATTTCACAAATACTAAAACTAAATAGGATCGGCTAGAAAACAATACATACCCCGCAAGGGTATGTTGGCAAATAAATATTAGAAAAGACGAAAATTTAAAAAATTCGGATGTTATCCAATTAACGTTGTTTGGATCTGTACATAAGACTGATTTGTTGTTAACGGCTTATCAACATTTTCTGTGTGACTTAAAGCCGAAAACTATTTTTGACTGTAAAAAGAACTTATCTGCGAGCGTATATTGCAACTTTCTTAGAAGAAAAATGATTTTTCGAGATATAAAATCTTTCTATATAACCCATAGCTTGGAGAGTTGCATTCATGGCATCTCCAACGGTATTTGCATTCATGGCATCTCCAAAAGTTTCATTGACGAAGACATTAGAAATTGGTGCCAAAACAAATGCCCAATATCCAGTTGCGGTTATTTTATATTAAAAATGAAAATCGGGCACGAACATTTGCAATGATCTGATAGTAGGTTTGAGGTGCATTATTGAATTCTTTTTACGATTGTTCAGTACCGATAATCCGGTACTACGATGGTGCGTGTGTGCGTGTTTGTGTTTGTATGTGCGTGTGTTTGTGTGTGAGAGAGAATGATAGAGAGAGAAAGCTGATAATAATACATAAAACCCATCGCAGATTATCAAAATATAAAACGCCTATGCCTTGATTTTGATAATTGACAGAGGTTTATAAAATTCTTGTAAATTTATAAAATAAAATAAATAAAATAAAATACTTATAAATTTGTAAAATATATAAAAATAAAATAGAATAAAACTCATAAGATACCGATTTTCATTGCTAGTATAAGATAACCGCAATTAGACATTGTTTACGTACCAATTTCTCATGTCTTAAAGTTTTGCCTCGTTCAGTTACGACTTAGACTTAGAATACCCCAAATAGTGAGGATGAAAACATTCACCTTCATCATATGCTATATGAAATTTAGAAAGGAGTAATAAGACAAAAAATATAAGACAAAAAAACATGGTTCATCTGTATTGTCATCCAGCTCTTCGGACAATCAGAAAGTTTATGTAAGCCTCAACAAAAATATTTGGAAAAAGGGATACTCCTATCAAGATTTTAGCCCTTACCAAAAAAAAATAAAATAGAATAAAACTCATAAGAAAATCAATATATTTTGAAAAGAAAATTTTTAACTTTTAACGTGAAAATAAAAGCACTTTCGGCCGCGAGGACGGTACTAATGTCCGTATCAAGATGGTCCTGCATATTAGCCATCACTTCTACAATATCGGACCTGCCAAGAATTTTGGGACCGTTTACTGGTCTCGTCTAGACGATGCTCTAGAGATAGTAATATAGGGATTTAAATCATGGTTTTGTTTCTTGAAAATCCTCACGTGAAGAAGCAAACGCGAACACGAAAATAAGAAATAACAATATAGAGTAATACATTTGTAAGTCTATTATGAAGGTTGATGAAAACAATTTACCATAATTCTCCTTGATCTAAGAGGTTATTTACCCCGGGATATTTACCCCACTGAGACGAGATGTGTCACAAGATCAAGTTTTATGTGAGAAAGCCAAGCGCGTACATTCGGGCCAAGTACAAAAATTGCCAGGCTCCGCAACCGTCAGTTGCGCTGGCCTCGCTATGACTACCGACACACCTTCTCTAGGGTAATGGAGGGGCACAGCTTAAGATTAGTATATCTACATAAGGACGAATTTAATCGTATTTCTTTCTTAATTATGTTATCTTGTGCCAGATTAAGCAAGATAAAGCTAATTTAAACGAGACACGTCTGCTAAGTTTCAAAACATAGATATATTTACTAAATTGTATTATTTATAATTCTTTTGCCTAGCTTCTTTATTCAAAACATTTAAGTCTGCTTTCAATTTCCTACATACTGCAGTTTCCTACAGAATGCTAGTTTTCTTAACATCAAATGTGAATTATACACGAAGGAATATCGTGAAATAATATCCGTCATAATCGGCTTGTAAACAGTATGGAGTTTCTCAGAAATATGACCTGAAGTTTATCGATTATGTAAAGTTGATGTAAAATGCTAAACATTGAAAGAAACGTTGCTGGGGAATTCGACCCCGTCAAAAAGAATATCAGTAGTAATTGCATCCATTTAAATGTTTACCTGACAAAGATCTTTAGGAAAGCTGACGATAAATGCCATTCTATTCCGCCTCACACAAATAACATTAAACAAGTTTGCATTGGTAAAGACAATAAAATATCTTATTGCAGAAAAACTGAACCACTTGTTATTAGCGTCGAATCTAATAAGGCGAGCCCTTTGACTTTGAGTCCATATAAGTGAACAATTCGTCAATCACTGTGTCACGTTTAAGACTCTAAGAAATGAACGGGGAAGATTTACAAGGAAATACTATTTGAATTAATAGTTTCCATATCATAAAAACCTAGATTGTGATGCATGAGTTGTTCCCAAGTTCAACTATTTATATCTGCAACTATCATTTGTACAGTTGTCAAAGGGGTTCGGTTTAATATTATCAGATCAGGTTTTGGTCTAATATTAACAGTTTTCAAACGCCTTTCGATTTATATCGTCAGCTTCATTGATACCAAAAAATGAACAAGTGGTCTGTTTCGTTATTTCATAGTGGATAAGAAGTAAAATAAGGAATAATTCAGCTGCGTATATAGAACAAATAGTTTTCTATATTGGAATTTTTTTTTTTAAATAAAGAATTATCAATTCGCATTCTTTAAATAGATCGGACTGCTATCCTCATTTTTTATCACCCCATTCTCGACATTTCGGCCGTTCACCGATCCGGCCTACAGGTGATATACTTTAAAATTTTGACCTAAAACCTTTATTTAGTCCAAGGGTGTAGATTGTTCTAATCCAAGTTCGATACCTTTGGATATTTCAATTTCAACTAATTCCCTTTAGTAACTCAACTCTCCAAGGTTTGTTCCGCTGCTGTGATAAGATATTGCACTTAAAAATCTTTGGGTGAGGTCATTTTTTGGATTATTCAAGAAAGCTGAGGACAACAGTCTGAAAGACGAAAATAGTGTAAATAGTTACAATACCTCATCTCAGAAATATAGACAGATGTTGAAGAATAATCATTATTATATTCCTGCTTGTTCTGACAAGTCTGCCAGTCATAGTTCTTATATTCACAATGTTTCGGTTGCTGTGTACACCGGATTTTCTCAGGTTTCTGTTCTCGTCAACACGACTGGTCAGGTGACTCTACAAGCGACATTGGTATAATAGTACCCAGTGCTATCTGTAGCATGTCAAGTCCTCGGCAACAAAATCGGGTCCGGGTTTTTCTGGTAACGAAAATGGCTACATATCAAACAAGGTTTGAAACAGGATCTGTCAAAATGTGGGTTAGTCATAGGATGCAAGCACTTTGATTGTGAGATTCGAGGAATTGAGAAACGTGGAACAAACTTTTAATTGATGTTGTTTCTAGAACTATCCAGATCCAAACAATATATATTTTTTTACCAACAATATATTTTTATAGCAAAATGACAATCAATGCAACACTAGAATGTATAAAAATACGTTTTTCATATTAAAATTACAAGTAATAAATTTTTGTGGTGTAATTACCAGCATTACATTTTAAAAAATGCTAACAATAAATTTAGCATCAATAAACTATATATTTAAAAAGCAATGTTCAGACATCGCTAATATATCTAAAAAGCGACGTTAAATTCGCATAATCCTAAACAAACACTGGAGTGACTTCGTCACCAATACTGAAGTCCTTGAAAAGGCGGAGATCACCAGCATTGAGACCATGCTGCTGAAGTCCCAGCTACACTGGGCTGGATACGTTTCTAGGGTGGAAAGTCACCCCGTGCCTAAAGTTTTATTGTCCGTCGAGCTTTCCACTGGCTGTCGCGGCACCAAAATAACGATTTATTGCCCGAAAAAATCCTTTGGTGCCTGTTACATCAACCATTGCCAATTGCCAACGCTAGATGAGAACTATGAAACCGGGCGTCTGACCACTAATTATGCTGTCTCTTAATTTGAAAATAACTGTAAAGCTACTTTCAGGGACAAGAGGAGGTAGTACTACAAGGCTAGGCCTTCAAGCCTAGGCAGACTCGAATTTCAGCTGCAATTGCTGCGACCGTGTATGCCAGTCCCGCATTGGGCTTATCAGTCACAAACTATTGTGAGATCGGAAACTATCTACACAATAGACTCTTCCATGCCTATATTAAGTAGGCGACATAGCACTACAGAGAGTGACAGAGAGTGATAGACAGTGACACAAAGAGACAGTGAAAGTCTCGTACGACTACCAGTGTTGGACACTAACTTATAATAGTAAGCTCTGCTTATACTATCTCTGTAAATTGTCGATAATATATCTTTCTTACATCTAATCAGTGTTCCGTGTTTTACTTCTGTGGGCCCAACTTTGGCACCCACATCAGTGGCGACGAGGATTCTCGAAACGCACTCACGGCCAAACCTAAGATACCTTACCAATCCCACATCTGGGTCGACGAAGAATTCGAGAAACGTATTCACATCGAAAACCACAATACCTTGCCAGTCACACAACAGTGGCGACAGAGAAGATTCGAGAATTTCGTTCTCACCGTATCAATAGCGACAGTACTCGAAAAATATACAAACTCCACGTGTTCCCACAGCAGTGTTGAACGTGAAATTAAGCTGGTATTAATACATTAGCGATTTAAAAGCTAAACACCCAGCCTTTATATATATTCCAATACCAAACTCCATCTACGGAATATTAAAGCCTGTCCAATACGAGAACGATTTCTACACACCCACAAACACAGAAAAAAAAACAGTTGTTCGTAAAAAGAAACTGACAACACAAGATCAAGTACTACCATTATACTCAAGTTTTCGGAAAAAACTATCGAAATTTTTTTTATGTAACTGAGTTGAACTCGGGCATAAGATTATTCTTCCCTCAAATTCACTGAGGTGAGTTTTCTTCTTTTTGTACCTCTATAAAAAAAATACATAAGTGTGGTGAAAAATTATTCAATTACGTTAAAATTAACGGAACAACGGGAAAAAAAGCTAAACACACATAATTAGTTTAGTTTAACTATTGTCTGTCCATATTTTTTTCTGTAAAAGAAAAAAAAAAGGAACAAAAATCTATCCAAGTTTTTTTTTTGTGTACCTCCTCTTAGTACACGTGTTTCAAAGCACCAAAAACCGCTGTCATTTTTAAATATGGAAGATTTGCAAAAAGTAGTTGCCCAAATGTTAAAACTAAATTTGGACCAGCAACAAAAATCAGAAGAAAGACAACAACATCTAATTTTGGATTTACATAAACAGCAAATGGAATTCCAAAAAATTACGCTTCAGAATGCTGAACTACAACAGAAACAACTTAAAGAATTACTCGTAAATGCATTAAAAGGCTCAAACTCTGAAAAAGATACAATATTCTCCCAGAGTATAATCTATAATTCAACGGAAACCTTTGAATACGTATCAGAGGAAGACAAAATGTTCCAGGCTTTTTACAGTCGATACGAAGATATTTTCAACGTAGACTGTGAACAATGACCCAGTAATAAAAGGTACGTCTTCTATTGAGAAAACTGGGAACTACAGAACAAAGTAGGTTCGTAGACGTCATACTACCCTAGAAAACGACTGACTTGGATTTTTCAGAGACGGAACTATTCGGGCCTAACACAACCTTGTTCCACAAACGTTGAAAATGCCTGAACACAGTCAAAGACAACCAGCAAGATTTTCTAACGTTTGCAGCATCGGTGAACAAGTTATGTAATGATTTTAAACTAGCCGAACTGACTGCCGATGATTTTAAGTGCTTAATTTTCGCACAAGGTCTAGTATCTGCAGAAGACGCCGAAGTCAGACGATGGGTACTGACTAAGCTTGAGAACGAACAAGAATTGACTCTCCAAAAATTGGCAGAGAACTGTCAAAGAGTAATATCTGTAAAGCGTGACTCAAACACTATCGAGGAATTAGGTGTGACTCAGATTAATAAAATCAGATGTAAGTCTACCTTCTATTCCCCTCAAAAAAGACAAAAGGCAAATCTCATGTCAACCGCCCGGACCATGTTACCATTGTGGTAAATGGCATTGGATGAAATTCCGTCCAGTTAAGAAGAAAAAATATTGCAAAAATTGCAATAAAAGTGGGCATACTTTAACTTCGTGCTGGTACACCAACAGAACGAGAAAACACAAAAATAAAATCAGGCAAGCTCCACAGGGTTAAACGATGCCTTGCAAGGTCACCACTATCCCAAGCCATGAAGAAATCTTCAGTAAACTCAACGGTGGAAATTTTTTTTCTAAAATTGACCTCTCGGACGCATACCTTCAGATAGAGGTGGAAGAACAAAGTTCCAAATTGCTCTGCATAAACACACATAGAGGGTTGTACAAATACAACAGACTGGCTTTTAGAGTAAAGGTTGTGCCTGCAATTTTCCAGCAGGTCATGGACGCCATGCTGGGCGATCTTGACTACGCAACAGCCTATTTGGATGATATACTAGTTACTAGTAAAACTATGGCAGAGCACCGCAACCATATAATAAACATATTCGAAAAGATACAAGAATACGGATTTAACGTTAAGGAGGAAAAGTGTGACTTTTTCTTACTAGAAATTAAATACTTAGGTCACATTATTAATAAAGATGGTCGTCGGCCGGATCCAGAAAGGACCAACGCGATCAGAAACATGCCGGCCTCAGATAACGTTCGAACGTTACAAAACTTCCTCGGCCTAGCTAACTTTTATGAAGGGTTCATTAAGAACATGCAAAATTTGAGAGGGCCTCTAAACCAACTTTTTAAAAAGGAAAAACCATGGTCATGGACCCCGGAATGCCAAGACGCATTCGAGAATATCAAGAAAACTCTTACTTCAGACCTCTCCCTCACACATTTCGACCCTAGTATTGACATCATAGTCGCAAGTGATGCAAGCTCGTACGGCATAGGCGCTTGCATATTACATAAACTGCCAGACGGTTCGTGAAAAGCTGTGCCTCACGCATCAAGATCTCTACTTCCAGCTGAAAAACAATATTCCCAAATAGAGAAAGAGGCTCTAGGGATAATATTCGCTGTGACAGTTTCACAGATATCTACATGGTAGACGGTTCGTCCTGCAGACAGATCATAAACCTCTGATTACAATTTTTGGGTCTAAAAAAGGTTTGCACGTCTATACTGCAAATAGACTACTTCGTTGTGGAACGATTCTCTTAAACTATAATTTCAAGATAGAGTTCCTAACAACCAAAAATATTTGCCATGCAGACAGTTTATCGCGACTCATTCCAAAAAATACAGAAGTCTTTGACGACTCCGTCATTGCTACTCTAAGGACAAATTTGGAAATCAAAAACGTGATCGCGTTTACCATTGAGAACTCCCAGTTACTTTTGCCGACATATAAAGGGAGTCTCGAGAGGATGAATTCATTCAATCCATAAAAAGCAAAATTCGAAACAAAGACTCCAATGTGCCTGAAGTTTTCTCCCTCTGCGATGATGTCCTACTATATAATGTCCGCGTAGTGATTCCAAACAGCCTACAAAGAAAAATCCTCAGGGATTTTCACATGGGACATCCGGGGAAGAACCGTACGAAAAGCCTCATGGGCTGCTACGTTTATTGGTCAAACATGGACAAGGACATAGCAGACATGATAGAATCATGCAAAGGATGCGCGCTTGCAGCAAAACCTCCAATCACGACGTGCAAAACATGGCCCAAATTTTTTGAGTTAACCTTCGGAGTTTGACAGTACCTAAGTCTTTGCATATACTCAGTATTGAAATCTCTTTTGATTCTCTTGAACCTTTTGATTGCAATCTGATTCTCTGTTGACAGAGATATCTTTTTTGTGGGGCATAGTTTTGCCGTATGCAATAGGCAACAAAAAACTACAGACAAACTGAAAATTGATCGCTGCATTTAAGTATTGCATTAATATTTAAGCTTACCGTTTAAAAGTTCAATGATAATTCTTTTGCAGCTACTTAAAGAAAATTTAATGTACGTAGGTCCGTACTTTCCGTAGAAACAATTATTTTTATTTCATTAGTTACTTTCGCAATTAATTTCGATTATTCCCAAATGTATTTCCAGGTTATAAAAATTTTTATCGTAGAAAAAAAAAATGCCTCAAAAAATCACGCAAAAACATCTCCGAAAACAATCGAGGTAATGAAAATTTTTTATTCCAAAATTTCAGATTTGCAGCTCCGGATCCTACCCGAAATGTCTTTGATTTTCTCAAGGAGTCAACCAGACTGCAAGAGGGTATATTTTGCGCTACGGCCTCTATGAGTAAAGTTGAAACACGGACAATTTTATTTTGACACACTCTAATTTGGGAACCGTATATTTTTAATTTGAACATGAGCTACTGAACGTTAGAGAGTTATCTCACTTTAATTGTTGTTATTAGTAAAAGCCAAGATGGCGGAATCATAAAAAAATCGCAGTAATGAAAACTTGGGAATACAAAACTTCAGGATTGCGGGTCCGGAATGTTTTTAATTTGCTTACGGAGTCGGTCTGATTCCCTAATTGAACGATATGTTGGGCTACAGTCTATAGGAGTATATTAGAAAAGTCTGACACACTAACTTTTGCATTTATTTATGGAGATTATTATTATATATTTTTTTAATACGTGAAATCAATCTGTTATCATTAAACGATTATACCAGGAGTCTGTTTTTAGACGTTGTTTTGAAAACACGTTCTTTTTGTGATAAATATAGATTTAACAGCATTTAGTTGTCACTTACAGAAAATATCAGTAAATACAAGCGATTAATATGAGATTTGAAAGTGTTTTCTTTAATATAATATTGACATTTTCGTAGCCGTATTTTTCAAGCTGAAATATATCTTTAATCCATTTCACTTCTCGTGTTATATCACATCATTTTTTTTTTCATTTTTAATTGTTTCTTGAAATAAGACAATCGCATATTTCCCGGTATTTTGTTGTTGTTATTTTTCCTCATTTCGTTTCTTCATTTTTCCTGTTAGTTAAAGGCCAACAATTTAGCTTTGAAATATGACAAGTGTTTCAATTAATGGAATGTCATGTGAGATGCAAAAACCAAACATCAATATATGGCTAAGATTTCAATCAGTCGGGAGAAATTGTTTTGAATGTCCTGGGGGAATAAAGAGTTGTTATATAGAAAATATTTCTTTCTTTTTAGGATTGATGCCATGTAATATTTAGAAGCGGCATGCTCAATGAGTAGAGAATGAATAGAAATATATTTGAATTTAATGAGACATTGCAATTTTATCGATGTTGAAATTATTATAAAAGTTTCTTTACTGTATTTTAATTTCTAACTTGTTCTAGACATTCTGATAAAAAATATGAAAGACATTATATATTCTGACCTGAATTTAACATTCAAATATAAAATAACGTGGGTAGGGTTACTGTGTTGGTTTTTTGTTTACAACCTACACTTTACAATTTCTGTATAAGTCAGAATACGAGATGACGGAATGAAATAATTATAGTTACCTCAGTAACTCCAAATATTTGCTAAAAATACATACATGTATAAAATGTCCAAAATGTTATGAAAGCAAAAGTTTATCGTGAAAAATTTATCTTATTAAGAATAAAGATTAAATAATCTGTTTTCTTTTGAACAATCTTGGTAATGGTGATTAAATTCTCCTTTTTTTTTTCTTTTTTTTTTCTTTTTTCTGGCGTCAATCATAAATTTGTACCGAGACTTTAAATATCTTTTTTGTGGTAAAAAAAAAAATCAACTAATTTTGAAATTCTTGCAAAAATAAAGCAATTGTCGGATTTTATTGAAATTTCCATAGCTTATTCTGAAATTAATGAAATTATTTATTAAATGTTTCTAATTTTTAGAAAAGGTTTGTATACAATTTTACATCTTTTGCAACCAACCTAATTAATTTTGCGAAATTTCGAGAATTTTTGTGTAAGTAATATTAAATAATATTAATAATATGGACACATCCCCGAAGAATTTAAGTCATGAGATTATTTTGCTCAAACAGGAAGACCAGTTACAGAATATCTGCTCTGAATCGTAAAATAAAAAATGTGATAAAACTGTGTCAGTATTTAATTAGAAAACATTTTCAATGCTTTTGTGAATAAAATATATTATAACCAATATTGTCTAAAAAAATCGATCAACGATGAATTTTTTATAAGAATGGTTTTCAAGTAATACTGTTATTAAGTTAAAACTATTTATATATCATAAATGGAAAAGTCATTAAAATTTAACCACATGCAGCATTTTACAAATAATTTTGAATTAATCTTATACGTATATAAGCGTGTTGATTTTTGAAAATACAGACGTTGATGCACAATATTATCAGAAAATAATAATAATAATAATAATATAAAAAATGTAGCACATAGGAACATCAACAATCCCTGTTGTAGTTGGAAACCTCGGATTGGTTGGAAAAGATTTCAGTAGACTCACTGAAGAGATTTCTGGAAGCCCATGTCATAAAGAAATACAAAAAATTATTCCCCCACCTTACGAGGGACATAATCTATGTAGAATTTATGTGTGTATGTGTGTGTGCACGTGTGTCTGTGTGTGTAAGTGTTTATTTATTTGGTCAGTGGA
>OZ010601.1:37984922-38052422 GCA_963932145.1 Acanthosepion lycidas | reverse complement strand
AAAAAAGATAGATAGATAGATAGATAGATAGATAGATAGATAGATGAGGATAATATAATACAAATAATTTTATCAAAAATATTAATAAAAATTTAATTACTAATTTAAATTTATAAATGATGTAGACAAGATAATGGCATCAATGTATATTCCCCGAAATCAATGTTTTAAATTTCTTGTGTCTACACTTGAATATATATATATATATATATATATATATATATATATATATATATATATATATATATATATAGAGAGAGAGAGAGAGAGAGAGAAAGAGAGAGAGATCTGTTGTGTTTAACAATTGAGGGGCAGTGTGCAGAATTTTGACATGAACACAGAGAAATCAAGACCCCCATTCACTGCCACACGCAAAAAGCTACCGCGCTGAAAACTGCAAAGAGACCTCCCAGAACAACAGCGACACAGTCTCCAGTAAGAACTAAATTCTAACTATCTCTTGTACCGCCCCCAGTTACTACTAAGCGTGCATACACGTATTGACTACTTCAGACAAAAAAGGATGTCCCATCTGCTCAAATTCAATTTTTATTTGGTTTAGAAAAGAAAAAAAAGAAACATATAACAACATTTCACAGTTTCCACATACGAACAAAACTTATATTTAATTCATTCTTCCTAAATGACCTTAAAAAGGAAATAAAATACAGTTAAATTCGTAAAACAAATCTTCAATACAACTAATGTTGCTCATAACTCATGGCTGTCTCTCATAATTTTTAGTTAGTTCTTATTTTTTCTTTTCAAAAACAAATACAGTGAGACCTCGACCTACGAATTTAATCCGTTCCAGGAATTGAATCGTAACTGGAAATTTCGTATGTCGAAAGAATTTTCCCCATTTAAAATAATAAAAAATAAATTAATTCGTTCCAAGCCCCAAAAATACTGATATAAAATCAATAAATATCTTTTTTTTTAAAGATTATACACAAATAATGTACAAAAAAAACATATATCCCTGTGACTCCTTCCCAGGCTTTATCAATGCGATTTAAGCAATTTATGATACTGAAGTGAAACTATCTTAGGTTTTGTATTTTCGCTCACTTCAAAACATATTTGAAACAAAGCAGCTTTATCAGAGCTCGCAGCTTCCCCATGTTTCTCTTTTGCCGGTTCTCTTTTTAAATTTTTCAAACGGTCCTCAGCTTGCCTTAAATGCATTTTCATCTTCAGAAGACGTGCCTGCTATTTTTCTGATAAGATCCACATACAGTGTCCTTGCCTTTGCACATGTAATATCTTCAAACACAGAATCACTTGGTAGTTGCCACTCATTCATCCACATCAACAACTGCTTCTCAATATCTTCTGGGGCTTTTGGACGATGCTTGGTAATTTTATGTTAACTTCCTTGAGTAAATCAAGCTTTTTTATTTCTATCTTGTTCTATAGGATAGTGCAAATTGTTTATGCTGATCGTCTGTATAGATTGGCGAGGTCAGAAACACGGGTACCTTTATCGTGCTTCTGAATAATCTGCTTTATTGATACAGATAATTTTCCCTCTTTTTAGTAGCAACCAGCTTCTTGGGTGACAACTTGGGCTATAAACATTATCAAAAAATTACCCACTAAAATTTAAAATTTATTGTACACTAAAAGGCTTCGCCCACTCCCTATCGCTTCGCACAGTAGAATATATTCACTACTTGAAATTTTTGAAATAAAAAATTTCAATGAACATTTTATTCCTAAATTGACTTGTTATATTTAAGAAAAGTTTTACAAATAGATGCCAACTTGTTGAAGGCCAAGTAAAATGCAAATTTCAAACACTTTTCTACACTATACAAGACGATATTCCGAAACAGAACAATTTTTTATATGAAAATCAAAACAATAATCGAATAAAAACAGTAATGAAGGATAGTTAATTAATGAAATCAATATACAAATTAGTTATACTGTAAAGAGTGATACTGCCTAGAAGTAGATAATATATAATACAGATATTGAGATTTTAGTGTGAAAATCCCTCTTTTGAGGTGTGTACATATTCGAATACTTACCTGCCGCAGGGCTCAGTTTCTCTGTTGGTGGTATCATTGCTACGACTAGCTTGGCCCGGCTCTGACCAGCTTTCACCAGCTATTACAAGACAAGACCAGCTATGACTCGCTTAGACCAGCTCTGACTAGCTTGGACAAGCTATGACCTGATTAGACCAGGGACCCGAGTGAAAATACTCTGGTCCCCACTTTAAAAACTGAACATGTGTCACAACCTGATTTAATGGGGAGTCAAGTAAATCTCCTTACCTGGTGTTGGGATCCTTTCCTGTGCTGGTGGTATCATGGCTACGACTAGCTTGGACCGTCTCCGACCAGCTTGAACCAGCTATGACCATAAACGACCTTCTATAACAAGCTTAGATCAGCTCTGGCCAGTTTGGACAAGCTATGACCAGCTAAGACCAGCTTGGACCTGCGGCCCGAGTGAAAACACTCGGGTTCTCACAACCTGACGCAGTGTGGGGATCAAGTAAATCTCACTTAGTTGCTCGACAGTTCCATCCCTGTGCTGGTGGTATCACAGCTACGAGTAGCTTGGACAAGCTATGACAAGACGACCAGCTATGACTAGCTTAGACCAGCTTGGACAAGCTATGACCAGCTAAGACCAGCATATACCTGCGCCTCGAGTGAAAACTCTCAAGTTCCCACGTTAAAAACTGACCTTGTGTCACAACCTAACTCATTGAGGGTCAAGTAAATCTCACTTACCTGGCTTAGTGATCCGTCCCTGTGCTGGTGTCACAGCTACGACTACCTTGGACCGACACAGACCAGATTTGACCAGCTATGACAAGCCAAGACCAACTCTGACCAGCTATGACCATCTAAGACTAGCTTAAACCAGCAGCCCGTGTGAAAACACTCGGATCCGCACGTTAAAAACTGACGTTGTGTCACAACCTGACTCAGTGGCAGGTCAAGTAAATCTCACTTATTTGTTTTCTTTTTAATTAAATAATCTATAATATTAAAAAAAAAATCGTTTAAAATTCCGCATTATTTCAAGGCGTTTAATTGATATTGTTATTAAGAGAAAACTACATTTACGAATCAAAAAATGAAAAGCTCTTAACAGTCGTTTGTACCCAATATTTTTAAAAGATTTTTTCAAATTAGTGTATAAACGTTCCAAATGTCTAACTCTGGTAAGCTATAAATGATATCATCCTTTAAAAGTTCACGTGATTTAAAAGTTGTCTGGTGCTCTGCAATCCTTTCACTTTTATTATTCAATTCTATTTCATCGTTAACGTTTTGTCAAATCATCTCTTCAAAATTTCAAAGTAAGTTTTACTTGTTTGAGTACTATTGCACTAAATATTTTTATTTTACGTATTTATTTTAGTTTGAGTCATACTTGAATTAAGTAACTGTTTGTTTAATTTAGTAGACGTAAGGTAAGGACCTAGAGAGGAAACCCAAATTTCATAAAGCATTTTCAAACGTAACTAAAAGTGAAATAATTATTAAATAATTTCTGAAGACATATTAAAGACACATTAATTTATAAAAATTACTACGTAGCTAACCCACCACCACCAAAACAATAGATTTCGTAAATATATGTCAATTCTGGTCATCCATACTTGCTGTCATCAGCTCGGAACTTATAGCATAAAAAGTAATATACATTGTTTTCATAATGTTCTTAATTTTGCATTCATTCTGTTTATAATTTTCGTTCATCTGATTTTTATAAAAAATATTAATGTTATTGTATATGTTTCTATTCTCGCCGTTGCTATTAGCTACGTTAGACAGAAAGCGCCTAATATGGAAATCCAAAATTGATTAGGAAATCCGTTATTAATCAGCGTTTGCTTAACACTGTTTAATTCTTTAAAGAAAGGCGTGTGAGAGGATGAGTTCTCGTGCGGTATCGTGAGGAAATTTTTAATAACATAATGCAGAATTAAGAAAATTGTGAAAAAATGCATAACAGGAGTTGATAATAGCAAAAATTTAGATTAATTATTTATTACAAAAAATTAAAATGTCTAACCTTATAGTTAAAAATAATAATTCACATCCTAGAACAAAATTAAACAGGGCAAATATTATTTACGAATTTAAATGCCCATTAAGGAATTGTATTCTTGATCAATCAAAATTTGTAAATAATTATATAGGCCACGTACAACATGTTTGGCACGTAGACTCACACTACACCTTTCTGACAATAGTACAATTAGATTTCATTTAAATATTCACGGAGACCTACCGGATAATATTTGTTGACAACACTAATATAATAGCATCATCTACATGCAAAAAAGGCTCAAAATAATGGAAGCCTTATTAATAAAAAATAATGGAAGCCTTATTAATAAAAAAAAAACAAAAAAAACTTAATAATATTAACTTTGAACATAGACACAATATCTTGGCCGTGTTTTGAAAAATGAAAACATTTCATAAAACGTACATACAACAAACTAATTCTTATTTTAACAGTTAAAATATAATCCTGGAAAATGGCTAAATGTATAGCCGAAAGGGCTCAGATAAAAAGAACATGCGGGCAGTTTTTATATATTTTATCATCCGAAAAGAAAAAAAAAATATTAGATCGCATTAGAAATTGTGTAAAAAATTGAATAAAAGCACCTTGTCTGTCGTTTTCAATAAAATTTGCATGAAAGGATTGTTGTCTAAATACACACACACACACACACACACATATATATATATATGTATATATGTATATATATATATATACACACACACACACACACACACACACACATATATATATATATATATATATATATATATATATGCAGCAATTTTGATTGTGGCCTAAATACACACACACACACACACATATATATATATATATATATATATATATATATGCAGCAATTTTGATTGTGGCCTAAATACACACACACACACACACATATATATATATATATATATATATATATATATATATGCAGCAATTTTGATTGTGGCCTAAATACACACACACACACACACATATATATATATATATATATATATATATATATATATATATATATATATAAATATATTTCATTGATGCATGTTTCATTAAATAATATCGACAAGTTTTGTTTATTTAAGTAGGTTTCTTTAAATTTTATCTGATAAGCTTAATAACATTATCATCGAAAGACGAAAGGAAATCACCATATTGATACATGTTTAAATTCAATCTAAGCTTTCGGCTTACATACGCCATTATCCTGGATGACAATAACTTTCCAATACAACAACCAATACACGGACGAAACAATAATGATAGTCTGTTTTTTTTTTTGTTTTTTTTTGGGCATGAAAAATTTCAAAGCAACGAGTAACTCGTGGTGTACGAGACGCGGAAGCGAAAATCGCGTCGCAGCCCTTTTAGGGCATGAATTTTAACCGTTCCAGAAAAAGATTACCTGTGTATAGTGCAACAGGTCACTGAAAATGCATGAGTTTTAACCTCTTCTAAAAAAATTACCTTTGTATAGTACGACTACGTATCCTTTGCGAAAAAGAAAGGACGATAATAAAAACTTGTACTCGACTCGAGTATTTACTCCATGTTACGTGCACATTTTCAATTATTTTATACTATTTCTTAATTACAAGTCGAGAAAGAATGCAGATAATTCTTGGGTTAATCTTATTTGCATTTACATACTCACGCATTCTGTTACTGAGACAAGCATGTACGACTAGATCTGAAGTAATAGAATAAAAACGGTACATTGTTTTGAAAAGATTTCGTTGTTGAATATATAACTTCATTTTTATTAGAGAATTGTAACGCTAATGGTAATAGTAGCCGTTTCTTTGTAAGGAAACATTTAGAATTCATTGCCCGACTAGCCAGTACGGTTGTCGGTTGAAATTTATAAAATCTTTTCTCTTAAAAATGTTTTTTAGTAAATCAGATTTCTCAAGTCCAGTAGCTGTTATGGCTCTTTCAAGTATTGATGGGGGGTTCCATCCTACCCTTTTACTTGAAGTACTGTGGATGGTTACCATCTTGATTATAACATTATTTTCTTTTCGATTTACCTGTTCTTGCCGCTGTTGACTGTCTTCAAGTGATGCATTTTCTGTAAGTTGCTACAGTTCTTTATGATTCTGTAACGCCTGTCCACAATAATGGTCTTTGACCAAACATTCACTCGCCGGAAGCCATTTTAAATCAGTAATCTTAGAAAGCGATTATATACAGTTGAGAGCTTGGATATTTCTGAACGGGTTTGGGGCTAGGCATGACATCCGTATCAGTATCTAGATCTGAAAAGGATATTTGAGAACATGACACGTTTGCAGGTTAATACTGAATATATGATGTTTACAAGAGACTAGCTGTCTTCAAGAAACTAAGTAAGGTATTAAGAGATAGATAAATATCCCGAGAAACAAATAAATGAATGCTGATCCGATATCTAAAATCTAATCTTCTAAATAGCAACATAGGTGATAGAGTTTCTTCACACCTGAGGAAGAGAAGAAAAAAATGTTTATCGTCATACACAGTAGTAAATGTTGCATGTGAGCAACGAGAATGTCTTAAGACAAATAGGAATTACTAGGAGACTCGCGCTTATAATCCGAACGAGATTTGGAATTTCTGGAAAGCATCATGAAGAAAGATTTCAAAAAAGACAAGAGAAACAAAGAAAACATTTATTTAATTATTAAACATAATTTATTTTATTTCTCCTATGAGCCGTGTCAATTCAGGATGTTGGTGATCATGACAATCTACAATTTCATGTCTTTTGTAGTTCTGCGTAAATCTTGTTTTTTGTGTTAGCTCCCCTAAACTGTGATCTGCCATTCATCCTTCAATATGTCCTGTCAGTGTCAAATTTTCCAAACCCTCTTTCCTCATTATGTACCCTAGAATTTTCACCTGTCACTAGATGTTAAGTAAAAGTTTCTAATGTTAAGCATAAGTGTCCTTTTCTGTTTCCATTTTATCAAAAACTTCGCCGTTGCTCACATGATCGGCCCATGATATTCTCAGCATCCTTCTGTAGAACCACATTTGTGTTGCTTCAGATCTATTCCTAGCCTGTGAGGCGATTGTCCATCATTCACTACCATATAGGAGAACTGATAGACGTAACAGTTTAATAATCTTTAATTTGTTTCTAAAGATATTTTGCTGTTTACTAATACTTTGGTTAGCTTTGGTAAGACATCTTTCACTATACCAAAACGCCGTCGGATTTCGGAGTCACACTTTAAAAAACAGGAACCCTTCTAAAAGGACGTTTTCCACAGAGAAAGGATAGTATTTTTTTAACATAGGAACGTATGAGTTTAGATATAGCAGATTTTATCTCTTGCTTATTTAATATAAATATTTTAGGAAAATTACGTGTAGAATCCAATGATTGAATCAAAAATTGCATAAAATTCCAAACGTTTTCCAGTCGCATTATATACAATTGAACCAATTTCCAAATATTGTTAGTTTTTTTTCATTCTCTAGAAAAAGTAAGGTTTGCATATGTATTAGAAATATTCAAATAAATATATGTGAACGTGTCAAATGTGCGTTCTACATACGAAAACATTTATAAAATAAACGAAAATCAAAAAGAACATTACAATAACAGTCAAAAAATAAACAAACCATCACGAAAATGTATTGAAAGTCTCAGAGCTTTTCAACTTTTGGCTAACTATTTTTTCAGTAAAAAGAATATAATTGAATTTTCTCCTTTGCCCCCAGGCAGAAATGGACATTTGTCGTTAACTATATCCTAGTGGGAAATCTTTTTTATAAAACCATAATAAAATTATTTTAAAGAATGTACATTTATATAGAAAAATTTTCTTCAAGATGCTTAAATCATGATACAGAATTTCCAGAGAAAACTCAATGTAAATAGAACTGTCATTCTGTTTAGGTTATACATTACTGCCAACAATAGGAACAGTTCAGTTAGAGCCATGTTGTATTTTCTGGCGGCAAATATATTAAGTGTAATTATTATGCCGAAAAGAAACAAAATTGCAAACAAAAATGTCCATTAGCCCAATACAAGTTTTCCTGAAATTGGTATTATTGTATAAAGAGCGCTTTTTATGTCGAATAAAGCATACAGCTTAACTAACTCGAGGTTATTGTGAAAGTAATATTCAGTAAGTTGTACGAGTAGATTTTCCTTTGCAGCTTTTTAATTACTGTAAAGCGGACACAAATGTGCATATATATGTTTGCCATGGTTTTAACAGAGTGAAGTCTGTGGTTCTTGACCACGACCATCATTCTTTGAACACTGAACTAGCGCTACAGAAAGCAACAGCTAAATTAGATAGCACATATAAATCGAAAACATTATAATGAAATTATAATATCTATTTTATAATGGCATAATATCCATTTTATAATGACATTATAATATCCATTTTATAATAACATTATAATATCCATTTTATAATGACATTATAATATCCATTTTATAATAACATTATAATATCCATTTTATAATGACATTATAATATCCATTTTATAATAACATTATAATATCCATTTTATAATGACATAGTCAAGATATTCACGTTCCACATTGCTTCAAATAAAAGTTTCGTAAAGAAACCTCCCTCAATGCTAGAAAGCGTGATAACAGACTTGAGAAACGTATTCTTATAAAAAAAGTCTTGTTAAGAGAGACATTTTCTAAGTTAATAGCTTCTTGGTCAATGAGTGCCCAATGTTTGTTTATACCGCATCGGCTAATATTACAATGAACATTTTCTTTTTATTCTCTTTCGGCGAATTTTGACCTGAATACTTTATTTAATCTAACGGGGTAGACTGTTCTAGAACTGCTCACTAGGGATGTCTCGTTTTTAATTATTTACCGTAAATTGTGATCTACAAGTACCTGAGCGGGGGTCTGTAACAGGGATTTACCAAACACTCCATTACATTACTATACTAGACAATGAGAAGCAAGCGTTACTATATGGGGGTGTCAGGATGTCTCTCCATTAAGAATCTTTATAAATGTATGAGTGTTGTACGTTTTGAATATATTTTATCTTAATATTTTTATATGAAAAAAAATTGATTTTAATTATTACAAATAGAGCTAATAATCTTTTCTTTTTTTTTGCCAATTAAATAAAGTTATTGCTTCATATCTGATAATAGGATTGAAATTATAAACACGTAAACTACTAATTATAAGGTATTGAAGACTGAACCTATAACTCTCAAACTATTAAAAATGAGATATTTTCTTCACATAAGATAATTGGACCGGAATTATTAATTCTTAAACAATTACATATAAGGCTATTGCTTCATATATGATGATATGACTGAAATTATTAACTCTTAAACTATTAAATATAAATTCATTGTTTCATATATGATATGAGGACCAGAATTATTCACTAATATACTATAAACTATTAAGTTATTTTTCCTATGTAATGTTAACACAAACCATGAAGTTATTTGTCTATCTTTCTGAGATGAGGTATTGCAATTATTTACGCTATATACATAGTTCGTATTGTTGCTCTCATCTTCGTTGCCATATTCACGACGTTTCGGCCGTCGTACGAACTGGTCTTCTCCATGTGGACACATGGCCTAGTGGATAAAAGCGTTGTGTAAATCCAATGGCTTGACCCAAAGAGGTGTAAGATCAGTACCTGGTTACAGATGAGGGGGAACAAAAACTTGGACAGTTACGTTATAGGGAGAGGCATCCGAAAGAGATATGGTACGAAATAAAGGGTTCAGTTCGAAATTCAAATCATCTGAATAAGTTCGGAGCGTAAAACGGACAAAACGCCGTGAATTTGGCAACGAAGATGAGGGTGAGGTTATTGTATTCTTATAGAATAATAGGATTAGAACTATTAAGTATTAAAATTATTGATTCCAAACTTGCCACATATCAAAATAGCAGAATCAAAATCATAATCTCTTGAACTATTAACTATAAATATATTTTTATATATGATAATAGAATCAAAATAATTAAATTAAAGAATATCAAAAGACAATGCTACTTTAAATGTGTTTTTGCCTGCTGTCGTAATTGATAAGCAAATGTGTTTTCTTTTGCATCCTATCGATTACAGATTACATGTTTTACCACCGGAAACGGTTTTCGTTAGACGAATGTTTTTAAACGAATGTCACCATTTACTTCCCGAGTAGAAGCAAAAACTAAAATTACTTATAAGAAAGGAAGGAATATATAATAAGTGCCGCATATTTTGTTTTGGTTTCTGAAAAAAAAAAATTATTTGAGCTATTATTTTTGATGACACCATTTTTTTCCCTCAATTCATGGTTCTGAATATATTAAATTATGAACACCCCGATTTCGCAAGTTTTAATAGCGCATAAATATGAATATAATGAAAAATTAATTAGAGATTTACTTCGCTTTTATTTCATTAATGTTTAAACACTGTAAATTTCACTTTTCTTTTTCTTCATTTCTTTCTGATAAGAATGTCCGTTCGTCTCTGCATTCCTTTTCTTTCGTCCGTCAGGCATTGTACTTTATTCAAACTGCAATTGAAAACCATTCCTGATACGGGGGTCATCCTGTCGACGTTGTCATTTATTTCTGGTCATACTTTAGATTTAATAATGACCCCACTACAAAACAACTGTGATATGGTCAGTACTAAGTAGTATATACAAAGGATTTTTCCTTAATTAAAATGTTCTTGGTTATGGAAAAAAAATTAAACATTAAGCTAAGGTTTCTAAGATCTATGCCAAATTGGAATCACATGATAAGATTAAATTATAGAATATAATCGATCCTTACCTCGCATCTCGACATCAGGCACTTCCCCTCTCTCTTTTCTGTGTTCATGGCAATTGTCCTGATGAACTGTTCTGCTCAGTGCCTCGAATGCATGAATTTAAACGTCTGACTATATTGGTAACTAAGTCTAACCTATTTACTGTTGAACTATTCAGATGCCACTGTCAGTTCTATTCTAATGGTGTCTTTTGTCACATTCTGTATAACCCTCATTCGATTTCTTTCTTCCCTGTCACCTGCAATCTTCAAAAACCATGTCTTCCTGAACGCTGTTTCTTTATTGTCCTTTTTCTTCACTTCTCCTCACTAAAGTCTTATTCTCTTTCTTATTTGACTGCCTGTAACCCCCTGCGTCCTAGTGGCATTATCGCCTTGCCAAAAGGACACTTTTTAAAATCATCTCACCCCAAACAAGTCGGGAATGCCACTAGTACGCAGGGGGTTACAGAGATTGAATGTGCAAGAAAAGACTGAGTGTAGGTTGCATTGAGGATAGAATAAAAGATGAACGGGGTTCCAAACGAAAGAAGATGGCGATTGATGTTTCATTTAAATTTTTGAAGATTTTAATTATCATGGAAGCACGTAAACGGAAAGGAGTTCTGCATGCGGGAAGTGCGAGAAAAGAAACTGCTGTTGTTGAAGTAGCGGTTAAATTTAACTATTTCAACAGCAAAATGATGGGACCTAGATGCCAACCCAGTAGCACACTTATCTTCATATACTCGGGGTACCAGGGAAAAAAGCTCTTCAGAGCATTTGCCATGAAATTATTTGTGGGAAAAGACTGGGGGAAGTCAATCCACGTCGGTGAGAAATTTAACTGAAGTCCAGATGTCAAGTCAGGTAGATTACATTGCATACTTAACATCATAAAGAGAAAGTTGAAATATCTAGGGCAGATGATGAGAAAAGAGGGCTTTGAAAACCTGATACTCACAGGACAGATTGATGACAAGAGGGAATTAGGAAAGTCATGCATAACCTACATAGCTAGCTTGGGTAAATGAATGGCAGAACAGAGATAACAAAAAACATTTATTAAGAGATACAAAGGGCAGGAAATGGTGGAGGACCATGCTTACCAACATCCTGAATAGACACAAAGCCTAGAAGAAGAAGACGACGACGAAGAAGAATTCGAGGACGAAAAGAAGAAGCAGAAGAAGAAAAAAACGAAGAAGAAAACGACGACGACCACGACGACCACGACGACCACGACCACGACCACGACGACCACGACGACGAAGAAGAACAAGAACAAGAACAACAACAACAACAAGGAGAAGAAGATAGAGAGAGAGAGAGAGAGAGACGGCAATAACAACTGTAGATTTATCCTGCTGCAAACGCTAAGGCTTTAATGGTAGTACTGGTTAAAATTTTATCAACGTAACACGAGAGTGCAACATATTGAATGCGAGTTCGAGTCTTGTCAAATACGCTTCATTTATTTTTTTTTTGTTTTCGTCGTTTACTTTAACCACCAGGGAATATATTATTAAAGAATTAAGATGAAGCAGCTGCAAGCGAAAAATAAATACAGCAAATGATTTACATCTCAATACATAAACAGAAACGTGCTTCTCATGTGAATCTTGAAATGACTGATAAACTCCAAAGAAGAATCTATTATATTATTGCTCCCAACCTTGCATCTCGACATCCATCACATTTCCACCACCGTAACGTCGTTTCTCTGAGCCTCTTCTCAAAATATTTTCATGGCAATTAAAATATGGCGCTGAAATTCGAAGATGGATAGACAAAATCGAAAGATCTCTGTCAGGAAATAAATAGATCATATAGTATCAAGAAAATAACGTTAGAATCAGTAAGAGTGCTGAGCCGATATGTAATATATAATTTCCTCTTTGCCAGTGACTGGCGAGCAATCTCCTCACCAGATGAAGGATTGTATTTATGCGATAGATATGTCGTTTGAACAAACGGATTCTGAGATGTCAATAGAGAAGACATATCAATGTAGTGCCTTAATAAACATAGTATCAGCAGCAGCCCTTAATAAACATAGTATCAGCAGCAGCCCTGGAGTTATGAAAACAACGTAAATCTCTTCCGGGTTTTCTTCCTTTCGAAGTGTGTGACATGAACTTTTCCCAAGCAAAAACGGCTGTGGATGCTTCTCCCACAAACACACCTACGCAGGCAAATCACACTCAAATGCATTCATTAACCTTTCTGTTGTGTATGCAATTTACTTCTAGGAAAATAAACTCTTGTCTTAATCTTTCCTTTTGTTAATTTTGTTGAATAAATTTTATCTTTATTTTCTTTTTTTAAGCACTTCCCCCAAGCAAGGCGGGAGTGCCACTATCACGTAAGAAGTTACAGAGAGTGGGAGCAAGAGTAAAGAGGGGTAATAGCGGAAAGGATGAAGAGAAATAGATCAAGGCATCTGTAAATGCGACTGAAATTGCATTTGAATATTTGAAGATTATAGCTATCAGGGAAGAAAGTAATAGGAAAAGAGTTCCACAGACGAGAAGTACGAGAATGAAGCTACTGGAGTAGAAGAAATGGCTATATTTAAACATTTCGACAGTGAAAGGGTGGTACTGAGATGCCAACATAGTAGCACGTTTAAATTCATGCACGTTGGGAACCAGAGAAAGTCGCTTATCGGAGCAGTTACCGCGAAAGTATTTGTAGAAAAGACAGAGGGAGCAATGGTACGTCTGTGAGAGAGCGACTGCAAGCATTGCAATTCATTTAATCTTTGTTATTTTCTGCATGCACCTTTTCACCACAATTATTTCATGTAAAATATTCGCGTAACAAACATTGATTATAGAAGTAGTCAACACACTAAATCAGTACCGCGGAAATATTATGGAAATATAGGAATAACAAAGGAACTTATACTAACAATAGGAACGAGACAGTTAATCATCCTGAACAGATAATGAGAGCACGTTGCCTGATGAATCTAAAACACATTAGGTATAGTGAAAATGTGAGAGACATGAAAAATGACGAGTAAATTATTTAACATATTTATGCGAATAGATGGCAAAGATGGACAGTAAAAGATTGTAGTTCTTCAGAGAAAAGAAAAGAAAAGAAAAAACAAACAAAAAAACATGAATTTGCGTAGAGTCATGACCATCCATATCATAAAAAGTGATTGTAATATTCAAACATTGTGTTTTTTCAAAGTATGTTCGACGCTTTGAACATTGCATTTCTGTATTTATTTTAGGATTCAAGGCAGATTTCCTGTAAATGGTGTTTCTGTGTTCTAAAAAAGAAAAAATCGATGATTGAAAATTATATAAGAAATCAGTTGCTATTCATCAAATAGAGATTAACAGATTTTATTTCTGCAAGTTTTTTCAAACCGAGAATAAATTTGTGTTTAGAAATGTCTAAAAAATGGATAACCTTGATGATATTATTGACAAAAAATTAAAATCGATTTCAATCAATATAATTTCTGTTCGAAATATACAAAAGTATTTTTTTCACTGGAAATAATAAATGTAATCCATTAGCTTTCATTAAAGTTAAAATGAAAGGTTCAAGAAAGCTTTTTCATTTTATAAGAATAATTGAAAAATTAGGTATCGTAATTTTTGTGGAGTTACTTAAATATAATTGTCTCTGTGTGACTAATGACTGCAGGAGACTCTGACTCTGACTTTCTCTGTCTGTCTGTCTCTTTCTCTCTCTCTCTCAAACGTATCATTACGTTTTATTCAAATCCGGGCTTTGTCAATTACCGCCGAGCAGTGTCGTTTTTTTACCCTGGAAGCGTCTATCCCAGACACAGCCGTACCGATCACATGTCCACATGCTGGGGTAGCCACTGACAATGGACGAATCAGGGTTCACCAATACCGACTAAGAGCACATCCCTTACGTCAACCCAGCACCTAACCTCTCTGAAGAACACTGCGTACAAGTCTAATCTAACTATTTGTAGTGAGTCACATACTACAAATGTATAGAACAGTATTAATGCTAAAAATACGGACATATTGAAATGGTATATTATTATATACAGTAATAAATATTTAAAAAAAAAGACAACAAAAGGATGGACGAATAACATGATTAATAAAATAAGTCACCATAGAACGTGAATTGAAACAATAAGAAATATAAACCAAGAAAATAAAATGCAGATGGTAATCTGTTTTCTATCCTCGCTCTTCTGAGCCAATGGAGAACAAATGTATAAATTATGTGCACAACGTTTAAAAAATCCATTCAATTATTGGTCGATTCATTTTCACGTTAATTCAAGCCAGAAAATATCTTTAGATTGTATGAAATCTTTTTAGGGATAATACTGATTTACTGGTACTAATTAACCCTTAACTGTGGAGAAGAGGTGACCTCATACTTTTCCTAAGAGTATTTCCAGGTAAGTGAATAAAACGAACCCGACTGGAATTGGAACTCGGTTCTACGATTCCCAATCCCGTGTCGTTATCCATTACATAAATGGGACATTCAATACCTGGTATTCCCAGCCGATCACCTGTCTAGGTACTGACCAGGCTCGATGATGCTTAACCAATAAATTATGGACATCGATTCAATCATTACAATTGTATTGACAGTCTCTGTTTTTGTAAATGTATATTTTCCGCTGCCATAATTAACCAAGATAGTTTGATGCATTATATATGCGTTATTCTAGAAAAAGCTGCGATCATTCCGATAAATCCGTTGATGCTAATAAACTCCGCTAACATTTCCTCAATAGCAGCAGGTTTTGTCGTCACCATCAATGCACTTAAAGTGTTAAAGCAAGAAAAGTGACGCGCAGAAAAGAACGTCTTATTTATGAAATAGACGTTCGTTCTTTTTTTTTTTTTTCATTTATACTTTATTTTGCCGCTTCAATATTGTTTTGCATATTGACTTTCATTTTCTGAGCCCTTTGATCTTACAACCATGCTAGATCCGTACTGACCTTACACTAATTTTATTAAAAATGTTCCACTCACAAATATCCTTGCTCGCTCTGTTATAAAATATTTGGCAGGGTGATTGATATTTGAAATTTGCATAATGATCAAAGACAACGGGGTTTTTTTTCTTAGGAAAGGACGACTGTTCCGATATATTGCTGATTATCGGCCTTTGTGCTCCCCTTCAGACATTAAATTCAATTAATGGATTTTTTCCCGATGTTCTGACTTTAGCAGTTCCTCCTGCAAAAGTCAAAAGCAATGGATTAATAAGTCTGTAACCTTTTTACTGCATAATATTCATCTGTTGTCATTCGAATTCGTCACTGAATTAAGGCATATTTTAAAATAAAACGAATATTATTTACATTCGAGCATTCTCATCGTTTTCGTTATTATCACGTTTCTATATTTGTATATTTCAGACTTCTTCAGGTGTCAGTCGATCTGGGTAAGCTTCCGGGAATTTTGACCTGAAAACTTTATTTAATTTACCGGGGTCGACTGTGCTAGTTTTGATCTCCATGCATAGGGATGTCTTATTTTTCGTAATTGCGACGTACAAGTCGACTTGTCGTGCAAGTCGATCTCAAGATTTTTAGCTCAAAATTCTGTGATATTCCTATGCCAACCCTATAGGTTTACCCCCACGTTGACAGTGTTACAAATCTCGGCCTACCGGTAAATAAAGTTAGGCTGCAGTAGACGATAACCAGTGCCAAAACTATATAAGGTTACACCACGTACCTGCATATAGAAACACTAGCCGTAAAATATTTCTATATGCTTCGTATAGCAACACACACCGGTGTGTGTATGTATAGTAAACTAGAATAATTTGCCATTAAACTGCCGTTACTATCGTGAAATCGCGCAGATGACACGCATACGATACCGAGTCGTTTGAATGGCCGCTTGAGATAAACGGCGCTTCGGTCAGTGTTTACACAGTGTATTAGCTGTTAGACACAATATGCGCTGTACTGCTAATCATATATTAAAATTGTTTTATATTTCATTTATTTTATATTAAGTTGTACGTTAATACGCCAAGTATGTTCTCCAAACACAAATTTAATGGGATATATTTTTGACAGCCTTTTGAAGCTATGCTAAGTACAGTACAGTACAGTACAGTAATTGTTAGGATTGCTATCCCACTTATTTACAACTTTACGCTGGTAAACATTTGCATTTTATACCCGCCATATAATAAATCGTGCTCTAGTTTAGGAAATATTCTTTAGGCTTAAAAACTCGACTAGTACACCACAATTTACGGTAATACTGCTCAGTTATTACCCTCTCTGTGTCCGCTGTCTAATAAGTACTACTCAGCCCAGGGATTGGGATCGCAATTATTGTCAGTAAATTTACGAGCCAACCTTTCTCTTTTTTGCTGTTGTTGATGTTGCTGTTTCTGAGGCCAAGTTGTCTCTTTCTTTATGCAATAACTGAAGATTAATAAATAGTATGGCGATAAGACATCCCTAAACATGGACAGGGGAACGTAGAAAAGAGACCACTGTAGTTTAAATACAAGCTCCAAACTCTCTAAAGAATACTCCGGGAACCTGTACAGCCGAAACCTTGTGATATCTACAAATATGATGACACCATTAAGAATGTAAGGAGGAATTGATGCAAAAGAAACAGTATGCTGAAAGAATAATACCCATGTAAAATATGTTTTTATATTTAAACTTCGGGTTATTGATGGGCCTTCGGAGAAAAACACGCGATCAGTAAATAAATGAATTTTCTAGAAAGGAAGATATTGAAAATTTCTCATTTTTTTTTTAATTTAACCATTCGAATTGAAAATGTAGTCAGCGGAATCGAGGAAAACTACTCTTAAATATTATCTAACTTTACTCTTTTTAAGAAAACTTCAATTATAATAAAATATTACCTTCAGACTATATAGGGTAATTACCTTATTAAGCTGAAACCTTTTCAAAATAAGAGTAAGCAGCCATGAGCAAGAAGCAAACATTTAACAAGATTTTATAATGATATCACATGTGAAAAAAAATATTCTGCGTTGTACTTAAAATATTTTTCATGATTTTATGGGAAAAATCGATGAGTCTCCTACCGACCTATTCCTTAGGTTATAAATATGTTTAATGAGAAGTTTTACGACAAAAAGCAACAACAGGAAAATGAGACGAAAAGGGAGAAAAAGAAAATTAAAATAAGGGGAAAGCAGAAAATAAAATAAAAACGTTAAAAAGAGAAAAAAGAAAGTTATAAACGAAGAGCAAAAGAGAAGGGAAATCGACGGAAGAGCAAACACAGAAGTGAAAAGAAAAAGAATGAAAATAAGGGAAAGGTATAAGAGAGAAGAAAAAAAAAACAGAAACGGTTAAAAAAAAAAAAAAAGGACATAGAGAAGAAGAGGAAGAAAGAGGAAATATTTGGTTGGTGCAAAAATAATGACGTAATAATGTCGTTTTTGGACGTAATTTTTAACGTCAAAAAACGACATTATTACGACATTATTTTTGCACCAACCTAATATAAACAGTATAGGATTGAAGGGCACACACGTAAAAGAAAATAACGGGTGATAGAAAAGGGGTTAACAAAAAAAAAAAAAAAAAAAACGGAGAGAAGAAGACGATGAAAAGTGGAAATTAAAACAAGAAGAAGAAAATAAAAACTAAATAAACAAATAATCATGGCGAATAAATTGAGAAAGGTGAAGAAAGATGAAAAGGAATAAGAAATGACAATAAAGGAAAGGAAGAAATGGATGCAGTTGAGTCGATAAAAGGAAGAGAAAAAAGAAGATGAGAAAATTCGAAAAGATATGGGAAACAAAAGAGGATAAACGGGGGCGAAAGAAGAAGACAGTGAAACGGGGGGGGAGGCGGACAAAGTAGGAAAAATAGACGACGATAAAAAGAGAATCGAAAGGAGAGAAGAAGAGGACGAAGCGGAGAGAAGTAAAAAGGAGGGAGATGCTAAAAGGAAAAGAAAAGAAGAGACATAAGAAAATGTAGAAAAGGATGAAGTGAGAGAATTTAAAATAGGGAAAAATTTAAGAGAGAAAAAAGTAAAAAAAAAAAAAAAGAAAACAAATTAGGGAGAAATAAAAAGGAATTAGAATCCAACCTGATTGAAATTACAGGAAACAAAAATAAAGGATAAATAAATCAACCATGAGAATATCTATGCGCATGTGCCTAATAGCGCATGCGCGTTGCCGATATGCGTGTGTGAATGATAAATATCTTTCGTTTGATTTAAAAACATGTCGTGTGTCACCGTTAATTCTACTCGACCAGGCAACTGAATCAGTGCCTTCCATCCCCACTCTACGTTGCATATACATTTATTCTTCTATTAACAACAAAGACATCAGGAAATGAATACACGCTGACATTTTCAAAATAACCTCCGAATGTCTCCCAAAACATAAAGCCTGTTTCTTAGGGTCCAATTATTCATATTACAATTTGTTGTTTTAGCAGAGGAAAAAACGTTATGTTTTGTGTGTAATGTTAAAATCTTTAACAGGAACGAATGGATCATCGGACACTTAAGAGTTAATATGAACATTGGTTAATTCACGCATTGCATGGCAAGAGGAATTATCAGATTTTAAACAGTGTATGATAGTGGGTACAACGCAGATTGAATATTGCATTTCTGAAATTTCTGAGGCAGTTGACATCTCTCGATCTAGTGTCTCGTGTGTATCGTTAAATACTAGATATAAATTATTACTACACACCGTGGATACTACAGTGTACAGCCATGACAATGCTTGTGATGAGAGGCTTCTGGTTTGAGCTGTAACATATAACCGACACTGTCTCAAATCATATCTATATTAAGTCCATGAGGAAACGAAGCATTTCCAGAAGGTCAGGTATGCCTTTTTCGGTCCAACATGGGGTCTTCGTTAAGACCACGTATATAGAGACAACGCTTGGTAACGTGACCAGATCCCAAAGCAGTAGCAAAATTGGTATCATTCAATGGGCTATTTTTCCAGTTGCGGAAGGATTCGGGTGTAATGCAGACACGATAATGACACTACAGTTACTAAAAACATACAAGCTGATATTCATCTCCACTGGTTCATCTACGCGTGTTACTGACCGGGGAGTTATACATTGTATTGTTTCGAGAATATTTGGACCCATTTTTGGACTCAATATATGAGAAATTCTAGTGATATTAATTTCATAGTAAACTTTTTGGAAGATCTTCCAAGTTACATGTGTTATGTCTTAAAATAGGCTCAGGATTTCGGAACTGATCTATTTTGTCTAAACTTCAATTATTAAATTATCAAATCTCGCACATGTTTAATAATCTATTTTATGATTAGTTCTGTATATTTGTTTTTTTTTTTTTTGTTTTTTGGGGTGGGGTTGCTATAAAAGACACTGTAAAATTGTTTAAATGGATGTTATAATTGAAAGGCTGATTGAAGTGGATACTCTTTTTAATAAATACCCTGGCCTGTATCGAGTTGATTTAGGGGCCATGGCACGGAAATCTAAATCTAATTAACACAATACTTTGCCACATTTTGCTTGCCTTTTATTTCTTTTTTATATATTATCTAATGTTTTTAAGCCGTTCGTTTCTCCTCGTGGTTTAAAATTTTATTAAAGCAAGTTCCCCAAACCCACTGTTGGTGGCGGGTAGGAATGGTCGCTGACCCCCCCCAACCCTAACAACACTACGTTAACTGTAACTTGATGCTTGGGAACTGAGATAGGGTTGGCTGTACACTCACTGGCGTCCATCAGAATGCAAGCGGATAATCACTTTCTGCCATGTGTGAGTATAATTTCGTTCTACCAGAGACGCATCCAAAAGCATCTCTCTCTCTCTCTCTCTACATATATATATATATATATATATATATATATATATATATATATATATATATATATATATATATTCCAACGTATTCGTGTATTTATTTATGCATTTAATTATTAATCAATTTTTCTTTGTTCTCTCTCCCCTCCAATCTGTCCGACTAATTTAACATTGATACTTGGTCTAACCATTCTAACCTAACTTATAACACTATATGTTTGTGTAGATGGAAATCCACGACCCCCTCGAAAGAAGGGAAAAATATCTCTTCACCAGACGTTAGTATGTCTTCAGTATTCTTATGGTCCAGTGGCCTTGTCTTTTGTTAGATAAAATATACTAACTTGGAACACTCACTGATGACCATCAGAATGCATGCGGATTACCAATATCACCTGGTGCCACAAGTGAGCTAGCGTTTATGCCATATCCACAAAAAGGTGGATAATCATATTTTTTCATTCCCCTCTTTAGAATAGAACAATGGGACTTATACTAAGTTAAACTTAGTGTTGTATAAAGATAAAATATTAATAAATTCCATCCTATCCCCCTGAACATACATCTAGTGTCAGCCTCGGCACTATGTCAACTACTTCCCGCCCTTATCCCTCTGTTTGTTTTTTGTCGTTGTTGTATGTGTTATATGTAATAAGAGTAGGTAGACCCTCCTACCGCCCGGTCAACATTCCTCCCTTCTCCTGGACATGAGTAGAGGCTCACACCTTGTTTCTTGTCTAGGAAGGGGTTCCCGGAACTCTAAGTCCCTCTCTCTCTCTGGCCTCTGTACTAGTGCTGACGTGTTTCTCCGTAACGGGTGCAGTCTGTAGCATTGCCTCTTCATTTTGAGGGTATACGTTTGACAGTTCACTGTTTCCGACTGGTAATTAGGAGCCCTAACTCTTGCGTAGCGTCTTGATCGGCCGCTCTGATCAACAGTTGTATAATACCGGGGTGATTGTAGTGCCATGACGCGCATGGAAAGGTGTCCCTGCAGTCACCTTCGGTGGGCAACTCTGAGGCTACATTATGATGCAGGCTGTGCCAACTCCTCTTTGCATATGTCGCGGTCGATAACCATCTGCTTCTCTTACTTCAGGCCTTCTCATCTTCCAACAATTACTCCACATGAAGACTCAATGAACCAAAAAAGTAAACCTAAACCAACTCCTCAAAAAATCACCTAAACCCCTCAACATTTCGTTCTCCAACATCCGGATCATTAGAACAAATTTCTGCAGTATGGAATCTTTCTTCACTGCAAACTGCCCGGGTATACTGGCTCTGTGTGAGACCAACCTTGTCTCGTCTATTCCCTCCTCTGATCTCTCGATCTCCGGCTACATTCCTCTCCTCAGGAAAGGCTCTCTAACCCACATCCACGACCTTGGTGTCTACGCCAAGGACAATCTCCCTCTGGCCAGAGAGTTGTCTCTCGAATCTCAAGATCATTCGTACATGTGTCTCCGACTATCTCTCCTCAATGCCGTAAGCTATCTCTTCTTCCTCTATTGTTCTCCATCCTCTCAAGACTGTAGGATACTCGACAGAATATCTGACAGCATAGACAAGGCCCTCTCTCTCCACCCGTTTGCTCTCATATTCGTGTTTGGTGGCTTTAACGCCCATCATACCAAGTGGCTCGAGAATGCTACTACTGGCCAGGCAGGCATTCAAACACTTAATTTCTCAATTTCTCAATCCCTCATGCAGATAGTTAACTTCACCACGCGTTTTGCCCTCAACCTGGAAGGTAAGGCCTCCCTTATCGAATTGTGTTTTACCTCCATCCCCGAATCTTGTAGCGCCACGCAGCCCTACCCTTTTGTAACTCCGATCATGCTGTAGTATCTGTTAACATTTCCTTCAACTCCACACCTCGCAAAAAAACTCCGATCACTAGAACCTCGTTCTACTATGAACGAGCGTATTGGGACTCGTTCCGTGACTTCCTCCGCGATGTCCCCTGAGGTGTTGTCTTTACACTGCCTGCCCAAGAATGTGCTTCTGAGGTCTCATCCTGGGTTAAAGCTGGAATCGACGATTTCATCCCCTCAAGGAAATTTAAGGTCAAGTCGTATTCCTCCCCCTGGTTCTCCGCTGCTTACTCAGCCGCCATTGCCCATAGGAACTACTTTTTCACCCATTTCGTAGCGACATGTCGGACTGCAATAGACGTCTCTTTGCCTCCGCCCGTAATGTGTGTAAGCGTCTCCTCAACGAAGCTAAGTCAATATTAGCTGCTCGGATGAAGTGGCGTATTGCATCTCGCAAATTTGGCTTATTATTGGCGTCTCTGCAAGAGCGTCCTGAACAATAGAAAACCCTCCATACCTCCTTTGTTCCACCAGTTCGAGGTCCTGACCTCCTGTATCAACAAGGCTGATTGCTTTGCTCGGAAAGTCTCATTTAATTCAACGCTCGACTCCTCCGGTTTACCCATACCAGACTTCCCTCTAAGAACCGAGGCCCTATTGAGCAGGTCACACATAACCCCGTCATTGGTATTGGGAATTATCTCCAATTTAGACCCCCACAAGGCTAGTGGTGGAGATGCCATACCAGCCATTGTTTTGAAGAAATGCGCACCTGAGCTAGCGCCCGTCCTCTCTAAACTATATAATTACTGCCTCAAGGAATCCTGTTTCCTGACTGCTGGAAGTCCATTGTTCCTGTCCTTAAGAACTCTGGAGACCCCTCTGACCCATCTAATTACCGTCCTATTAGTCTCCTACTCCTCTTCGGCAAAGTCTTCGAAGCCCTAATAAACGCCGAAGTGGTTACCCACCTTACCTCACACGACCTGCTCTCAGACAAGCAATATGGTTTCCGCTACGCCCGATCTACAGCTCATGTGCTTACGGTCATCACTGAAACCGTCTACCAAGCCCTTCAAAATAACGGTGAGGCTCGTGCCGTGGTCCTAGACATCTCCAAAGCGTTTGATAGGGTTTGGCATGCCGGCCTTCTTCGCAAACTCCAGGGTTATGGTATTACAGTTTGACCTAATACAATCATTCCTCTCAAACCGTGAATTGAAGGTCGTTCTCAACGGATTCTCCTCCAGTTCCTATCCCACGAACGCAGGTGTTCCCCAAGGCTCCATCCTTGGCCCCACTCTATTCTTTATTTTCATCAACGATTTGCCTGACGCCATAGATTCCCAAGTTGGCATCTACGCGGGCAGCACTATAATTTATCCTGCCTCAAAAACAAATCTAGTGTCGGTGACAAAACTAACCTGGCCGATCGTCTTGAAATGAACCTCCAATCGGTTGTTAATTGGGGAAAGAATTGGCGGGTCAACTGTAACACCTCAAAAACTAAACGACTCTCTATTAATCACCACAGATATCCTCCCCCCCATTAGAATGTCTGATAGTCAACTTCTTGAGAGGAACTCTCTGCGTCTGCTCGGTCTCACGTTGACTGCTGACCTGAGATGGAACAAATACATTGAGTCAATTGCTTCGTCCACCTCGAGGAAAGTTGGCTCTCTGTGCCACGCCAGGAAATTTTTCTCCCCGGAATCGATACTTCAAATATACAAATCAACCATTCGCCCTTGCATGAAGTATTGCTGCCATATATAGTCTGGGGCCCTTTCTGTTTACCTTGGAGTTCTTGACAAGATCCAGTGGCGGATATGTAATATAATTGGCCCTGATCTGGCATCTCGTCTACAGTTGCTTTCTCACAGACGCGCCGTCGCCTCTCTCTGTCTTTTTTACAAATACTTTCATGGTAATTGCTCCGATGAGCTGCTTTCACTGGTTCCCAGACTTCATGAATTCAAGCAACCTACGAGGCTGGCATCCCGCTCTCACCCTTTCACTGTAGAAACATTTAAATGTAAATGTCTCTTCTACTCCAATAGCTTTATACATCGCTCCTCTCGCCTGTGGAACCCCCTTCCCTTTTACTGTTTCCCTGAGAGCTATAATCTCCAACTATTCAAATGTAATGTCCATCGACATCTCCAGTTACCTTGATCTATCCACTATTCTTCTCCTCATCCTTTCTTCTATCACTCCTATCTGATCTTGCTCCAAATCTTCTGCAACCCCCTGCATCCTAGTGGCTTCACGCCTTGCTCGGGGCGTAATGCTTAAAAAAAATTTATATATATATATATATATATATATATATATATATATATATATATATATATATATATATATATATCATTATTTATTTAAAAATATGATTCCAACATGCTACATTCGAGGTCTCATGATTCAAAACAAGAGCCGAAAACTTCAATATAATTATTTGAATTAAATTGAGTTAAAGTAAGCTCTGTTCCATCTTCAAGCCAAATTTTTTTGGGAATAACTTATTTCTGAAATTTACGTGTTTCAATAATATATTGATAATTGAAATCAAAATTTCCATGGTAACAGCCAGGGAGAATTGTTTAAAATAGGTAGGGGTGTTTGGTGTTAATAATTTGTATCACTATAGAGTTACTTTCATAGATGTCAAGTCAGGGTAAGGTGGGTGTGTCTTAATTTAAAAACGGAAGATGTTTTCGCCTAGTCTGGTTTACGTGTGTATGGAGATTTATTTATTATTTTTTATTTTATTTCTTTATGAAAGGGATTTGTGTATATAAAACTGCCGTAACATTTGTTTTTTGACGACTTCATAAAGGGTTAACTTTTTTTGTAGGGTATTTAAACTATTTATTTGGGCTATAGATTATAAAATTTATTTTATTGTATGCTTGTTTTTAGCTAATTATTCAGTGCATAAATTTGATGATGTCGGTAAAACCGTTAACTCATGTCTATTGTTTAATTGTTTATGCTCTACTTTTGTATCGAGCACTATTTTTTAAATATAATAACAAAAATACTAAAGAACTTTGTATTATTTACCTAATCAGATTTTTCCTATTTTCTATATATTCCCCCCCACATATATATATATATATATATATATATATATATATATATATATATATATATATATATATATTATTGTTTCGAGAGCATTTGCACCCATTTTGGACTCAATATATAGGAAACTCCGGTAGGATAATGTATCATTTCCACAGTGGTCTTTTTAGAATTTCCCAAATTATATGTGCCAGTCTTTAAGTAAACAGTCTGAGGATTTTAGAACTAACGTCGGTTTCTCCAAACTTCAACTCTTCGTTAAGTTATTTTTTTAATTAATCAAGACCAGCGCATAGTTAATAATCTATTTTTAGATAATCACTTTTGTATACATAGGTTTCGGCCACTTTTTCTCTAATGTTTTCTGAAATCTTGTTGAAATGAATGTGATGAGTAACTGGCAGGTTGAACTAGGCGCTCTTTTTAATAAATGCCTTGGCCTGTATCCGGTAGATTTTTGCGCCCGGAGACAGAAATTTAACTGTAATTAACTCAATATTTTGCTATATTTTAGCAACCTTTTTTTCTCCGACTTTCCAACTTCGAATAACACTGACAAAAATACCCTAAACAAACCTTTCTCTCTTTTTCAGTTAACAAATAAATGAATTGGCACAATGTAAATGGATTAATAACCGTATTTACCTCTTTTCAAGATCATTTTGCTTTTTTTATAAGAAGATTATTAATCGTCAGTTCGTCTATTCTAGCAGAAGTCTTCATGGAATAAAGCCTAAATGTAAGCTCCTTTCATGAATTTTGGTTCTTCTCAAGAGATCAGGGTTTATATCCCTTATTTTTTTTATAATTAGTAACATGCAGGTTTATTTTAAAATATTCCTCTTAAGTAGAATTAAGAGTAAAGCAACACCATAATTCTGCTGAAAATCCTTCAGGCGGTTTCAAAACTAGAAATATCCGGTTGCTTATATTTTATAAGCCAACTCTGATATCATTGGGTCCAAATTCCTGAGAAATTGTTTGGGAACTATTACGGCGAATAGTATGGATACCACGTTCGTCGGAAATGCTCCCAACTGAGTGTTTGCTGGAGGTGAAAGACAGGCCTATTAGCAAGCAAGAGCCAACACCTAAATTCAGGCAGCTGAATATTTTAGGATTTCATGAATTAACATCTCTCCAGAGGTATTGGAATCAAGTCCTCGATTTGTTTAATGTCACCATGCGATAGTGGGCTCTGCACGTTAGTAGATAAACAAACTATGACATTTGGCACATCAGTGTATTTATACTTACATATATACAGATGGCGGATTTTAAAATTTAAATTATTCATTTTCCGTCAAAGAATTTTATCATTTCACGATTCAATAATTTAATAAATGTTTGTTTCCTTCAATACTATATCATGTATAAAATATTTCTAATTCAAGCATAAGAAGCAACAGATGACCATAGCAACCGCATCAACTTTTCTTTTTAGTTTGTATATCTTTTGTTTTAGCTGATTTTGTGTACATATTTAAGAAAAATTGAACGTTTAAAATCAATGACTTTAATATATGTAAATATATAAGTTACTTTCTTTACTGAAAGAAAAAAAAATCTCATCTGAATTTCAAATATCTATATGATTTATTTCTCTGGAGTAATAAATAAATTATCGATACAGAATGTGGAATCAGCGAACCGAGTTCAAATTCCGGCCTCATCGCTTGCGTAAATTTCAAACTGTTGAGTTGGAAAAGCATGAATTCATCTCTGCTCGCTAAATGTTCGCTACAGATGACAGGAAAGACCAAGCTGTTTAGGCTAGAGTGAGACAATACGTAATTTAAAGCGATGGGAGAGGCAATGTGAAATTCTTCCAATATCTTTCCCAAAAAACATGGCAATTCAAAAAAATTATAAAGAATAGTAATCTGTGAAGAAATATAACATCATTCGTCTAAAAGCAAGCATAAGCAACCTGTCTCGAGCAGTAGGCCAAATGAACTATGACTCACCACAAGGCGAGCTTTGCCCAAAAAGTTTCAACATAATTTTCAAAGTATCAGCTATTTTCACTACAGAAAACCATATGCGTAAGTATACCTTAGAATCGGAGGAACATTTTTATTTTCTGAAAAGATTTTTCTATAATCAAACAAATTGAACTCTTGGTATAATATTAACACATATGACAAGATGATTAGCATACGCCGCTTCGTGTAATTAATTTATAAATTATTCACTTGAAAACAGAAAAAAAGTATACTTTTATACTTCTTCAGAAAAAAAGTGTTATGAATGTTTCCTGTTTCAAAACCGAAAAAATGTTTGCACGTATGATCTACCTTAGTAAAAATCGCCAATAGTTTAAAATGATGAAAACGTTATATTCTCCGAAAGTTTACAAAATTCAAGAAACATTGCATCTTATCGTTATTTATATTTGTGAATAAGTATGAGAGAGTCTGTGAGTGAACAAGTAAAAAAGATGGAAAACGAGATTAGAAACGTTATTTACCTTCGTGAAATTAAGTGTGCAAATTCAGCAGAAAGACTAAAAATGGTCGCAGTTTACCCATGAATATCTTAAAGGGACGTAGTAGTTAAATGTCTAAGTAGATATACAGTGTAACCCGGATATAAGAGACCCGGATATCAGAGAAACCCTGATATAAGAGAGATTTTCACTGGTCCCAAATTAGAGCCATACTTACCTAAACAAAATAGACCAAACCCTGATATAAGAGAAACCCAGATATAAGATACTTCTTTTCCGGTCCCGACAACTCTCTTATATCCGGGTTACACTGTAGTATAATATTTAAATGCACTCTCTTTCTAAAGGTTTATCAATTACTTCTCCTCTTTAATTTTTACGTGTGTTTTCTCTTTTCTGATACACTTCATAACCTCTTACTCCTCCTCTCTCTCTCTCTCATTTTTAATTTCTCTCTTTATCTATGTATTTCAGTTTTCCCCCTCTGTATCTTTCTTTCATTCGATTCATCTCACTGATTCGCTCTTCCAATTTCAATTTCTCTTTCTTTGTCTTTCTCTTCTATTTTTCTCTTTTACTCTATCATTCAGTTTCAATTTTCAGTGTTTCTTTTTCAATTTCCTTCTCTGTCCTCCTCTTTCAATTTTTCTCTCTCTCTATCTTTCAGTTTTCGTCGTGTCTCTTTCTTTTTCAGTTTCTCTTTTCTTCAGTTTATCTCATCGTCACTCCTCTTCAATTTCTGTCCTATTTTTTTCTTTTCTCTTTCTCACTGTGTCTCTCTCTTCAAATTGTGTCTCTTACCCTCACTTTTAATTTCTCTTTTCAATCTCTCTTTTTAATTTGCTCTCTCTGTTCCGCTCTTTCAATTTCTATTACTGTCTCCCTCTATCAGTTTCGTACTCTATCGCTTTCAATTTTGCTCACTTGTCACTCTCTTTCAATTTTTCCATCCCCCTCTCATTTTCTCTCTCTTTCACTTTCCGGCTCTTTCAATTGCTACTTTTAGTTCATTTTATTCTTGGATTAAAGTCTTTTAAGCAAAAGCTTATCCTGCTTTTGTAGCTTAACAACACGACTGATGCTACCATCTCGAACATTTATTAATTAAAATACCATAAGTATTCAGTGTCTAAACAAATGTTATTTCATTCGGATAATATTCAGGAAGCAGTTCATGTAAATATTTAAACGCAATGAAAAATCCTTTCCTAATGTATAAATAAAATTATGTTCTTAGTTTATAACTAAAATGGAATTGCAAGATTACTTAAATAAATCCATCGTTCTAAAAAGTATGGATAAAAAACGTAAGAAAAAAAACTGGATTGTTTACCTGTCTCTATTTCTGAGATGAAATATTTTAACTATTTACAACGTTCGGACTGTTGTCCTCATCTTTATTTCAATATATATTCACGACTTTGCGGCTGTTGTACATTGGAATTTCAAAAAGAACCCTTTATTTAATCCATAAAATTAGATTTGTATAATTCCACATGCCATGGCTTTTTCTTTTTTTTTTTTTTTGTATATCTCAGTTTTAGTTATTAGGTTGGTGCAAAAATAATGTCGTTTTCTCACATATGTTACTTTTATATATGATTTCTGAATTACTTCATTGATATATATAGCCATGTTATATATCATTTTGAAGCGCGTTTTTCGCTCTATCGAATCGTGTTATTCTTTACCGTTCTTAATCTCTTCATTCATTTTTTGCAGGCTTTTCGACATCCGCACGATTTTCTTGTTCCAGTTCAAACTAGGCCGAAAAGCTGCCGAGACATCTCGTGATATCAATGATGCGTTTAGCCCAGGAACCACTAACGAACGTGTGGCACAACGTTGGTTCAAGAAATTTCACAATGGTGATGAGAGCCTCGAAGATGAAGACGGTCGCGGCTGGCCAACTGCGGTTGATAACGAACATTTGAAAGCCTTAATTGAAGCCGATCCTCGCAAAACCACACGAGAATTTGCTGTTGAACTCGAGGTCGACCACTCAACAGTCGTTTGCCATTTAAAGCAAATAGGGAAGTCAAAAAAGTTGGATAAATGGGTGAACGATAATCAAAAATATCGTCAAAAAATGACATTATTTTTGCACCAACCTAATAATTTGCTTTAGTGACTCAACTTTCAAAATTATTGTTCCCTCTACGCGGTGAGGTATTTAACTCATAGCTCTTTGGCTCAAGTCAAAATCAACCTCCATTGAGGGTTCGGTTCGAAATTCCAATGTATATCACCTGAACAAGGTCATCGCGTACAACGGACGAAGCGTCGTGAATATGAAAATAAGGATGAAGACAACAGTGCGAACAATGTAAATAGGGATTGTTTATGTATGGGTAATCTTATGAAATCATATTTCCTCCGTATTTTTTCTAAATCCAGCGGCAGTCATTAATCTCTCATATCATATTGGATATCTACTTGCCGCTTCCCGCAGGCAGGATGAGACACCAGGTTAGTTTAATGGGGGAAGCCCAAGCGCGTGAACAGGTCTCAGCATAGCCCAGTCCTTGGTTGCGTTGATATAGGTAGTAATATCGAACACCCTCCTCTTTAGTGCAATGACGGAGGTTCACTCGCGGGCAGCTATTCACCGGTACTGAGCACCACTGAATATTTTTGATTGCGCTTTGCTTGAAGACTAGGACACAACTGAGACATGCTAAACTATCCACAAGATCTCACAAGACACGCTTATCGTATTCTCCCCCTCCCATTACTGCTTGGGTACTTATATAATCGCTATGACATCTATGCTGAATGGGCAGTCATTTACATATCAGTATGGATAAACGTAAAAAATATGTCTCTCTCTCTCTCTCTCTCTCTCTCTCTCTCTCTATATATATATATATATATATATATATATATATATATATATATATATAAATATATATATATATATATATATATATATGAAATGCATTGTTTGTCCATATATCCTTTTTATAGTTCGCACATGTACTACACTGATTCTATGTAGAAGCGACATTTTGATCAAAGCTGATGATGGTATGAAATGTTGCTAAATATGTAAATATCTTCGTTCATTTTGTTGGTAACTATTTTAGTTATAATATAGATAAATAAACTTTAATCGATCAAGCAGAAGCTGGTGAATGTGGTTTGTAGCTTTAATTTCACGTATTTCTTCATTATAAGACATCAATTATTATCCCATTATAAAACGACAACCGTATAAAAACTCAACTATGAAGTGACACTTGAGAAATACTTGTAAAATATTTCTTCTTCTTCTCAGCAAGCGACTATATGTTGAACAATAACAATTGGAACACAACAGGACTAAAAATGTTTAAACCTTCCGTTTATTTCCCCCTGGTAACCAATTTTTATTCAGCGATCAAATTTCCGAAATCAGGAATCGAGTAACACAGCGTAAAAGATTTTCGAAGTTTCTCCAAATGCTAAATGCCAATAATGGTAAATGCAGACCCATTTGACAAGGCTGATGGCGTTTTCCTCTTCGGAGCAATTTGATTTTACCATGGAAACGAATTTAGCTCAAGTGGCTGAGCAAGAAAGTAGCAATCAGGAATATTTGATTTAGTACCTACTTGCAGAAAGGCGTCAGTGATTTCCTTACTGCAGGAGCGAATTTCTCCCCTTTTGCAGAATAAGACACAAACTCATTGACTCATGTCAAGGAAAGCGGCAAAGTGTTTCGCGTAAACCGACAAACAAAAGAAAATAGTCAAACGTCAGATGCTAAGAAGGTAGAGAGATAAGTAAGCTGTCGTATGGACTTTCCCAAAGGGGATGTAATCGAGAATTTTCAATATAACCGAAATTATTATGATTGTTCTTGTAGTTTATTGCATTAGATTTACGTTATTTTGTCTTTCACATTGCATCTATGGAAGAAGTCCTATAACTTTAACCTGAACAAATATACATTTAACTGAAGAGTACATAATACAATTAAGCAGGACAAACTAGGACCTATGCTCTCATGATACCCCTTTGTGATAATGATAAGGACAAAAATACAAATATAAAACATGAAAATAAGGGAAACTCGATGTGGTATAATGGTTAGCATGTTTGCCTCGCTAGATGCATGAGTAGTGCGTTCGATCAAAACACGGTGTTTTAAACTTTTGGCCTTGTGCCACATTTAAGATATGCTCTGTAGATTCCAGAAAATCTGATAGAAATGTAGTCTTGTATCAAGTACAAATGCTCGCAGTATAAAAAATTAAAAAAAAAAAAAGGAAATTATCTGTTAAGTCACCTCAAAATATTAATTTACCCCCAAATAAAAAGAATTAGTATTTACTAACATTCACACCAAGGTCATACCATTGCATACCGGTTGGGTTGACCTTTGCGATCACTCTAAATGATCGCTCAGTTGCGTTATTTCTAAGGGGGGAAGGCGGCCTACTTTCGCCGATAAACAAGCCAAAAACATTTTTTTAATTGTAGAAACATTTCCTTGTAATTATTAGGTTGGTGCAAAAATAATGATTAATAATGTCGTTTTTTGACGTATTTTTAACGTCAAAAAATGACATTATTACGTCATTATTTTTGCACCAACCTAATGCCTCGAATATCTTCTGCACTTACTTCCTTATTTTTGTTAAGTTTTCATTCTGAGGGATGGAGTTGTTGAGAGGTACGCTAAATAAATTTTAATTTAAAATTTATAATTTCAAAACAGTGCAAAAAATTTAATAAAAAACAAACTTCGATTTAAAATTTATAATTTCTTCGGGTGAATTAATATTTACAATAAGTAACTTTACATGATTTGGGTGGGGAATTTACAGAGGAGATCTTTATTTCAATTCCCTCATTTCCGGTTTTTAAACAGGATAAATTTCGCCTCTGCACGATTGTTTTATTCAAAGATTATTTCAAAATTCTCACCGGCAATATTCCGAACGTTACTTGTATTTGTTAGCAAATATGTTAACATAAACGTTATACTGTGTAACCCGGATATAAGAGAGTTGTCGGGACCGGAGAAGAAATCTCTTATATCCGGGTTTGGTCTATTTTGTTTAGGTAAGTATGACTCTAATTTGGGACCAGATAAAATCTCTCTTATATCCGAGTTTCTCTTATATCCGGGTTTCTTATATCCGGGTTATACTGTATTTCATTTCGATGATGGCAGAAACCAAAAGAAAACTGCAAGATATTTGAGACAATGTTGTAAAGAAGATCAAGTAAGGACCAAACATCAATTATAAGAAGAACAAACGTATAATCGTCAGGAAGAGGAAAAGATCAGGATGCTAGCTACGAATGCAAAATCAAGCAAATACACAAATATAGCGTGCGATGGAATCTCCTGCAATTTTTCTGGACGGTCTTCTTGCTTAAGTTGGTGAATGATGCCATAATCCTTACCTCCATTTAATCTTTGGTGTTAGAAGCAGTTTCTTTTTTTTTTTTTGGTTTCTCGCTCAACTGCGCCCCACACATAATGATCAAAGGGTTTGCAGTCTGGGGAGTTAGGTCAGATGTAATGGGTGATGTGGTCGCAGAAAATGTCTGGCAGTCATGACCTGATTCTCTTGTTTGTGTGGCATGGTTCAAAGTCCTATTGGCAGACATAGTCTTTGCCAGCAGCCACCTTCATGACCCAGGACATCACTACCTCACCAAGGCACTTAATCTAGGCCTTCGTATTGAGTCTGAGTGGAAAGATGGATGGAGGTATAACATCGCCATCATTAGAAATCACTCCAATCATAATTAGACATATCCAACTTTTTCTAAATCCTCTGCACTGTCCTCAGATTGACATCCAAACTCTCTGAAATGTTCGTATTGAAGAATTCGGCGCGAATTCCAAACAGTAGAGTATGCCGTGTCTAAATTTCTGGCGGACTGACTTGCATTATAATGTTCTTTTTCTCAAGAAAACATAAAATGAAGATAATTTACCCATCGCACTTCGTATACCTATTTGTTAAAGTTTTTTTTTCTTATTGATTAATTCGTTTTCTTCAACTTATCAACACTACGCAAGTTATTTAAAGCCAGAAAATATTTTTAGATTTCAACAATTTTTTTTAGTTAATTGTGATTCAGTCATACAAGCTGGGGGAAGAGGAGGTGGATTCATACCTTTCCCAGCGGTATTTGTACGTAAGTGAATAAAACAAACCCGAATGGAATTGGAACCCCGCTCTTGAAGCGGTCACCCATCAAGTTAATGACCAGGCTTGACGCTGCTTAACTTCGTCGTGCGTACGGAAACGGCTGTTTCAGCTTTTAATAGATTTAGAATGTTACACTGAAATCTGCTTAGGCAAAGGAATAGCGAAATTTGTCTTCCAAAATCTCAACAAAGTATTAAGACGTCAGAAAATTTATTTTGAAACAAAGGAAAGTGAGATGAAATGCTATGTAATAAGAATATATAGCAGAGATCGCAGAAAATTTTTCTCATAGATGAAGAGGATAATGGAGTCAACAGATATTTGATTCTACAGAAGGATGCTGAGAATGCTATGGATCGAGCATGTGAACAATAAGGACATCTTAATAAAAATTAAAAAAGAACACTTAAACTCATAAAGAGGGTTGGAATTCATTAGACATATAACGAGAGAAGAGTTCTTGAATTTGATTCTCCATCAAATGTCAGAGGTTAAAAAAAAAGAAACAGCGAATACCTATCTACAGTGATTGGGTAATTTGATGGTAGAACAAGGAGTCAGTGGGATAGTAAAAAGAGAAACGTTGCTAAGTGGTTCAGATGATGGGAAGTTGGGGAGAGCTATAAGTGGAGTGGCATATAAAAGATGACCTAGAAGTAATTCATATATCTATTACTTTTAAAGTAATTCCGTAGATTTTCCTAACAGTTCTATTAACTATTAGCGTAAGTTCTATGATGAAGGTTTCTTCTATCACACGTGTCGCTTGCAGAACTCACTTCCAGTTCCTTGCTTCCCATACAAATTTGTCCTTCAAAATTTATATGCAATGTCAGACATCATCATCTGTCTTCTTAAATGTTGTTCTTTTATTGTTCTTTCTCCTTAATAGAGATTTCTTCTCATATTCTTTTACACTCAATAACCCCTTGCGTTTTAGTAGCTTTATTGATTTACTTCGGGTAAATGGATTAAAATAGTTGATAACAATTTATAATAAATTAACAATTTAATAAAAATTTAGATTCCTTGTTCTTAGCAATGAGATTATTTTGTAATCGATATTACCACAAGCAAGGCAGTAAATCCACTAAGATACAAAGAGTTAAAGGGTGTGAAGGAATTAGGAAGAGAGACATTAATAATGAGCGGGAAGAGGAACGAGTAATCAGGAGGACAGTAGATAGTGATTGACATTGCATTTAAATTTTTACAGATTAAAGGTGCCTGGAAAGTATTGAACCGAAAGGGAATTCCACAAGTGAGGAATGCAAGAAATTAGTGTTAACATAGAACTTACGGTTACATGTAGCCAACTCAGCTGTAAATTGATGCAATCTTCACACCAGTCTATTACTGCGCTTAAATTCAAAAGGTCTAGCAACCATAGTGAAGCTCTCATCGAAACAATTACCATGAAAGTATTTATAGAAAAGGCACAGACAAGCAACATTACGGCGGTAGGAAAGTGACTGAATCTAAGCCGCCAGATTAGGACAAATATTTCCTTTAATTTTATATGCGAAAATCACTTAACAATTTCTTCATATATATAATTTCATTTACAAACTTTCCACATGATAAATAGCTTAATTTCCTTGTCATATAAAAGCTTTGAGATATGATTTCGGCAGAACTGACAATTAATTCGAGTGGGCACTCCCCGTCGATATTCACCATTAAATACAGTTCCGCAGTTATTTATCATGTGATACGCAGAAAACGATTCAACACTTGATTTTACTTTATTTGCAACAATTTACATTCTTATTTCACTGATAGATTCATTGTTGGAAAGTGTTTTTATTTCTATTTAAGAAAAAATAGATTCTTTCAGAATATTAAGTATCGACAAAGAATCTTCATCAAAGGAATGGTTTTATTAAACTGAAAATATAAAAGAATCATGCATACAAAAACATTAATCGCAATAAACATTTATTATTAAACTATTTCATCACATTTGCTTCAAATGCAGTGTTGTGATATGTGGTCTGGCAAGACACAACACTTAACTCGACAGATTCAGTTGTGATAGAAGTATCCAATACTCATCTTTGTCTTTGCCTGGTCACTGCAATAGTATTATCTTCTTTCTCGACTATTACCCAAGACTACTTATCATGAACAGGTCAGTCTATTCTGGTAAGCAGGGTACATGGTTCTAAACACAAGAGGTTGCATTTTATAAAAAAACGTTAAAATTACCGAAATAAAAGGATTGTTACTATCATCCTCGATGTGTTATTGTTATGGTCCAAGTTCCTTGTACGACGGTGAATGTCCAAGGTTAGAACCAATGAAAGAATAACACGAACACAGGTATGGAAAACAAAAATATATTACAAACAGAAATATAATACAAAAGAAGTAGAACTATTAGTGATGACTATCAGATTTGGTTAGAGTGAACTATGTTGTCTCGACTAGTATCACTATTCCAATGTCCTTACAATATGCTCTCAATTATCTCTCCTCGTCTTACAATCTCCTCATACCTCTTGAGAGGCGCAGTATTTATAATGTCAGGAATAGTCCATTATTATTATGGGTAAGTTCCCATAACAGTTATTTATAATTGTTTATAGACAATTCTTTAGTAAAAACAAAAAAGTTTATATTGGTATTATTTACGAGTTAGTGTTTCATGATATACCCAGTGTTATTTTTGATTTTGCTATCCCCCACTGTATCAAAAATAAGATAATACATAACGGAACCATTTTTACACGCTTTACTCTTCCGACCAGAATCATGCTTATCGTCACTGTTCAGCTGATGTGACCACCAGTTTTCCTCAGCTTTTTGTCTTCGTGCCCGCTAACTACAGAATGTGGAAATGAATTCTTTATTTAACCTACAGGAGTAATATATTCTCATTCGGCTTTCCGTATCCTGCGGATATTCCATATCAGATAACACTCACCAGTGTTATTAATCTTTGCATTTTATCTAATGGGCCATTTCCATACTACAACTGACTCGTAATCCAGACATGTTAGAACCAACGTTTTAATCTACTCCACCGTTCGTTGGATGGACAATCTATTCTTGAAATTCTGGCAACTTAAACCTTATCTTCCTGTTCAGGGGATTTATGAGAGTCTTGACTCACTGAGTGTATTCTTTTGAGTGTCTTTCCTTCTTTCAGTCAGAAGCTTCCAGATCTTATTCACTTTTATATTAAATCTACCGGGGGCGTCATTTATAATTGTTTATTTTCACTAATTCCCTCAGGTGTTTTATACTATTTTTACATTTCTGTTCTCTTAACGCCATTCAATAGGTGATGGTAAACAAATTTTCCATCCATATAGGATCAGCCACGCCTAATTTCATTGTATTTCCATGGATAGCAGGTTTTGGTTTTTCTTCTACCAACGCATTTTGGGACTTCATTGATATTAGGTTGGTGCAAAAATAATGACGTAATAATGTCGTTTTTTGACGTATTTTTTACGTCAAAAAACGACATTATTACGTCATTATTTTTGCAACAACCTAATACAAATGCAGGGGATTGAATACATTACCATGTTTGGTTATGTCCTCTTCTGAGGTGGGGGTTGTTTCAAGATATCTTTGAAATTTTAAATTGCTTTTAGATACCATAGGTATGCAGTATGATATACACCTCCTTTAAATAAACTAATTTATACGCTATATCTCTGCCCATGCTTGTGGAAGCTGAAATTATACTTCCATGGTATTTATTACCTTTAAGGTTATCATATGTTGACATGTGCCATTTATGATTTGGGCCCTATCTTGTCGGCAACGAATGATTTATTTCTTGACACGAAAAAATGATTCGGGTAATTGTCCAGTGAATGCTGACTTACGATATACTAATGTTTGCAAACCATCTTCTGCGTGAGTTGATAGTACATCGAGGAAGGCCGTTTTTTGCTTTGTGAACTATATGTTTAAGCTGTCTTTACACATCTTCTTGATAGGGCCGACATTTGGAAGATTAGGTTTCCTGTCTATCCTACGTGATTGGTTTTAATGGCGACCCTTATTATAAACATTTTCTCGAAGCATTGCATGCATTTGTTTGCCATTACTGGAAATAGTGGAGAGCCCATGAATATTGTAAGTATAATGCTGTATCTCAAATATTCCGACGAAAGAAGACATTTTTATCATGTTTTGAATAAAATACATGGAAAGGTCAAGATTATCTCTTCAAAAGAAATGATTAATAAGAAAATGCATTAAGTACGCATTGAATATTATTACTAATATGCAGAATACTTTTTGAAACATATATTCAAAACATATTAATTATCTACAGTCGTTTTATAACTTTGTTTTGCGTGAGAAATATTTCTAAAAAAATATGAAAGTGGAAAACGGATTAGAAAAGGAGTTGCATAAATATTAAACATTTTCAAAATTATTTCAACACAGTGAGTGATTAAATATAAGTCTTAACATATACTTATTAAAAGCCTGCTTGACTCTCTGTAAGTTAGTACATGTATTTTGCCTTGCCATGCCTCAGATAATTAATGGACCATTCCGTTTTGATTGCAAGGAAAGGAGTGAGATAGTGATATATCCGAGAAGCTGTTTGGATTTAGAAAGAAAAAGAAAGTATGGATAAAAAGAAAGAGAAGCTAAAGGAAGCGACCGATAATACTCTCATGTGTTTACAGTCTGCTTTACGAAAATGGAAATCTTGTTAATTTTGAATGTTTACATTTGTACCCTCTTACATCTTTAAAATATCATGCATTCGTACACGATTTTTAATGCAATAACGTAGCATTTTTTTTTAAACTCTAAGTTTTACCTGTCCATCAACAGAACTATCCCTGATAATTTATTATCTTGGAACTCGTAACGATCTTATTCTATTTTTAGCTTAAGAATGTAGTATTCACCAGAAAATTCAAATATAATTCCTCAGAAAATTCAAATATTCAAATACAGCTAGTCAATGTATAAATTTTGTATCTTATGCATGAAACAAGTGGGTATATTTTACGTTGAAAGAATGTTTTTTCAATAAAATATTTTAGATTATTATGTTTTTATTTGCAGAATTAAAACGTCATTGAAATAAAATACATTTTGGATATAACTAAATGAATGCATGCAAAAATGAAATAACTAAATATAATTTAATTTTCCTTGAATATTATTCCTGGAAACTTTTCAACAGGAGAGGAACCCGTTGCGCTTTCTAGGACGAACGTTCTCTGCTGATATGAAGAGGAACTATTTATTGAATCACTTGCACGAGGGAAATATATTTATTGTGTCGTGTTAGATAATTTATATCTCGAGAATCTATTTTACATATTAATATGTCTACCCGTCATCCATATTTAGAAAATTGCTGTCACATATGGTCTGGTAATATGCTATGTATTTAGAGATTCTGAATAAAATACGAAGAAGAAACTGAAATACTATTGGTCCTGACCTGGCATCTCGGATTCAGTCAGTTTCTGAGTAGCGTAATGTAGCTTCCATTGCATTTTCTATAAATAATTTCATGCTAATTCTTTTGATGAACTTTTCACTATAGTAGCTAGATTTATCAATTTAAGCGCAGTACTAAATTGACAACAAAGTTTCATCATTTTACGTTTGAATTGGCTAGATACAAACATAAGTTCTTTGCTAACAGTTTCTCCATTCACACTTCTTGTCTGTGGAACACTCTTCAGACATTGCTTTCCAGCCAACTTTGATCTTCAAAAATTTAAATGCAATGTCAATCGTTATCTACTGTCTTCTTGATTCCTCTTCTTTTATTGTTCTCGCTCCTTACTCATGTTTTCTTTTTCTTATTCTTAGTAACCCCTTCTGTCTTAGTGGCTTTATTAGTCAACTTTAATATTCAAAGATTTAAATGCAATGTCAATCGTTATCTACTGTCTTCTTGATTCCTCTTCTTTTATTGTTCTCGCTCCTTACTAATGTTTTCTTTTTCTTATTCTTAGTAACCCCTTCTGACTTAGTGGCTTTATTAGTCAACTTTAATATTCAAAGATTTAAATGCAATGTCAATCGTTATCTACTGTCTTCTTGATTCCTCTTCTTTTATTGTTCTCGCCCCTTACTAATGTTTTCTTTTTCTTATTCTTAGTAACCCCTTCTGATTTAGTGGCTTTATTAGTCAACTTTAATATTCAAAGATTTAAATGCAATGTAAATCGTTATCTACTGTCTTCTTGATTCCTCTTCTTTTATTGTTCTCACTCCTTACTAATGTTTTGTTTTTCTTATTCTTAGTAACCCCTTCTGACTTAGTGGCTTTATTAGTCAACTTTAATATTCAAAGATTTAAATGCAATGTAAATCGTTATCTACTGTCTTCTTGATTCCTCTTCTTTTATTGTGCTCGCTCCTTACTAATGTTTTCTTTTTCTTATTCTTAGTAACCCCTTCTGACTTAGTGGCTTCATTAGTCAACTTTAATATTCAAAGATTTAAATGCAATGTAAATCGTTATCTACTGTCTTCTTGATTCCTCTTCTTTAATTGCTCTCGCTCCTTACTAATGTTTTCTTTTTCTTATTCTTAGTAACCCCTTCTATCTTAGTGGCTTTATTAGTCAACTTTAATATTCAAAGATTTAAATGCAATGTCAATCGTTATCTACTGTCTCCTTGATTCCTCTTCTTTTATTGTTCTCGCTCCTTACTAATGTTTTCTTTTTCTTATTCTTAGTAACCCCTTCTGACTTAGTGGCTTTATTAGTCAACTTTAATATTCAAAGATTTAAATGCAATGTAAATCGTTATCTACTGTCTCCTTGATTCCTCTTCTTTTATTGTTCTCGCTCCTTACTAATGTTTTCTTTTTCTTATTCTTAGTAACCCCTTCTGACTTAGTGGCTTTATTAGTCAACTTTAATATTCAAAGATTTAAATGCAATGTAAATCGTTATCTACTGTCTTCTTGATTCCTCTTCTTTAATTGCTCTCGCTCCTTACTAATGTTTTCTTTTTCTTATTCTTAGTAACCCCTTCTGACTTAGTGGCTTTATTAGTCAACTTTAATATTCAAAGATTTAAATGCAATGTAAATCGTTATCTACTGTCTTCTTGATTCCTCTTCTTTAATTGCTCTCGCTCCTTACTAATGTTTTATTTTTCTTATTCTTAATAACCCCTTCTGACTTAGTGGCTTTATTAGTCAACTTTAATATTCAAAGATTTAAATGCAATGTCAATCGTTATCTACTGTCTTCTTGATTCCTCTTCTTTAATTGTTCTCGCTCCTTACTAATGTTTTCTTTTTCTTATTCTTAGTAACCCCTTCTGAATTAGTGGCTTTATTAGTCAAATTTAATATTCAAAGATTTAAATGCAATGTAAATCGTTATCCACTGTCTTCTTGATTCCTCTTCTTTTATTGTTCTCGCTCCTTACTAATGTTTTCTTTTTCTTATTCTTAGTAACCCTTTCTGACTTAGTGGCTTTATTAGTCAACTTTAATATTCAAAGATTTAAATGCAATGTAAATCGTTATCCACTGTCTTCTTGATTCCTCTTCTTTTATTGTTCTCGCTCCTTACTAATGTTTTCTTTTTCTTATTCTTAGTAACCCCTTCTATCTTAGTGGCTTTATTAGTCAACTTTAATATTCAAAGATTTAAATGCAATGTCAATCGTTATCTACTGTCTTCTTGATTCCTCTTCTTTTATTGTGCTCGCTCCTTACTCATGTTTTCTTTTTCTTATTCTTAGTAACCCCTTCTATCTTAGTGGCTTTATTAGTCAACTTTAATATTCAAAGATTTAAATGCAATGTCAATCGTTATCTACTGTCTCCTTGATTCCTCTTCTTTTATTGTTCTCGCTCCTTACTAATGTTTTCTTTTTCTTATTCTTAGTAACCCCTTCTGACTTAGTGGCTTTATTAGTCAACTTTAATATTCAAAGATTTAAATGCAATGTCAATCGTTATCTACTGTCTTCTTGATTCCTCTTCTTTTATTGTTCTCGCCCCTTACTAATGTTTTCTTTTTCTTATTCTTAGTAACCCCTTCTGACTTAGTGGCTTTATTAGTCAACTTTAATATTCAAAGATTTAAATGCAATGTCAATCGTTATCTACTGTCTTCTTGATTCCTCTTCTTTTATTGTTCTCGCTCCTTACTAATGTTTTCTTTTTCTTATTCTTAGTAACCCCTTCTGACTTAGTGGCTTTATTAGTCAACTTTAATATTCAAAGATTTAAATGCAATGTAAATCGTTATCTACTGTCTCCTTGATTCCTCTTCTTTAATTGCTCTCGCTCCTTACTAATGTTTTCTTTTTCTAATTCTTAGTAACCCCTTCTATCTTAGTGGCTTTATTAGTCAACTTTAATATTCAAAGATTTAAATGCAATGTCAATCGTTATCTACTGTCTCCTTGATTCCTCTTCTTTTATTGTTCTCGCTCCTTACTAATGTTTTCTTTTTCTTATTCTTAGTAACCCCTTCTGACTTAGTGGCTTTATTAGTCAACTTTAATATTCAAAGATTTAAATGCAATGTAAATCGTTATCTACTGTCTCATTGATTCCTCTTCTTTAATTGCTCTCGCTCCTTACTAATGTTTTCTTTTTCTAATTCTTAGTAACCCCTTCTATCTTAGTGGCTTTATTAGTCAACTTTAATATTCAAAGATTTAAATGCAATGTCAATCGTTATCTACTGTCTCCTTGATTCCTCTTCTTTTATTGTTCTCGCTCCTTACTAATGTTTTCTTTTTCTTATTCTTAGTAACCCCTTCTGACTTAGTGGCTTTATTAGTCAACTTTAATATTCAAAGATTTAAATGCAATGTAAATCGTTATCTGCTGTCTCCTTGATTCCTCTTCTTTTATTGTTCCCGCTCCTTACTAATGTTTTCTTTTTCTTATTCTTAGTAACCCCTTCTGACTTAGTGGCTTTATTAGTCAACTTTAATATTAAAAGATTTAAATGCAATGTAAATCGGTATCTACTGTCTTCTTGATTCCTCTTCTTTTATTGTTCTCACTCCTTACTAATGTTTTGTTTTTCTTATTCTTAGTAACCCCTTCTGACTTAGTGGCTTTATTAGTCAACTTTAATATTCAAAGATTTAAATGCAATGTAAATCGTTATCTACTGTCTTCTTGATTCCTCTTCTTTTATTGTGCTCGCTCCTTACTCATGTTTTCTTTTTCTTATTCTTAGTAACCCGTTCTGACTTAGTGGCTTTATTAGTCAACTTTAATATTCAAAGATTTAAATGCAATGTAAATCGTTATCTACTGTCTTCTTGATTCCTCTTCTTTAATTGCTCTCGCGCCTTACTAATGTTTTCTTTTTCTTATTCTTAGTAACCCCTTCTGACTTAGTGGCTTTATTAGTCAACTTTAATATTCAAAGATTTAAATGCAATGTCAATCGTTATCTACTGTCTTCTTGATTCCTCTTCTTTTATTGTTCTCGCTCCTTACTAATGTTTTCTTTTTCTTATTCTTAGTACCCCCTTCTATCTTAGTGGCTTTATTAGTCAACTTTAATATTCAAAGATTTAAATGCAATGTCAATCGTTATCTACTGTCTCCTTGATTCCTCTTCTTTTATTGTTCTCGCTCCTTACTAATGTTTTCTTTTTCTTATTCTTAGTAACCCCTTCTGACTTAGTGGCTTTATTAGTCAACTTTAATATTCAAAGATTTAAATTCAATGTAAATCGTTATCTACTGTCTTCTTGATTCCTCTTCTTTAATTGCTCTCGCTCCTTACTAATGTTTTCTTTTTCTTATTCTTAGTAACCCCTTCTGACTTAGTGGCTTTATTAGTCAACTTTAATATTCAAAGATTTAAATGCAATGTAAATCGTTATCTACTGTCTTCTTGATTCCTCTTCTTTAATTGCTCTCGCTCCTTACTAATGTTTTATTTTTCTTATTCTTAATAACCCCTTCTGACTTAGTGGCTTTATTAGTCAACTTTAATATTCAAAGATTTAAATGCAATGTCAATCGTTATCTACTGTCTTCTTGATTCCTCTTCTTTAATTGCTCTCGCTCCTTACTAATGTTTTCTTTTTCTTATTCTTAGTAACCCCTTCTGACTTAGTGGCTTTATTAGTCAACTTTAATATTCAAAGATTTAAATGCAATGTAAATCGTTATCCACTGTCTTCTTGATTCCTCTTCTTTTATTGTTCTCGCTCCTTACTAATGTTTTCTTTTTCTTATTCTTAGTAACCCCTTCTGACTTAGTGGCTTTATTAGTCAACTTTAATATTCAAAGATTTAAATGCAATGTAAATCGTTATCCACTGTCTTCTTGATTCCTCTTCTTTAATTGCTCTCGCTCCTTACTAATGTTTTCTTTTTCTTATTCTTAGTAACCCCTTCTGACTTAGTGGCTTTATTAGTCAACTTTAATATTCAAAGATTTAAATGCAATGTAAATCGTTATCTACTGTCTTCTTGATTCCTCTTCTTTAATTGTTCTCGCTCCTTACTAATGTTTTCTTTTTCTTATTCTTAGTAACCCCTTCTGACTTAGTGGCTTTATTAGTCAACTTTAATATTCAAAGATTTAAATGCAATGTAAATCGTTATCCACTGTCTTCTTGATTCCTCTTCTTTTATTGTTCTCGCTCCTTACTAATGTTTTCTTTTTCTTATTCTTAGTAACCCCTTCTGACTTAGTGGCTTTATTAGTCAACTTTAATATTCAAAGATTTAAATGCAATGTAAATCGTTATCCACTGTCTTCTTGATTCCTCTTCTTTTATTGTTCTCGCTCCTTACTAATGTTTTCTTTTTCTTATTCTTAGTAACCCCTTCTATCTTAGTGGCTTTATTAGTCAACTTTAATATTCAAAGATTTAAATGCAATGTAAATCGTTATCTACTGTCTTCTTGATTCCTCTTCTTTAATTGCTCTCGCTCCTTACTAATGTTTTATTTTTCTTATTCTTAATAACCCCTTCTGACTTAGTGGCTTTATTAGTCAACTTTAATATTCAAAGATTTAAATGCAATGTCAATCGTTATCTACTGTCTTCTTGATTCCTCTTCTTTAATTGTTCTCGCTCCTTACTAATGTTTTCTTTTTCTTATTCTTAGTAACCCCTTCTGAATTAGTGGCTTTATTAGTCAAATTTAATATTCAAAGATTTAAATGCAATGTAAATCGTTATCCACTGTCTTCTTGATTCCTCTTCTTTTATTGTTCTCGCTCCTTACTAATGTTTTCTTTTTCTTATTCTTAGTAACCCTTTCTGACTTAGTGGCTTTATTAGTCAACTTTAATATTCAAAGATTTAAATGCAATGTAAATCGTTATCCACTGTCTTCTTGATTCCTCTTCTTTTATTGTTCTCGCTCCTTACTAATGTTTTCTTTTTCTTATTCTTAGTAACCCCTTCTATCTTAGTGGCTTTATTAGTCAACTTTAATATTCAAAGATTTAAATGCAATGTCAATCGTTATCTACTGTCTTCTTGATTCCTCTTCTTTTATTGTGCTCGCTCCTTACTCATGTTTTCTTTTTCTTATTCTTAGTAACCCCTTCTATCTTAGTGGCTTTATTAGTCAACTTTAATAATCAAAGATTTAAATGCAATGTCAATCGTTATCTACTGTCTCCTTGATTCCTCTTCTTTTATTGTTCTCGCTCCTTACTAATGTTTTCTTTTTCTTATTCTTAGTAACCCCTTCTGACTTAGTGGCTTTATTAGTCAACTTTAATATTCAAAGATTTAAATGCAATGTCAATCGTTATCTACTGTCTTCTTGATTCCTCTTCTTTTATTGTTCTCGCCCCTTACTAATGTTTTCTTTTTCTTATTCTTAGTAACCCCTTCTGACTTAGTGGCTTTATTAGTCAACTTTAATATTCAAAGATTTAAATGCAATGTCAATCGTTATCTACTGTCTTCTTGATTCCTCTTCTTTTATTGTTCTCGCTCCTTACTAATGTTTTCTTTTTCTTATTCTTAGTAACCCCTTCTGACTTAGTGGCTTTATTAGTCAACTTTAATATTCAAAGATTTAAATGCAATGTAAATCGTTATCTACTGTCTCCTTGATTCCTCTTCTTTAATTGCTCTCGCTCCTTACTAATGTTTTCTTTTTCTAATTCTTAGTAACCCCTTCTATCTTAGTGGCTTTATTAGTCAACTTTAATATTCAAAGATTTAAATGCAATGTCAATCGTTATCTACTGTCTCCTTGATTCCTCTTCTTTTATTGTTCTCGCTCCTTACTAATGTTTTCTTTTTCTTATTCTTAGTAACCCCTTCTGACTTAGTGGCTTTATTAGTCAACTTTAATATTCAAAGATTTAAATGCAATGTAAATCTTTATCTACTGTCTCATTGATTCCTCTTCTTTAATTGCTCTCGCTCCTTACTAATGTTTTCTTTTTCTAATTCTTAGTAACCCCTTCTATCTTAGTGGCTTTATTAGTCAACTTTAATATTCAAAGATTTAAATGCAATGTCAATCGTTATCTACTGTCTCCTTGATTCCTCTTCTTTTATTGTTCTCGCTCCTTACTAATGTTTTCTTTTTCTTATTCTTAGTAACCCCTTCTGACTTAGTGGCTTTATTAGTCAACTTTAATATTCAAAGATTTAAATGCAATGTAAATCGTTATCTGCTGTCTCCTTGATTCCTCTTCTTTTATTGTTCTCGCTCCTTACTAATGTTTTCTTTTTCTTATTCTTAGTAACCCCTTCTGACTTAGTGGCTTTATTAGTCAACTTTAATATTAAAAGATTTAAATGCAATGTAAATCGGTATCTACTGTCTTCTTGATTCCTCTTCTTTTATTGTTCTCACTCCTTACTAATGTTTTGTTTTTCTTATTCTTAGTAACCCCTTCTGACTTAGTGGCTTTATTAGTCAACTTTAATATTCAAAGATTTAAATGCAATGTAAATCGTTATCTACTGTCTTCTTGATTCCTCTTCTTTTATTGTGCTCGCTCCTTACTCATGTTTTCTTTTTCTTATTCTTAGTAACCCGTTCTGACTTAGTGGCTTTATTAGTCAACTTTAATATTCAAAGATTTAAATGCAATGTAAATCGTTATCTACTGTCTTCTTGATTCCTCTTCTTTAATTGCTCTCGCTCCTTACTAATGTTTTCTTTTTCTTATTCTTAGTAACCCCTTCTGACTTAGTGGCTTTATTAGTCAACTTTAATATTCAAAGATTTAAATGCAATGTCAATCGTTATCTACTGTCTTCTTGATTCCTCTTCTTTTATTGTTCTCGCTCCTTACTAATGTTTTCTTTTTCTTATTCTTAGTACCCCCTTCTATCTTAGTGGCTTTATTAGTCAACTTTAATATTCAAAGATTTAAATGCAATGTCAATCGTTATCTACTGTCTCCTTGATTCCTCTTCTTTTATTGTTCTCGCTCCTTACTAATGTTTTCTTTTTCTTATTCTTAGTAACCCCTTCTGACTTAGTGGCTTTATTAGTCAACTTTAATATTCAAAGATTTAAATTCAATGTAAATCGTTATCTACTGTCTTCTTGATTCCTCTTCTTTAATTGCTCTCGCTCCTTACTAATGTTTTCTTTTTCTTATTCTTAGTAACCCCTTCTGACTTAGTGGCTTTATTAGTCAACTTTAATATTCAAAGATTTAAATGCAATGTAAATCGTTATCTACTGTCTTCTTGATTCCTCTTCTTTAATTGCTCTCGCTCCTTACTAATGTTTTATTTTTCTTATTCTTAATAACCCCTACTGACTTAGTGGCTTTATTAGTCAACTTTAATATTCAAAGATTTAAATGCAATGTCAATCGTTATCTACTGTCTTCTTGATTCCTCTTCTTTAATTGCTCTCGCTCCTTACTAATGTTTTCTTTTTCTTATTCTTAGTAACCCCTTCTGACTTAGTGGCTTTATTAGTCAACTTTAATATTCAAAGATTTAAATGCAATGTAAATCGTTATCCACTGTCTTCTTGATTCCTCTTCTTTTATTGTTCTCGCTCCTTACTAATGTTTTCTTTTTCTTATTCTTAGTAACCCCTTCTGACTTAGTGGCTTTATTAGTCAACTTTAATATTCAAAGATTTAAATGCAATGTAAATCGTTATCCACTGTCTTCTTGATTCCTCTTCTTTAATTGCTCTCGCTCCTTACTAATGTTTTCTTTTTCTTATTCTTAGTAACCCCTTCTGACTTAGTGGCTTTATTAGTCAACTTTAATATTCAAAGATTTAAATGCAATGTAAATCGTTATCTACTGTCTTCTTGATTCCTCTTCTTTAATTGTTCTCGCTCCTTACTAATGTTTTCTTTTTCTTATTCTTAGTAACCCCTTCTGACTTAGTGGCTTTATTAGTCAACTTTAATATTCAAAGATTTAAATGCAATGTAAATCGTTATCCACTGTCTTCTTGATTCCTCTTCTTTTATTGTTCTCGCTCCTTACTAATGTTTTCTTTTTCTTATTCTTAGTAACCCCTTCTGACTTAGTGGCTTTATTAGTCAACTTTAATATTCAAAGATTTAAATGCAATGTAAATCGTTATCCACTGTCTTCTTGATTCCTCTTCTTTTATTGTTCTCGCTCCTTACTAATGTTTTCTTTTTCTTATTCTTAGTAACCCCTTCTATCTTAGTGGCTTTATTAGTCAACTTTAATATTCAAAGATTTAAATGCAATGTCAATCGTTATCTACTGTCTTCTTGATTCCTCTTCTTTTATTGTGCTCGCTCCTTACTCATGTTTTCCTTTTCTTATTCTTAGTAACTACTTCTATCTTAGTGGCTTTATTAGTCAACTTTAATATTCAAAGATTTAAATGCAATGTCAATCGTTATCTACTGTCTTCTTGATTCCTCTTCTTTTATTGTTCTCGCTCCTTACTAATGTTTTCTTTTTCTTATTCTTAGTAACCCCTTCTGACTTAGTGGCTTCATTAGTCAACTTTAATATTCAAAGATTTAAATGCAATGTCAATCGTTATCTACTGTCTTCTTGATTCCTCTTCTTTTATTGTTCTCGCCCCTTACTAATGTTTTATTTTTCTTATTCTTAGTAACCCCTTCTGACTTAGTGGCTTTATTAGTCAACTTTAATATTCAAAGATTTAAATGAAATGTCAATCGTTATCTACTGTCTTCTTGATTCCTCTTATTTTATTGTTCTCGCCCCTTACTAATGTTTTCTTTTTCTTATTCTTAGTAACCCCTTCTGACTTAGTGGCTTTATTAGTCAACTTTAATATTCAAAGATTTAAATGCAATATCAATCGTTATCTACTGTCTCCTTGATTCCTCTTCTTTTATTGTTCTCGCCCCTTACTAATGTTTTCTTTTTCTTATTCTTAGTAACCCCTTCTGACTTAGTGGCATTATTAGTCAACTTTAATATTCAAAGATTTAAATGCAATGTCAATCGTTATCTACTGTCTTCTTGATTCCTCTTCTTTTATTGTTCTCGCCCCTTACTAATGTTTTCTTTTTCTTATTCTTAGTAACCCCTTCTATCTTAGTGGCTTTATTAGTCAACTTTAATATTCAAAGATTTAAATGCAATGTCAATCGTTATCTACTGTCTCCTTGATTCCTCTTCTTTTATTGTTCTCGCTCCTTACTAATGTTTTCTTTTTCTTATTCTTAGTAACCCCTTCTATCTTAGTGGCTTTATTAGTCAACTTTAATATTCAAAGATTTAAATGCAATGTCAATCGTTATCTACTGTCTTCTTGATTCCTCTTCTTTTATTGTGCTCCCTCCTTACTCATGTTTTCTTTTTCTTATTCTTATAACCCCTTCTATCTTAGTGGCTTTATTAGTCAACTTTAATATTCAAAGATTTAAATGCAATGTAAATCGTTATCTACTGTCTTCTTCATTCCTCTTCTTTTATTGTTCTCACTCCTTACTAATGTTTTGTTTTTCTTATTCTTAGTAACCCCTTCTGACTTAGTGCCTTTATTAGTCAACTTTTATATTCAAAGATTTAAATGCAATGTAAATCGTTATCTACTGTCTTCTTGATTCCTCTTCTTTAATTGCTATCCCTCCTTACTAATGTTTTCTTTTTCTTATTCTTAGTAACCCCTTCTGTCTTAGTGGCTTTATTAGTCAACTTTAATATTCAAAGATTTAAATGCAATGTCAATCGTTATCTACTGTCTCCTTGATTCCTCTTCTTTTATTGTTCTCGCTCCTTACTAATGTTTTCTTTTTCTTATTCTTAGTAACCCCTTCTGACTTACTGGCTTTATTAGTCAACTTTAATATTCAAAGATTTAAATGCAATGTAAATCGTTATCTACTGTCTTCTTGATTCCTCTTCTTTAATTGCTCTCGCTCCTTACTAATGTTTTCTTTTTCTTATTCTTAGTAACCCCTTCTGACTTAGTGGCTTTATTAGTCAACTTTAATATTCAAAGATTTAAATGCAATGTAAATCGTTATCTACTGTCTTCTTGATTCCTCTTCTTTAATTGCTCTCGCTCCTTACTAATGTTTTATTTTTCTTATTCTTAGTAATCCCCTTCTGATTAGTGGCTTTATTAGTCAACTTTAATATTCAAAGATTTAAATGCAATGTAAATCGTTATCTACTGTCTTCTTGATTCCTCTTCTTTAATTGCTCTCGCTCCTTACTAATGTTTTCTTTTTCTTATTCTTAGTAACCCCTTCTGACTTAGTGGCTTTATTAGTCAACTTTAATATTCAAAGATTTAAATGCAATGTAAATCGTTATCCACTGTCTTCTTGATTCCTCTTCTTTTATTGTTCTCGCTCCTTACTAATGTTTTCTTTTTCTTATTCTTAGTAACCCCTTCTGACTTAGTGGCTTTATTAGTCAACTTTAATATTCAAAGATTTAAATGCAATGTAAATCGTTATCCACTGTCTTCTTGATTCCTCTTCTTTAATTGCTCTCGCTCCTTACTAATGTTTTCTTTTTCTTATTCTTAGTAACCCCTTCTGACTTAGTGGCTTTATTAGTCAACTTTAATATTCAAAGATTTAAATGCAATGTAAATCGTTATCTACTGTCTTCTTGATTCCTCTTCTTTAATTGTTCTCGCTCCTTACTAATGTTTTCTTTTTCTTATTCTTAGTAACCCCTTCTGACTTAGTGGCTTTATTAGTCAACTTTAATATTCAAAGATTTAAATGCAATGTAAATCGTTATCCACTGTCTTCTTGATTCCTCTTCTTTTATTGTTCTCGCTCCTTACTAATGTTTTCTTTTTCTTATTCTTAGTAACCCCTTCTGACTTAGTGGCTTTATTGGTCAACTTTAATATTCAAAGATTTAAATGCAATGTAAATCGTTATCCACTGTCTTCTTGATTCCTCTTCTTTTATTGTTCTCGCTCCTTACTAATGTTTTCTTTTTCTTATTCTTAGTAACCCCTTCTATCTTAGTGGCTTTATTAGTCAACTTTAATATTCAAAGATTTAAATGCAATGTCAATCGTTATCTACTGTCTTCTTGATTCCTCTTCTTTTATTGTGCTCGCTCCTTACTCATGTTTTTTTTTCTTATTCTTAGTAACCCCTTCTATCTTAGTGGCTTTATTAGTCAACTTTAATATTCAAAGATTTAAATGCAATGTCAATCGTTATCTACTGTCTTCTTAATTCCTCTTCTTTTATTGTTCTCGCTCCTTACTAATGTTTTCTTTTTCTTATTCTTAGTAACCCCTTCTATCTTACTGGCTTTATTAGTCAACTTTAATATTCAAAGATTTAAATGCAATGTCAATCGTTATCTACTGTCTCCTTGATTCCTCTTCTTTTATTGTTCTCGCTCCTTACTAATGTTTTCTTTTTCTTATTCTTAGTAACCCCTTCTGACTTAGTGGCTTTATTAGTCAACTTTAATATTCAAAGATTTAAATGCAATGTCAATCGTTATCTACTGTCTTCTTGATTCCTCTTCTTTTATTGTTCTCGCTCCTTACTCATGTTTTCTTTTTCTTATTCTTAGTAACCCCTTCTATCTTAGTGGCTTTATTAGTCAACTTTAATATTCAAAGATTTAAATGCAATGTCAATCGTTATCTACTGTCTTCTTGATTCCTCTTCTTTTATTGTTCTCGATCCTTACTAATGTTTTCTTTTTCTTATTCTTAGTAACCCCTTCTGACTTAGTGGCTTTATTAGTCAACTTTAATATTCAAAGATTTAAATGCAATGTCAATCGTTATCTACTGTCTTCTTGATTCCTCTTCTTTAATTGCTATCCCTCCTTACTAATGTTTTCTTTTTCTTATTCTTAGTAACCCCTTCTATCTTAGTGGCTTTATTAGTCAACTTTAATATTCAAAGATTTAAATGGAATGTAAATCGTTATCTACTGTCTTCTTGATTCCTCTTCTTTTATTGTTCTCGCTCCTTACTAATGTTTTCTTTTTCTTATTCTTAGTAACCTCTTCTGACTTAATGGCTTTATTAGTCAACTTTAATATTCAAAGATTTAAATGCAATGTAAATCGTTATCTACTGTCTTCTTGATTCCTCTTCATTAATTGCTCTCGCTCCTTACTAATGTTTTCTTTTTCTTATTCTTAGTAACCCCTTCTATCTTAGTGGCTTTATTAGTCAACTTTAATATTCAAAGATTTAAATGCAATGTAAATCGTTATCTACTGTCTTCTTGATTCCTCTTCTTTTATTGTTCTCGCTCCTTACTAATGTTTTCTTTTTCTTATTCTTAGTAACCCCTTCTATCTTAGTGGCTTTATTAGTCAACTTTAATATTCAAAGATTTAAATGCAATGTAAATCGTTATCTACTGTCTTCTTGATTCCTCTTCTTTAATTGCTCTCGCTCCTTACTAATGTTTTATTTTTCTTATTCTTAGTAATCCCCTTCTGACTTAGTGGCTTTATTAGTCAACTTTAATATTCAAAGATTTAAATGCAATGTAAATCGTTATCCACTGTCTTCTTGATTCCTCTTCTTTAATTGCTCTCGCTCCTTACTAATGTTTTCTTTTTCTTATTCTTAGTAACCCCTTCTGACTTAGTGGCTTTATTAGTCAACTTTAATATTCAAAGATTTAAATGAAATGTCAATCGTTATCTACTGTCTTCTTGATTCCTCTTATTTTATTGTTCTCGCCCCTTACTAATGTTTTCTTTTTCTTATTCTTAGTAACCCCTTCTGACTTAGTGGCTTTATTAGTCAACTTTAATATTCAAAGATTTAAATGCAATATCAATCGTTATCTACTGTCTCCTTGATTCCTCTTCTTTTATTGTTCTCGCCCCTTACTAATGTTTTCTTTTTCTTATTCTTAGTAACCCCTTCTGACTTAGTGGCATTATTAGTCAACTTTAATATTCAAAGATTTAAATGCAATGTCAATCGTTATCTACTGTCTTCTTGATTCCTCTTCTTTTATTGTTCTCGCCCCTTACTAATGTTTTCTTTTTCTTATTCTTAGTAACCCCTTCTATCTTAGTGGCTTTATTAGTCAACTTTAATATTCAAAGATTTAAATGCAATGTCAATCGTTATCTACTGTCTCCTTGATTCCTCTTCTTTTATTGTTCTCGCTCCTTACTAATGTTTTCTTTTTCTTATTCTTAGTAACCCCTTCTATCTTAGTGGCTTTATTAGTCAACTTTAATATTCAAAGATTTAAATGCAATGTCAATCGTTATCTACTGTCTTCTTGATTCCTCTTCTTTTATTGTGCTCCCTCCTTACTCATGTTTTCTTTTTCTTATTCTTATAACCCCTTCTATCTTAGTGGCTTTATTAGTCAACTTTAATATTCAAAGATTTAAATGCAATGTAAATCGTTATCTACTGTCTTCTTCATTCCTCTTCTTTTATTGTTCTCACTCCTTACTAATGTTTTGTTTTTCTTATTCTTAGTAACCCCTTCTGACTTAGTGCCTTTATTAGTCAACTTTTATATTCAAAGATTTAAATGCAATGTAAATCGTTATCTACTGTCTTCTTGATTCCTCTTCTTTAATTGCTATCCCTCCTTACTAATGTTTTCTTTTTCTTATTCTTAGTAACCCCTTCTGTCTTAGTGGCTTTATTAGTCAACTTTAATATTCAAAGATTTAAATGCAATGTAAATCGTTATCTACTGTCTTCTTGATTCCTCTTCTTTAATTGTTCTCGCTCCTTACTAATGTTTTCTTTTTCTTATTCTTAGTAACCCCTTCTGACTTAGTGGCTTTATTAGTCAACTTTAATATTCAAAGATTTAAATGCAATGTAAATCGTTATCCACTGTCTTCTTGATTCCTCTTCTTTTATTGTTCTCGCTCCTTACTAATGTTTTCTTTTTCTTATTCTTAGTAACCCCTTCTGACTTAGTGGCTTTATTGGTCAACTTTAATATTCAAAGATTTAAATGCAATGTAAATCGTTATCCACTGTCTTCTTGATTCCTCTTCTTTTATTGTTCTCGCTCCTTACTAATGTTTTCTTTTTCTTATTCTTAGTAACCCCTTCTATCTTAGTGGCTTTATTAGTCAACTTTAATATTCAAAGATTTAAATGCAATGTCAATCGTTATCTACTGTCTTCTTGATTCCTCTTCTTTTATTGTTCTCGCTCCTTACTAATGTTTTCTTTTTCTTATTCTTAGTAACCCCTTCTATCTTACTGGCTTTATTAGTCAACTTTAATATTCAAAGATTTAAATGCAATGTCAATCGTTATCTACTGTCTCCTTGATTCCTCTTCTTTTATTGTTCTCGCTCCTTACTAATGTTTTCTTTTTCTTATTCTTAGTAACCCCTTCTGACTTAGTGGCTTTATTAGTCAACTTTAATATTCAAAGATTTAAATGCAATGTCAATCGTTATCTACTGTCTTCTTGATTCCTCTTCTTTTATTGTTCTCGCTCCTTACTCATGTTTTCTTTTTCTTATTCTTAGTAACCCCTTCTATCTTAGTGGCTTTATTAGTCAACTTTAATATTCAAAGATTTAAATGCAATGTCAATCGTTATCTACTGTCTTCTTGATTCCTCTTCTTTTATTGTTCTCGATCCTTACTAATGTTTTCTTTTTCTTATTCTTAGTAACCCCTTCTGACTTAGTGGCTTTATTAGTCAACTTTAATATTCAAAGATTTAAATGCAATGTCAATCGTTATCTACTGTCTTCTTGATTCCTCTTCTTTAATTGCTATCCCTCCTTACTAATGTTTTCTTTTTCTTATTCTTAGTAACCCCTTCTATCTTAGTGGCTTTATTAGTCAACTTTAATATTCAAAGATTTAAATGGAATGTAAATCGTTATCTACTGTCTTCTTGATTCCTCTTCTTTTATTGTTCTCGCTCCTTACTAATGTTTTCTTTTTCTTATTCTTAGTAACCTCTTCTGACTTAATGGCTTTATTAGTCAACTTTAATATTCAAAGATTTAAATGCAATGTAAATCGTTATCTACTGTCTTCTTGATTCCTCTTCATTAATTGCTCTCGCTCCTTACTAATGTTTTCTTTTTCTTATTCTTAGTAACCCCTTCTATCTTAGTGGCTTTATTAGTCAACTTTAATATTCAAAGATTTAAATGCAATGTAAATCGTTATCTACTGTCTTCTTGATTCCTCTTCTTTTATTGTTCTCGCTCCTTACTAATGTTTTCTTTTTCTTATTCTTAGTAACCCCTTCTATCTTAGTGGCTTTATTAGTCAACTTTAATATTCAAAGATTTAAATGCAATGTAAATCGTTATCTACTGTCTTCTTGATTCCTCTTCTTTAATTGCTCTCGCTCCTTACTAATGTTTTATTTTTCTTATTCTTAGTAATCCCCTTCTGACTTAGTGGCTTTATTAGTCAACTTTAATATTCAAAGATTTAAATGCAATGTAAATCGTTATCCACTGTCTTCTTGATTCCTCTTCTTTAATTGCTCTCGCTCCTTACTAATGTTTTCTTTTTCTTATTCTTAGTAACCCCTTCTGACTTAGTGGCTTTATTAGTCAACTTTAATATTCAAAGATTTAAATGCAATGTAAATCGTTATCCACTGTCTTCTTGATTCCTCTTCTTTTATTGTTCTCGCTCCTTACTAATGTTTTCTTTTTCTTATTCTTAGTAACCACTTCTGACTTAGTGGCTTTATTAGTCAACTTTAATATTCAAAGATTTAAATGCAATGTAAATCGTTATCCACTGTCTTCTTGATTCCTCTTCTTTAATTGCTCTCGCTCCTTACTAATGTTTTCTTTTTCTTATTCTTAGTAACCCCTTCTGACTTAGTGGCTTTATTAGTCAACTTTAATATTCAAAGATTTAAATGCAATGTAAATCGTTATCCACTGTCTTCTTGATTCCTCTTCTTTTATTGTGCTCGCTCCTTACTAATGTTTTCTTTTTCTTATTCTTAGTAACCCCTTCTATCTTAGTGGCTTTATTAGTCAACTTTAATATTCAAAGATTTAAATGCAATGTCAATCGTTATCTACTGTCTTCTGGATTCCTCTTCTTTTATTGTTCTCGCTCCTTACTCATGTTTTCTTTTTCTTATTCTTAGTAACCCCTTCTATCTTATTGGTTTTTTAGTCAACTTTAATATTCAAAGATTTAAATGCAATGTCAATAATTATCTACTGTCTTCTTGATTCCTCTTCTTTTATTGTTCTCGCTCCTTACTCATGTTTTCTTTTTCTTATTCTTAGTAACCCCTTCTATCTTAGTGGCTTTATTAGTCAACTTTAATATTCAAAGATTTAAATGCAATGTCAATCGTTATCTACTGTCTTCTTCATTCCTCTTCTTTTATTGTTCTCGATCCTTACTAATGTTTTCTTTTTCTTATTCTTAGTAACCCCTTCTGACTTAGTGGCTTTATTAGTCAACTTTCATATTCAAAGATTTAAATGCAATGTCAATCGTTATCTACTGTCTTCTTGATTCCTCTTCTTTAATTGCTATCCCTCCTTACTAATGTTTTCTTTTTCTTATTCTTAGTAACCCCTTCTATCTTAGTGGCTTTATTAGTCAACTTTAATATTCAAAGATTTCAATGCAATGTAAATCGTTATCTACTGTCTTCTTGATTCCTCTTCTTTTATTGTTCTCGCTCCTTACTAATGTTTTCTTTTTCTTATTCTTAGTAACCTCTTCTGACTTAATGGCTTTATTAGTCAACTTTAATATTCAAAGATTTAAATGCAATGTAAATCGTTATCTACTGTCTTCTTGATTCCTCTTCATTAATTGCTCTCGCTCCTTACTAATGTTTTCTTTTTCTTATTCTTAGTAACCCCTTCTATCTTAGTGGCTTTATTAGTCAGCTTTAATATTCAAAGATTTAAATGCAATGTCAATCGTAATCTACTGTCTTCTTGATTCCTCTTCTTTTATTGTTCTCGCTCCTTACTAATGTTTTCTTTTTCTTTTTCTTATTCTTAGTAACCCCTTCTATCTTAGTGGCTTTATTAGTCAACTTTAATATTCAAAGATTTAAATGCAATGTCAATCGTTATCTACTGTCTTCTTGATTCCTCTTCTTTTATTGTGCTCGCTCCTTACTCATGTTTTCTTTTTCTTATTCTTAGTAACCCCTTCTATCTTAGTGGCTTTATTAGACAACTTTAATATTCAAAGATTTAAATGCAATGTCAATCGTTATCTACTGTCTCCTTGATTCCTCTTCTTTTATTGTTCTCGCTCCTTACTAATGTTTTCTTTTTCTTATTCTTAGTAACCCCTTCTGACTTAGTGGCTTTATTAGTCAACTTTAATATTCAAAGATTTAAATGCAATGTCAATCGTTATCTACTGTCTTCTTGATTCCTCTTCTTTTATTGTTCTCGCCCCTTACTAATGTTTTCTTTTTCTTATTCTTAGTAACCCCTTCTGACTTAGTGGCTTTATTAGTCAACTTTAATATTCAAAGATTTAAATGCAATGTAAATCGTTATCCACTGTCTTCTTGATTCCTCTTCTTTTATTGTTCTCGCTCCTTACTAATGTTTTCATTTTCTTATTCTTAGTAACCCCTTCTATCTTAGTGGCTTTATTAGTCAACTTTAATATTCAAAGATTTAAATGCAATGTAAATCGTTATCCACTGTCTTCTTGATTCCTCTTCTTTAATTGCTCTCGCTCCTTACTAATGTTTTCTTTTTCTTATTCTTAGTAACCCCTTCTGACTTAGTGGCTTTATTAGTCAACTTTAATATTCAAAGATTTAAATGCAATGTAAATCGTTATCTACTGTCTTCTTGATTCCTCTTCTTTAATTGTTCTCGCTCCTTACTAATGTTTTCTTTTTCTTATTCTTAGTAACCCCTTCTGACTTAGTGGCTTTATTAGTCAACTTTAATATTCAAAGATTTAAATGCAATGTAAATCGTTATCTACTGTCTTCTTGATTCCTCTTCTTTAAATGTTCTCGCTCCTTACTAATGTTTTCTTTTTCTTATTCTTAGTAACCCCTTCTGACTTAGTGGCTTTATTAGTCAACTTTAATATTCAAAGATTTAAATGCAATGTCAATCGTTATCTACTGTCTTCTTGATTCCTCTTCTTTTATTGTTCTCGCTCCTTACTCATGTTTTCTTTTTCTTATTCTTAGTAACCCCTTCTATCTTAGTGGCTTTATTAGTCAACTTTAATATTCAAAGATTTAAATGCAATGTCAATCGTTATCTACTGTCTTCTTGATTCCTCTTCTTTTATTGTTCTCGCTCCTTACTAATGTTTTCTTTTTCTTATTCTTAGTAACCCCTTCTATCTTAGTGGCTTTATTAGTCAACTTTAATATTCAAAGATTTAAATGCAATGTCAATCGTTATCTACTGTCTCCTTGATTCCTCTTCTTTTATTGTTCTCGCTCCTTACTAATGTTTTCTTTTTCTTATTCTTAGTAACCCCTTCTGACTTAGTGGCTTTATTAGTCAACTTTAATATTCAAAGATTTAAATGCAATGTCAATCGTTATCTACTGTCTTCTTGATTCCTCTTCTTTTATTGTTCTCGCTCCTTACTAATGTTTTCTTTTTCTTATTCTTAGTAACCCCTTCTATCTTAGTGGCTTTATTAGTCAACTTTAATATTCAAAGATTTAAATGCAATGTCAATCGTTATCTACTGTCTTCTTGATTCCTCTTCTTTTATTGTTCTCGATCCTTACTAATGTTTTCTTTTTCTTATTCTTAGTAACCCCTTCTGACTTAGTGGCTTTATTAGTCAACTTTAATATTCAAAGATTTAAATGCAATGTCAATCGTTATCTACTGTCTTCTTGATTCCTCTTCTTTTATTGTTCTCGCTCCTTACTAATGTTTTCTTTTTCTTATTCTTAGTAACCCCTTCTATCTTAGTGGCTTTATTAGTCAACTTTAATATTCAAAGATTTAAATGCAATGTAAATTGTTATCTACTGTCTTCTTGATTCCTCTTCTTTTATTGTTCTCGCTCCTTACTAATGTTTTCTTTTTCTTATTCTTAGTAACCTCTTCTGACTTAATGGCTTTATTAGTCAACTTTAATATTCAAAGATTTAAATGCAATGTAAATCGTTATCTACTGTCTTCTTGATTCCTCTTCATTAATTGCTCTCGCTCCTTACTAATGTTTTCTTTTTCTTATTCTTAGTAAGCCCTTCTATCTTAGTGGCTTTATTAGTCAACTTTAATATTCAAAGATTTAAATGCAATGTAAATCGTTACCTACTGTCTTCTTGATTCCTCTTCTTTTATTGTTCTCGCTCCTTACTAATGTTTTCTTTTTCTTATTCTTAGTAACCCCTTCTATCTTAGTGGCTTTATTAGTCAACTTTAATATTCAAAGATTTAAATGCAATGTCAATCGTAATCTACTGTCTTCTTGATTCCTCTTCTTTTATTGTTCTCGCTCCTTACTAATGTTTTCTTTTTCTTTTTCTTATTCTTAGTAACCCCTTCTATCTTAGTGGCTTTATTAGTCAACTTTAATATTCAAAGATTTAAATGCAATGTCAATCGTTATCTACTGTCTTCTTGACTCCTCTTCTTTTATTGTGCTCGCTCCTTACTCATGTTTTCTTTTTCTTATTCTTAGTAACACCTTCTATCTTAGTGGCTTTATTAGTCAACTTTAATATTCAAATATTTAAATGCAATGTCAATCGTTATCTACTGTCTTCTTGATTCCTCTTCTTTTATTGTTCTCGCTCCTTACTAATGTTTTCTTTTTCTTATTCTTAGTAACCCCTTCTATCTTAGTGGCTTTATTAGTCAACTTTAATATTCAAAGATTTAAATGCAATGTCAATCGTTATCTACTGTCTCCTTGATTCCTCTTCTTTTATTGTTCTCGCTCCTTACTAATGTTTTCTTTTTCTTATTCTTAGTAACCCCTTCTGACTTAGTGGCTTTATTAGTCAACTTTAATATTCAAAGATTTAAATGCAATGTCAATCGTTATCTACTGTCTTCTTGATTCCTCTTCTTTTATTGTTCTCGCCCCTTACTAATGTTTTCTTTTTCTTATTCTTAGTAACCCCTTCTGATTTAGTGGCTTTATTAGTCAACTTTAATATTCAAAGATTTAAATGCAATGTCAATCGTTATCTACTGTCTTCTTGATTCCTCTTCTTTTATTGTTCTCGCTCCTTACTAATGTTTTCTTTTTCTTATTCTTAGTAACCCCTTCTGACTTAGTGACTTTATTAGTCAACTTTAATATTCAAAGATTTAAATGCAGTGTAAATCGTTATCCACTGTCTTCTTGATTCCTCTTCTTTTATTGTTCTCGCTCCTTAATAATGTTTTCTTTTTCTTATTCTTAGTAACCCCGTCTATCTTAGTGCCTTTATTAGTCAACTTTAATATTCAAAGATTTAAATGCAATGTCAATCGTTATCTACTGTCTTCTTGATTCCTCTTCTTTTATTGTTCTCGCTCCTTACTAATGTTTTCTTTTTCTTTTTCTTATTCTTAGTAACCCCTTCTGACTTAGTGGCTTTATTAGTAAACTTTAATCTTCAAAGATTTAAATGCAATGTCAATCGTTATCTACTGTCTTCTTGATTCCTCTTCTTTTATTGTGCTCGCTCCTTACTCATGTTTTCTTTTTCTTATTCTTAGTAACCCCTTCTATCTTAGTGGCTTTATTAGTCAACTTTAATATTCAAAGATTTAAATGCAATGTCAATCGTTATCTACTGTCTTCTTGATTCCACTTCTTTTATTGTTCTCGCTCCTTACTAATGTTTTCTTTTTCTTATTCTTAGTAACCCCTTCTATCTTAGTGGCTTTATTAGTCAACTTTAATATTCAAAGATTTAAATGCAATGTCAATCGTTATCTACTGTCTCCTTGATTCCTCTTCTTTTATTGTTCTCGCTCCTTACTAATGTTTTCTTTTTCTTATTCTTAGTAACCCCTTCTGACTTAGTGGCTTTATTAGTCAACTTTAATATTCAAAGATTTAAATGCAATGTCAATCGTTATCTACTGTCTTCTTGATTCCTCTTCTTTTATTGTTCTCGCTCCTTACTCATGTTTTCTTTTTCTTATTCTTAGTAACCCCTTCTATCTTAGTGGCTTTATTAGTCAACTTTAATATTCAAAGATTTAAATGCAATGTAAATCGTTATCTACTGTCTTCTTGATTCCTCTTCTTTTATTGTTCTCGCTCCTTACTAATGTTTTCTTTTTCTTATTCTTAGTAACCCCTTCTGACTTAGTGGCTTTATTAGTCAACTTTAATATTCAAAGATTTAAATGCAGTGTAAATCGTTATCCACTGTCTTCTTGATTCCTCTTCTTTTATTGTTCTCGCTCCTTACTAATGTTTTCTTTTTCTTATTCTTAGTAACCCCTTCTATCTTAGTGGCTTTATTAGTCAACTTTAATATTCAAAGATTTAAATGCAATGTCAATCGTTATCTACTGTCTTCTTGATTCCTCTTCTTTTATTGTGCTCGCTCCTTACTCATGTTTTCTTTTTCTTATTCTTAGTAACCCCTTTCTATCTTAGTGGCTTTATTAGTCAACTTTAATATTCAAAGATTTAAATGCAATGTCAATCGTTATCTACTGTCTTCTTGATTCCTCTTCTTTTATTGTTCTCGCTCCTTACTAATGTTTTCTTTTTCTTATTCTTAGTAACCCCTTCTGACTTAGTGGCTTTATTAGTCCACTTTAATATTCAAAGATTTAAATGCAATGCCAATCGTTTTCTACTGTCTTCTTGATTCCTCTTCTTTTATTGTTCTCGCTCCTTACTCATGTTTTCTTTTTCTTATTCTTAGTAACCCCTTCTATCTTAGTGGCTTTATTAGTCAACTTTAATATTCAAAGATTTAAATGCAATGTCAATCGTTATCTACTGTCTTCTTGATTCCTCTTCTTTTATTGTTCTCGCTCCTTACTAATGTTTTCTTTTTCTTATTCTTAGTAACCCCTTCTGACTTAGTGGCTTTATTAGTCAACTTTAATATTCAAAGATTTAAATGCAATGTCAATCGTCATCTACTGTCTTCTTGATTCCTCTTCTTTTATTGTTCTCGCTCCTTACTAATGTTTTCTTTTTCTTATTCTTAGTAACCCCTTCTATCTTAGTGCCTTTATTAGTCAACTTTAATATTCAAAGATTTAAATGCAATGTCAATCGTTATCTACTGTCTTCTTGATTCCTCTTCTTTTATTGTTCTCGCTCCTTACTAATGTTTTCTTTTTCTTTTTCTTATTCTTAGTAACCCCTTCTATCTTAGTGGCTTTATTAGTCAACTTTAATATTCAAAGATTTAAATGCAATGTCAATCGTTATCTACTGTCTTCTTGATTCCTCTTCTTTTATTGTGCTCGCTCCTTACTCATGTTTTCTTTTTCTTATTCTTAGTAACCCCTTCTATCTTAGTGGCTTTATTAGTCAACTTTAATATTCAAAGATTTAAATGCAATGTCAATCGTTTTCTACTGTCTTCTTGATTCCTCTTCTTTTATTGTTCTCGCTCCTTACTAATGTTTTCTTTTTCTTTTTCTTATTCTTAGTAACCCCTTCTGTCTTAGTGGCTTTATTAGTCAACTTTAATATTCAAAGATTTAAATGCAATGTCAATCGTTTTCTACTGTCTTCTTGATTCCTCTTCTTTTATTGTTCTCGCTCCTTACTAATGTTTTCTTTTTCTTTTTCTTATTCTTAGTAACCCCTTCTATCTTAGTGGCTTTATTAGTCAACTTTAATATTCAAAGATTTAAATGCAATGTCAATCGTTATCTACTGTCTTCTTGATTCCTCTTCTTTTATTGTGCTCGCTCCTTACTCATGTTTTCTTTTTCTTATTCTTAGTAACCCCTTCTATCTTAGTGGCTTTATTAGTCAACTTTAATATTCAAAGATTTAAATGCAATGTCAATCGTTATCTACTGTCTTCTTGATTCATCTTCTTTTATTGTTCTCGCTCCTTACTAATGTTTTCTTTTTCTTTTTCTTATTCTTAGTAACCCCTTCTGTCTTAGTGGCTTTATTAGTCAACTTTAATATTCAAAGATTTAAATGCAATGTCAATCGTTATCTACTGTCTTCTTGATTCCTCTTCTTTTATTGTTCTCGCTCCTTACTAATGTTTTCTTTTTCTTTTTCTTATTCTTAGTAACCCCTTCTATCTTAGTGGCTTTATTAGTCAACTTTAATATTCAAAGATTTAAATGCAATGTCAATCGTTATCTACTGTCTTCTTGATTCCTCTTCTTTTATTGTTCTCGCTCCTTACTCATTTTTTTTGTTTTTCTTATTCTTAGTAACCCCTTCTATCTTAGTGGCTTTATTAGTCAACTTTAATATTAAAAGATTTAAATGCAATGTCAATCGTTATCTACTGTCTTCTTGATTCCTCTTCTTTTATTGTTCTCGCTCCTTACTAATGTTTTCTTTTTCTTATTCTTAGTAACCCCTTCTGACTTAGTGGCTTTATTAGTCAACTTTAATATTAAAAGATTTAAATGCAATGTCAATCGTTATCTACTGTCTTCTTGATTCCTCTTCTTTTATTGTTCTCGCTCCTTACTAATGTTTTCTTTTTCTTATTCTTAGTAACCCCTTCTGACTTAGTGGCTTTATTAGTCAACTTTAATATTCAAAGATTTAAATGCAATGTCAATCGTTATCTACTGTCTTCTTGATTCCTCTTCTTTTATTGTTCTCGCTCCTTACTCATTTTTTTTGTTTTTCTTATTCTTAGTAACCCCTTCTATCTTAGTGGCTTTATTAGTCAACTTTAATATTAAAAGATTTAAATGCAATGTCAATCGTTATCTACTGTCTTCTTGATTCCTCTTCTTTTATTGTTCTCGCTCCTTACTAATGTTTTCTTTTTCTTATTCTTAGTAACCCCTTCTGACTTAGTGGCTTTATTAGTCAACTTTAATATTCAAAGATTTAAATGCAATGTCAATCGTTATCTACTGTCTTCTTGATTCCTCTTCTTTTATTGTTCTCGCTCCTTACTAATGTTTTCTTTTTCTTATTCTTAGTAACCCCTTCTATCTTAGTGGCTTTATTAGTCAACTTTAATATTCAAAGATTTAAATGCAATGTCAATCGTTATCTACTGTCTCCTTGATTCCTCTCATTTTATTGTTCTCGCTTCTTAATAAAGTTTTTATTTTTTCTTCATTCACAACTAGTAAGTCTCTTGTGTCTTACTGAATTTACTGCCTTGTTTTGGAGTGAAATGTTTAAAAAATATTTGATTAAACAGAAATCTAGATAGTCATCTTGCAGAATAATGAATTATTTTCTTATGGACAGACATTAGGATATAATTCAAAAAAAAAAAAAACTTCACTTACCTTTTAGCATATTATTAACAGGTAGCAGGAAAGGATTCTATCTGTCAATATTTAAAGGTATTTGCATTATTTACATTCTGACTAATATCCTCATGTTTCCTTTAATTATCACATCGTCCAGGGATTTTTCCATGTCTCTATTGATCAATGTAACCTTTAAAGAATTTCGCGCTGAAGCCTTTATTTAATTTACAGGGGTAGATCGTTATAGTTAAACTACCTCTTGGGATATCACGTCTTGTTCTTTGTTTAAAATTGCTGATGGAGGAACGCTGGAGTAAGGAATAGCAGTTGGGATTGAGAAATCAGAGAGTCGAGATTCCAGTCGAATCCATTACATTCACTTACGTGCTAATACCCTTGTGAAAGTTATTTACCAAGTTTGGGAAAATAGCATGACAGACCAGGTTGGCAACTGGTCTACAGCAGAAAAAATCTGCCTGGTCAGTCATGTATCGAAAGATACATGATCACCTAAGCGTGTAACGCGCATGGCACATAACTGACTGACATATTAAATTCGCTGCTGGTTACCTGGATCAACATACACCTGCCAAACGTTTTGGTTATAAAAGGAAAGATGAAGCCTGCCTGTAAATAATATTGATCATAATAACTACCTATCCCTGATATTTCAGCAGAAACTAAAGATATTCTCTAATGTTCAGCTTCCAAACAGAATGGGCACTTACCAAGAATGATCTGAAAACAACAATGTACATATAAAAGGAATCAAACATTGATAGATAATGTCAAAATAAACGTCTTTAATGATGGATCTGTGCACACGACATTGTTAAACACGAGATTCTCGTAAATAAGTGACCTTTCGATAGCCAACACAGGCCAAGAATTTTATTTGAAGTAATTGAGCGATCAATCATTGATACACAAAATGAAATCACAACGGACAAAGACGGAAACAAAAATATGCACCTACTGATAGTTTAGAAAACTACTATCAAAGATCATCCTCAAAGGTGAAACGTAAGGAAAGAATTACTTCTCCGAGACATATTGATTAGCTATTCTTCCTCAACTTCTTTTGAAGGTCTCTTGCCTGAGATGAGACGGATATCTACAGCAATTATTCATCTTTGATTAACTGATCTTGAAGAATATTAACTCATCATATACCGAAATTCGAGAATGATAGCTTTTTTTTCAGCAGCAGAAGCAGCTTTGACCGTTCGAGTAATTCCACAGTGTTTTATGAGTATTAAAAAACTTTAATAATATTCCTGCAGGGTAATATAACCACGTGTAACATTATAAATAGGAGAATTGAAATCCTGAAATAGGACATTTATATTTAAATGTGATTTGGAATCTATTATGTGATGCTGAATTAAACTTTGACCTGCAAAATTTTAAATCGCTCTCTACTGTTCTCCTGATTACTCTTTTACCTTTCTGCTCATTAATAATGCTTCTATTCCTATTTCTTCCACGCCCTGTAGCTCTGTAGCCCCTTGTGTTTTAGTGTCTTTATTGTCATGAACGGGGTAATAACGATTTAGAAATATATGTTCTTAAAACTGCATCTGCTAGTAATAAAACATGTAGCGACTTCTAGACCTCTTAGGATCAATTAGCTCCATGGGTTGAATAAAACTTACGAAAAGACGTGTCATTTTCTTACGCCCTTCGCTATTCTTATTTATTTGATTAAGGCCACATCACACATCACACTGGCTCCTCTGCGGTCACAGAAGTTAACCAAAGTCAAGCCTGGTCTTTACCTATATAGATTACCGTTTGGGAATATCAGTTGATGTAATCTTGGGTGTGAGGTTGGTGTAATGAATAATGGCTCGGAATTGTTAATCTTAGATCCGTGTTCCAATTGCCGTTGGGTTCCTTATATTCATTTATGCTTCAATACCGATGGGTAGGCATGGATCCACCTATTCTGCTCCAGTCTATGGGTTAATTAGTAAGTCTTCATGTCTAAAATCCATCCATGTTATATAAATTGGAATTAACTCGCCATTGGTCTTTGTTCGAATCGAGATAACGGGCATATTCTGAATGTTGATTATTTTTTTGACAATCTGTTAAAAGTACCTTCAGCTATATCTTAGTGGCTTTATTGCCTGACTTGCTGTAAAATGAGTAAAAAAATATTTGAGCTCAAGAAAGTCTTGGGAAACGACTCCACTGTCTTTTCCAAGACAAAAAAAACCCTTTAAAACTAAATCATTATTACCTAACAAAAAAAAAAAAAAGATTTTAAAATCGAAAGATATTTTATAGCTTTAACTAACCTGCAAAGAGTTGATAGGCAGTAAAAAATGAATAAATCGATAATTTTGTGCACTTGCTCAATTCATTTTCTATCCGTATTATTCTTAATAAATATTCCAGATTATTCTACTGTTTTTCCCAAATAAATCAAGTCTTTCTAGCAGTTCAAATCTTAGTACCGTAACTTATAAAGGAATATGAAAAACAAAATTCCGTTAATAAAATTGCTCTGTTGCATATTGTTTTAGGACATCATTTAAAATTTACAGATTTGGTAGAATTATTTTCGATAAGGTTTCGAATGCTCTCGAATCTAATTTTAAATGCAAATTTTGTTTCTCCATATTTCTATCGGCTATTATAAAGCAATATTTGTCAAACATTTTATCTTCAGGACCAGCTTTATCAATGAAATCGTGAA